>OY294045.1:13250101-13850101 GCA_958510825.1 Brachypterus glaber
ACTAAACTTGGGTGAATTACATAATTTTATATTGGCTATAAAATGGCGGATTTAATTTTTTGTTGTGGCATAAATATGTTTTTTTTAATTGAACATCCTGAAATTTTTACATTTTTGAATTTAGCAGATAATTCTTTGTGGATTGTTTTTTTTTATTTTGTTTTTGTTTCATTTTTATATTATAGAAACTAACTTTTTAGCCATCAATCTGGGAAATTCTACCACCGTGAGGCGCCCGCGAAACGAGCCGGGGACCCGCGAAACGAGCCGGGACAAGCGAAAGGGGGCCGCTAAACGGTTAAAGTGGGACAGCAAAAGGTCAAAGAAAATTATTTTTTATTTTTTCTGTAAGTGTTGCTAGCGAAGGGCCCGTAGTACAGGGGTGGGCTCGGGCCAATCCGCCGCAGAAATAAACAAAAGAATACGAAGAAATGATTTACAAACACCAGAATATTAATATTTTAGTTCTTATCAAAATGTTTATACAGTTGTAACATAAACAACATTCTTAATTCCACGAAAATTAATTACTTTATTAAAATGAGTACATGAAACATAAAATTTAACCGCAAATTATAATTATCAGGACATATCAAAATTGTTAATAGTTTTTCAGTAAAAGAATGAATAATAATTTTTAAGGCGAATTTAATTTATGCTTTTAGGAAAGAGAAGCGGATTGGTATGCATGCATACCATTCACAGAAAAAAAGTATTCCTTGATCCAAGGACAGGTATCTTGATATGTTCAAAGCCATATTCTTTTGTTTTAAGGCTTGTATTTCTCTGAGTCAAAGTCAAGGTCCTTGAATGAAGAGTGTGGATCTTTAATTTAAAACCCGTGCTTTCATTTAGACCTGACTTTGGGTAAAAAATGCTAGCCTTGAAACAAGAGAATATAGCTTTAAATATATTAAAAGACACGTGCCCTTGGTTCAAGAAATCCTTTTTTCTGTGTTTCCTCTGCAGGTATTATCACACAGTAAATAATAATAATCATTGCCCACGCAAATTTAAAAATATATATTTCTCCTACCCCTTTAGGTCAAAAAATAATCCTTCTTTTTATCAGAGTTTATGAAAAAAAATCAATTTTGCCGCCACGCCACATTAAAATGAAGTGCCCTACGCAACATATCTTTTTTACTTCATTTTAAGTCAAAAAAATTTTGCTATGACTTTTATAAGGTGTCTTTCTACCTTCATATTTTAAAAATATTTGTTTGTTAAACATTTTATTATATAAAAAGAAAAAGATATTATGGTGAAATTTTGTAGGTATGTTTATTTATATTTAAAGAATACAAAAAAAACTGACATACAATTTTTTGAAAAAAACGTCAAAAAATAGTGGTCGCCATGATCCCATAAACGGGATATTATTCAGTATTAATAATAATAATAATAATAATTTATTTGTCCTCTGAGATACACAATCTATAGACACGTCAAAATACGAAATATAAAAAAAATACAATTAATAAATTATTAAATTGCATATAAGAGTACAAATTACAATTAAAAAATATATAAATATAAAATGTTAAAATTCAGTCGAAATATTAATAATGCTATTCAGGTACTCATTACAAGAATAAAAAGGATTATTTGTAAAATACTTCAATACTGAATAACACCCCGGCCGGAATCATGACGACCACAGTTTTTTGATGTTTTTTTCAAAAAACAAGAAGCAAAAATGGCAAAAATTTATGTACGAGGTTAATATGCGTCAATTTTTAAATAAATCCAAATTAAGGCATACTTACTGTACGCATGCGCCAAAAACGTCTATTATGAAATAACATCTTAAGAGGGAAATGTAGAGATGTAGATTAGGTAAGTAAATGTGGTTATAAAAATGTATATAATTATTCAAACTGCTAAAGGCATCAGTGTTAAAAGGGATAATATATCTTATCATGTTAGCAGATTTACTCAATGAAATGCCAGAAATTAAGCTAATTATTATATTAGGTTAGGTAATAAATTCAAAGCTGCCTAATTAAATAGAAATTAATGATTTTATTTGCTAGTCAGGTAATAATTTATTAATATGCGTTTTAATTAATAGGACATCCGTGAGTAAAAATGATTAATTTAATATAATTTAGCATTTTGATATTTACGGGGTGAATTTTATTAAGTGATTATCACTAATCTCTGATATGATTAGTCTAAACAAAATTTTCGAAAAATTACCTAACGCTTTAACTATAATTTAAACGTTACAAAATAAGCTAAGATAAGATAGTATATTGTTTTACTAAGAGGAAAAGTGAAGCTTTTTTTTACTAGTCTGTAGAATTTACGACGCACAGCGGAGTCCGGAAACTATAGACGAGTAAAAAAAAGTACTTTTCCTCTGAGTGAAACATACTATTTATCAAGCATCCTATATATTTTTTTTAAATATTAATTTTTAAATTTAATTTAATCAGTAATAAAGTATGGTTTTTTATTAAAATAGTCCAATAAAACCTTTTAGAAATAAACTTAAACCTTCCTTAGCACATTTTAAATTTTTTTCGTAGGCTAAATCGTACACTTTTCGCTATTTCGATGGTAACTTTTCTAATGTAGCATTTGCAATTTCGTAGAAATTTGCTGGTGTATAAACCATATATTCTTCTTTAATCATTTTTAATCAATTTCACAAAAGGTTTTTGCACAGAATCTCGAGTCAACCATTGACTTGGTGGGTACCATTACTGGTTGAGGACGTTTTTGATCTTTTTGTGGGTGTAGTGGATTTCGTGATCATAATCTAGAAAGTTTGAAATGAAGGGGTTTGGGTGATCTAAATTTTCTTGTATAAAAGACTTGCTGTAGCGGATGATTTCCGTTTTCAGGAGGGGCATGTCGAGATCTCTGTATATTTGATTGTTCCTCATGAACCAGGGGGCATCGAGGCATATTCTGAGTGCCTTGTTTTGCAAGGCCTGAAGTTTGGCTGAGAGCTTTTTATTATGGGTAATTTTGTTCCAGGCTGGGGCTCCGTAGAGGAGTACCGGCTTCAGGGTTTGGTTGTAAAGAAGAAGTTTGTTTTTGATGGATAGGAGGCTATTTCTACCTATTAGGGGTAGAGCTTGGAGAGGAGGTAGTTGGCTATAATGAAACAACATTTTAAGAGGAAAAGGGGAAGAGGTAGGGTAGGTAAGTAAATGTGGTTAGAAAAATGTACATAATTATTAAAACTGCTAAAGGAATCAGTGTTGAAAGAGATAATACCTTATATCTTATCATGTTAGCAGATTTACTCAATGAAATGCCAGAAATTAAGCTAATTATTATATTAGGTTAGGTAATAAATTCAAAGCTGCCTAATTAAATAGAAATTAATGATTTTATTTGCTAGTCAGGTAATAATTTATTAATATGCGTTTTAATTAATAGGACATCCGTGAGTAAAAATGATTAATTTAATATAATTTAGCATTTTGATATTTATCGGGGCGAATTTAATTAAGTGATTATTACTAATCTCTGATATGATTAGTCTAAACAAAATTTTCGAAAAATTACCTAACGCTTTAACTATAATTTAAACGTTACAAAATAAGCAAGATAGTATATTGTTTTACTAAGAGGAAAAATGAAGCTTTTTTTTACTAGTCTGTAGAATTTACGACGCACAGCGGAGTCCGGAAACTATAGACGAGTAAAAAAAAGTACTTTTCCTCTGAGTGAAACATACTATTTATCAAGCATCCTATATATTTTTTTTAAATATTAATTTTTAAATTTAATTTAATCAGTAATAAAGTATGGTTTTTTATTAAAATAGTCCAATAAAACCTTTTAGAAATAAACTTAAACCTTCCTTAGCACATTTTAAATTTTTTTCGTAGGCTAAATCGTACACTTTTCGCTATTTCGATGGTAACTTTTCTAATGTAGCATTTGCAATTTCGTAGAAATTTGCTGGTGTATAAACCATATATTCTTCTTTAATCATTTTTAATCAATTTCACAAAAGGTTTTTGCACAGAATCTCGAGTCAACCATTGACTTGGTGGGTACCATTACTGGTTGAGGACGTTTTTGATCTTTTTGTGGGTGTAGTGGATTTCGTGATCATAATCTAGAAAGTTTGAAATGAAGGGGTTTGGGTGATCTAAATTTTCTTGTATAAAAGACTTGCTGTAGCGGATGATTTCCGTTTTCAGGAGGGGCATGTCGAGATCTCTGTATATTTGATTGTTCCTCATGAACCAGGGGGCATCGAGGCATATTCTGAGTGCCTTGTTTTGCAAGGCCTGAAGTTTGGCTGAGAGCTTTTTATTATGGGTAATTTTGTTCCAGGCTGGGGCTCCGTAGAGGAGTACCGGCTTCAGGGTTTGGTTGTAAAGAAGAAGTTTGTTTTTGATGGATAGGAGGCTATTTCTACCTATTAGGGGTAGAGCTTGGAGAGGAGGTAGTTGGCTATAATGAAACAACATTTTAAGAGGAAAAGGGAAAGAGGTAGGGTAGGTAAGTAAATGTGGTTAGAAAAATGTACATAATTATTAAAACTGCTAAAGGAATCAGTGTTGAAAGAGATAATACCTTATATCTTATCATGTTAGCAGATTTACTCAATGAAATGCCAGAAATTAAGCTAATTATTATATTAGGTTAGGTAATAAATTCAAAGCTGCCTAATTAAATAGAAATTAATGATTTTATTTGCTAGTCAGGTAATAATTTATTAATATGCGTTTTAATTAATAGGACATCCGTGAGTAAAAATGATTAATTTAATATAATTTAGCATTTTGATATTTATCGGGGCGAATTTAATTAAGTGATTATTACTAATCTCTGATATGATTAGTCTAAACAAAATTTTCGAAAAATTACCTAACGCTTTAACTATAATTTAAACGTTACAAAATAAGCAAGATAGTATATTGTTTTACTAAGAGGAAAAGTGAAGCTTTTTTTTACTAGTCTGTAGAATTTACGACGCACAGCGGAGTCCGGAAACTATAGACGAGTAAAAAAAAGTACTTTTCCTCTGAGTGAAACATACTATCTATATATTTTTTTTAAATATTAATTTTTAAATTTAATTTATTCAGTAATAAAGTATGGTTTTTTATTAAAATAGTCCAATAAAACCTTTTAGAAATAAACTTAAACCTTCCTTAGCACATTTTAAATTTTTTTCGTAGGCTAAATCGTACACTTTTCGCTATTTCGATGGTAACTTTTCTAATGTAGCATTTGCAATTTCGGAGAAATGTGCTGGTGTATAAACCATATATTCTTCTTTAATCATTTTTAATCAATTTCACAAAAGGTTTTTGCACAGAATCTCGAGTCAACCATTGACTTGGTGGGTACCATTACTGGTTGAGGACGTTTTTGATCTTTTTGTGGGTGTAGTGGATTTCGTGATCATAATCTAGAAAGTTTGAAATGAAGGGGTTTGGGTGATCTAAATTTTCTTGTATAAAAGACTTGCTGTAGCGGATGATTTCCGTTTTCAGGAGGGGCATGTCGAGATCTCTGTATATTTGGTTGTTCCTCATGAACCAGGGGGCATCGAGGCATATTCTGAGTGCCTTGTTTTGCAAGGCCTGAAGTTTGGCTGAGAGCTTTTTATTATGGGTAATTTTGTTCCAGGCTGGGGCTCCGTAGAGGAGTACCGGCTTTAGGGTTTGGTTGTAAAGAAGAAGTTTGTTTTTGATGGATAGGGGGCTCTTTCTACCTATTAGGGGTAGAGCTTGGAGAGGAGGTAGTTGGCTATAATGAAACAACATTTTAAGAGGAAAAGGGGAAGAGGTAGGGTAGGTAAGTAAATGTGGTTAGAAAAATGTACATAATTATTAAAACTGCTAAAGGAATCAGTGTTGAAAGAGATAATACCTTATATCTTATCATGTTAGCAGATTTACTCAATGAAATGCCAGAAATTAAGCTAATTATTATATTAGGTTAGGTAATAAATTCAAAGCTGCCTAATTAAATAGAAATTAATGATTTTATTTGCTAGTCAGGTAATAATTTATTAATATGCGTTTTAATTAATAGGACATCCGTGAGTAAAAATGATTAATTTAATATAATTTAGCATTTTGATATTTATCGGGGCGAATTTTATTAAGTGATTATCACTAATCTCTGATATTAGATTAGTCTAAACAAAATTTTCAAATAATTACCTAACGCTTTAACTATAATTTAAACGTTTGGTATAAAATTCAGTTCAAGTACCCCTAGTTAACCCTTTGTTAAGGGGATGTTTAGCTTCTAGAACAATAAATCTTGCTTTTTGCACAAGTTCATGACCAGACAAAAATGTTGAGCCCTAATACGTTACATTTTATCAATTCCAATAGAAGTTACAGATGTTTTAAAAAGAGGCGAAAAACCTCTTTTTTTGCTGTCACTCTTTGAGTTAGGGAGGAATTTTTACTTTGAGCATCCAAAATAGGAATGCACCAATAAAAAATCAATACTGCAGGGTTATTCTACATTAAAAACTGTGAAAAAAGCTCCTATACATCTAGGTTCGAAAAGCAGTTTTAAGAGTATTACGGCCTCCTAAAGAATAACACTTTTTAAGGGACCGTAGAAGGGGGCTAAGGTGGATTAGTGTATGGGAACTTGTTTTCAAAGTTTCTAATGTAGAATTACCCTGCAGTATTGATAATTTAATTGCCGCATTTTTTAGATCCTGTCCTAGAAGCTCAGAAATTTTCTTACACACGGAGTAACTTTTTTATATATTTTTAATTAAAGATTTATACTTTATTGAGAAAATGTTAAAAAATGTACAGATAAAAAAGTTTGGGGCAAAAAAGTGACAAGCCCCTTCATTTTGCTCGTCCCTGGTAAAGATTACCAAATAAAAAATACATACAAAGAAAGCCTTTATCAATTTTAAAGATTGTGCAAAAAATCGTAACTGTAGTTTATGGGGTTCCAGAGATATTTAATAAAAACTACTTTTCAGATGTACCCTTATGGGGGTCGTAGCTCTCTTAGGGCTCATTTCCGAACCAACGTTTATAGGAAATTTCTTCATATTTTTAAAACTAGAATCACCCCTTTTGCACCTTTTTTTTGAATCACCCTGTATACGAAGCGCTTTTATATACTGATGTGCGATATCTATTATATCTATATTGGTTTTTTTAACGTAAATATGATAAATTAATATTTTAAAATATTTTAACTTTAAGATAACTATTGTTATCTTAAAATATTTAAAAAGTTGTAATTTTTTCAGTTAACTCAAAAAGTACTAAATCAGTAGAGTCGTTGTTTTTTATTTGAAGCTCAAGTCTTTTACTTCTTTTTCTAAAGTTTCTTCATACTGGGACAACTTTCTATTGCCGTCTAATGGTGGCTCAACGGTGGCTCTCAGAACCGCCGCCGTATGTAGTGAACCTATTTTTTCTTTTACTCAAGTTAATCAAACCCATTTTGTGTTTTTGATAAACTTGATTAGAACAAAAACGTAACTCGGTTCAAATGTTAAGCACAGCTTCAATCAAGTTCATGTAGTAGTTTTTGAGTTAACTCAAAAAATTACAACTTTGAGGAAAATCCCGATATCTCCTAAATCAGAAGTAAACATATACAAAAATAAAAAAAGAAAATATTCATTAAAATTGCGGCAATAAGGGACACTTTAACAATTTGATAAACAGTTTCAGTGGCTTACCATGCAAGAAGATGGGGCAAAAAACATAGTTGTATATTTTTTGTTGCTGTTAATACAAAAATACTTTTTTAAATTATTCTAAATAAAAACAAAAGTAGAGAATTTTTAAGCTTTAAAACAGAATCAGTTAAATCTATTAAGTAGTTTTCGAAATATTTAAATTTGAAAAATGGCAATTTTTTAGGTGGATCCATTTTGTCGCTCTCAAGTGTAATAGTTGCGGATTTTAACCGTGTTGATAGATTATTACTGATTACACTAGGCAACACGGTTTCTTGCCCCGATTGAAGTCATATGTTTTTTAACTAATTTTGGGTCGCTGAAACCGAATCTGGCCTCAGAATATTTCTATTACCTAAGTCATCTGAAAAAAATGAGATAAAAATGTTAAAAAATCATTATTTCATCCCTCTTTTGTTCTAAAATCATGGGAGATAAAAATATTCCGAGGACAAATTTAGATTCGGCGAATCAATATTAGTTAAAAAATACCCAACTTAAAACATGGAAACTTTAAATTCATAGGTAGAATAATTAGGGATATTATAAAAAAAAAATATTAAAAAAAAAATGGATAATGTGACAAAACTAAGTAGGGGTGGAGGGTAAGGAGAAGGGTGCATAGGGGGACAAGCTTATCGCCAAGTACTCATGCTAAAAATTGTCAAAAACATTACTAGGGGGTCAAAAATGAACTAAAAAAATGTTACGTAATATGGTTCTTATGTAATAAAGTAAAATTTTTATGATGTAGAACCATTAAAAAAACAAACAAAAATACACAATATTTTGTTTTATAAATTATTTTTAAATTGGCTTAATTGCCTGTACTAAAATTTAAAAAATAAGACGCGCTGGATTTTTTTTAAGGTCAAATTTTGATTCTGTGCCTTTAAATTGATAAGAAAAATATATTTTTTGGTCTCGGGAAAAAAGTTTACACTGTGTACTTTAATTTTGTTTCTCTTTCATATATTTACTTTTTACAAACAAACTAAGCAAAATAAAAAAATATTTGTATAAATATTTTTGTAGAGAATTTTATAATCTACAAATTAAGTCCTATAAAATTTTTATACAGATTTGATAGTTTTGCCACAAAAGAGCAATTAAGTAAACTCTGCACTTTAATTTTAAGCTTTTTATTTTTTTTCGCGTACTTACTGTCAGTGGGTCCTTGGCATATATATTTTTGAGTTCCTCGTATTTTTTTTAATATACCCTAAAATTTTCAAAATCTTATTATTTTTTTTTAAGATTTTGAAAAAAAAACGTCATTATTTCCTGGACTTATATCTCAAAAATTTTAGGTGCTGAAATTTTTCTAAGGTTAGATTCGGTTTCTACGTCCTTGAATTAGTAAGAAAAATTAACTTTCCGATCGGGGCAAAAAAAAGTTGAGATTTGTTGCCTAGTGTTATTATTATTACTATCCATAGTGGATAGTAATAATCCATCAACACGATTAAAATCCAAAACTACTAGTTCTATAAATTATGTAGGATAATGATAATAAACTTATACCAACCCAAAAACAAGTACAAAATCTTCACACACAACGGGGTATTATCAATGATTATCAAATTAAGGAGTAGGTAACTTTAGACCTATTGTACACATAGCTGTGTTATAAAAATTAAAAAAAATGCTTTTTAAAAAAGAAATATCTTACCTTCATGTAATTTAAAATATAATCTAAAATGTTATTTTTACCTAAAATATGCACAATTTTATGTCAAAACAACAATAATTATACTTTTATCTCTTTCTGTAGAACTTCTCTTTATCTAATCTAAATAGGCGGCAGTCCATTGCCCTAAAAACAGTAGTTTTCGTCGTATCATAAACTACTATTTGTTTGTATTTTATATGTTTTTTGATATGTCCGTAAGTTTGGAAAGCGAGCTGCTGGGATTTTGGTTCAGCAGATGCATGACACCAAGAAATCCAGGAATCCGAATCCGAAAGCCGTTTTTGGCGTGATTTTTTTTTTTGTGTACATTTAAGTTTATATTTTAAGTTGGCCCCGACAATACACGGTGTATTTGAAATAGCGTAGGAAATTTTAACAGGAGATTCTACATGATAAAATATGACAAAAAGTTCCTATAAATGTATGTCTAAAAATGCGTCATAAGGGAGCTACGCCCCTTTGAAAGTGGCTAAAAAAATCGGTTTTTATTTAATAACTCAGGAACCCTTTGAGATATATCAACGAGGTTTTGCACGTCAACTAATCCTACCAGTTTTTTGTCCCAAACTTTTTTCTGTGTAACTTTTTTGCAATTTTATTTTTGAAATATGATTCCTCAGGTCAAAATACATAAGAAAGGTACTCTTGTTATAATACTTTAGGATTAACCGTTTTCGAGAAAAAATCATTTGAAGGTGAAATTCCACGGTTTGAGGACAAAAAATTAAATACTAAAATGTTGAAAACCAAAATTTTAATGATGCAAGGCGAATGTACATTAAAAACTAAGAAAAAAATCTCATATACAGGTACTTCTAAAAATCAATCCTAATGGAGCTATGGTCTCCTAAATATGCACCATTTTTAAAGGGCTATGGTAGCTTTAAAAGCGTTATTTCGACCTACATGTATGGAAACTTTTTTTCTTAGTTTTTGATGTAGAATAACATTGCATCATTAAAATTTTGGTTTTCGAAATTTTAGTATTTAATTTTTCGTCCTCGAACCGTGAAATTTCACCTTCAAATGAACTTTTCTCGAAAACGGTTAATCCTACAGTATTACAACAAGAGTACCTTTTTTATGTATTTTGACCTGAGGAATCATATTACAAAAATAAAATTGCAAAAAAGTTACACAGAAAAAAAATTGGGACAAAAAACTGATAAGGCCCCCCCGTTTCGCACACCCCTGGTTTAAATAAGTACGTGAAAATGACATACAAAGATGAGCCTTATTAGGATTAATTCACGTGCAAAACCTCGTTAATATATCTCAAAGGGTTCCTGAGTTATTAAATAAAAACCGATTTTTTTAGCCAATTTCAAAGGGGCGTAGCTCCCTTATGACGCATTTTTAGACATATGTTTATGGGAACTTTTTGTCATATTTTATCATGTAGAATCACCTGTTAAAATTTCCTACGCTATTTCAAATACACCCTGTATACCAGCGGCAATCGTTAAGTTGGTTGCGGAACAAATTGCCGCTCCATTGGCTGATATAATCAACAACTCATTTGAAACAGGAGTATATCCTATAGAGTTAAAAAAGCTCGTGTAATCCCTCTTTATAAGAAGGGTTGCAGGAAGGTTTTGGGAAATTACCGACAAATTTCAAACTTGTCATTTTTTGCAAAAATCATTGACAAGATAATGTTGACTAGAATAACTGAATATTTTAAAAGATACCTTTTGTTGTCTAAATCTCACTATGGTTTTAGAAGGGGTTTTAGTACAGCAAAAGCACTTTTTAATGTAATATCCTATATCTTAGATGCAATCGATAAGAAAAATTTAACGACAGCCGTGTTTTCATATCATTGTACCTATATAATTTGGCGGTATATACATTGAAAACAAAACGTTGTTCACTGGTAACTCCGAGATATCTTCAGGCCCGGAAACCAGGTATGGCATAAATCTTTCTATTCCTATGCATCACCTAGCTCTCTTTGAAAAAGGCCCAATTTATTTGGGTAAGAAGGTATTTAACAAATTAACAACAAATTTTAGGGTAGGTGAGGTGACTCAAATTTAAAAAAATATCTTAAATTTTTTTTTGCTGCGCATCCTTTCTATAAATTAGATGAAAACCAATGTTCACCACCAATTTGTTTGTTTTTTGTTATTGACTAATGTAAACAGTAAATTAAATGTAAATCATTGTTTAGTATACATTTACAGTACATTTTTTTTTTGTATATGACATTATCCAATACTTTTATAAAGTCTATGGAAATAAAGATTATTATTATTATTATTATTATTATTATTATTATTATTATTATTATTATTATTATTATAAAATAAAAACTACTAAGAATTTATTATTTTTCCAAATGTTGAAATAACGTTTAATCTAACCAAATACATCAGATGACATCCTGTCAATATAATGTGTATGATGCAACTAATAACTCTTCTTTTTAGAATACGCATACCGTTAAAATAAAGTATCGCCAACATCTCGGATTGTTTGAAAACAAATAGTAGGTATATTCAGGCCTGAACAATAAAAATTACCAGTAACTGGTATTGTTGTCTCTGTTAGAACAAAGATGTGCGAGTAAGACAGACGAATGTTTATGTTGCCGACGTTTTTGTCAGTTTTAACGAATGAAATGCCTATTCTAGAGAGTAATTAGTTCGTTGGTATGATGGGTATTTTTTTGTCACTCCAGATAAAGTAATTAGTTGCTGTAACAAGAATAATATAGTTAGCTAAGCTGACTTAGATTTATAATGATATTTGAAGTAGTTTCTATTGCAAGTATGGTTATGGTTATGGTTATGGTTATGGTTATTAGGGTGGAGGGTAGCTATCTACACGCACTTGGGTCACTTAGCTGGGCCCATTGTACTACCTCCCTTTGGTCGCAGCAATTTAACCTCTCAGCCATCCAATTCTTTGAATATATCTAAGAAGATGTCTGGGAGTGATGCTGCTTATACCGGCCATGTCGAGCCAGTACTCGTCTAGCAAGGACCCTCTTATTAAGGCTAACGCTGGACAGTGACATAACACATGTTCCATTGTTTCCTCTTCCATGTAGCATCCTCTACAGATGGGGTCGACTGGCTTCCCCATGATGTTAAGATGCTTATTTAGTTTGCAGTGACCTGTTACGATGCTTGCAAACTGTCTTAGGTTATCCCTTTTTAGTTGCATACAAAAGCGTGCTGTCTTTTCACACGGAGTGGGAAGGGCTGCTCTTGCATGTTTACAGTCGTTTCTCGTAATCCAATTACGGGTGTGTTTTATGTGGGTTTCTTGATTAATGAGAGCTGTTTTAAAAGCGACAGATACAGGGATTATGGGCTCTGGACCAATAGGTACAGAGCCTGAGCCTGCTCGTGCCAATCTATCAGCTTCTTCATTGCCTACATTTCCATTATGCCCCTTTACCCATGAGAGTGTAACAGTATTAGAAACTGCCGCTTCCTCCAGGGATTGGTGACATTCCAAAACTAGCTTTGAAGTAATTTTGAAAGACTTGATTGCTAGTATGGAAGCTTTGCTATCCGTAAGAATAGTTAACCTTCTATTTTCCCTTTCAGAAAATCAGTATTGCAAGTAGTAATAATTTTAAATGTTGTTTAAAAAAAAACAACGATATTTGTGTTTGAAGCGCAAAAATTTCAAGGATGACTTTAAAAGTATACAGTAATAAAATTTCGTCAAAGAATAAATATTGCATGTTTTGACTCTAGAGGCTTCAGATGTTCGTGTATCCCTCAATTTATCTCTATCAAATAAATAATTGAGCAAATATTAACAAACAATCCATATCCATTATTCCATCGCAATTATTTTACATTATTATAAAGCCAACTTGATCAATAACTGTCCTCTGTAGTTGCATGTTGTTCTGATAGTATATTATTTTCGATTGTTGTATTTGCTTTATTTAACATAATTATTTTGTTATAATAGAGTGGATCTAATAAAATGTCATGTGTTTTAAAAAATGCCACTTGCGCAATGATAGGTTTTTTTTAATATATTTTAAATCTTGGAACAACAGGACCAGGCCAGAAACTTATAAATAAAATCAATACTTTTAATTTTAGAATTCTAAAATATAAAAGTAAAAAATGGGCTTCAGTCACCTTTTTTCCCTAAATCTCGAAAAGAATGAAAATTGCGCTTCAGACGAAATTTTTTTCATGTTTTTTTCTTTACTTCTGTTAATTTCCGGCCTTTTTTAATTCAATGTATAAAACTCAAGTTTTAAAAATTCAAATAAAAAATATTAAGAAAGCCCTAGCACCGCAGGTAAAAAATTTTACAACTGTGCTGGTCTATTTATATTTGAAAACAGTGGTATAAGTTCTAGCGTCGTAGGCGAAAATATTGACAAATTTCAAGCTTAGGTTTTATAAACTTTAATAAAAAAGATCGTATCAAAAGCTTTAGCGCCGCATAAATTTTATAGCCTATTTGAATTTTAGAAGTATTACTATTTAAAGTTTAAATGCCGCCCCCCTCCCCCCCGGATATGGATACGGCCTTGCTTAAAATTGCTTGCTTTTAGCAATATTTTTTTACATGTGTTGTATAGGCTTGTGTGTAAGTAAAGAATTACCTTTCTAATATAAATAATAAATCTATGAAATCGAGGGGTTGACCGCGAGGAAATTTTTTGTACAAGCCTAAGGAACTCAGGAGGAACTCTGAATAACTCTGGAGGAACTCCGAGGAACTCCGAAGGAACTCTTAAGAAGTCAGAAACAATTATTATTTATTACCCATGCGGATTAACGTTTTCATTTTCAAACTAGATGAGCCGTTACAAACACCTTATCAAAACATCCTACCTTTGGGCGCCAATCTTTTTTGCAGGGGCGCCCTGTTTGGTAGAAACCATGAAAGTAAATTTTGGGGAGTCATTTTTTTTGAAGGGGCGCCAAGTTTGGTAGAAACCGTCAGGGACAAAGCTTTTTTTCTTGAAGGTAATTTTGGGGTGCCAATTTTTGTTTTGAAAAATTTTTGTTTTTAAGGGGCGCCAAGTTTGGTAGAAACTGTCAGGGACAAAGTTTTTTTTTTATTTGTTTTTAAGGTTTTTTTTTTTTTGTAGGGGCGCCAAATTTTGGTTGAAACTGTCAGGGACAAAGCTGTTTTTCTTGAAGGTAAATTTGGGGCACCATTTTTTATTTTTTTTATCTTTGAAGGGGCGCTGCCAAGTTTGGTAGTAACCGTCAGGGACAAAACTTTTTTTCGCCAAGTTTTGGTTAAAACTGTCAGGGACAAAGCTTTTTTTATGAAGGTATTTTTTTGGGCTCCAATTTATTTTTTTCTTTGTAGGGGCGCCAAGTTTTGGTTGAAACCGTCAGGGACAAACCTTTTTTTTTGAGGGTTCCTTATTGGCAGTAGTGCTTGTATAGTGGTAATTTCTACGGCTTATTTGCCAAAAATTACCCCTTCCAGAGAGGAACTCTTAAGGAACACAGGAGGAACTCGGAGGAACTCCCAAGGAACTTGGAGGAACTCCGAAGAACTCGGAGGAACTCTGGAGGAACACCGAGGAACTCCGGAGGAACTCGGAGGAACTCCGAAGAACTCGGAGGAACTCTGAAGGCACTCCGATGAACTCCGGAGGAACTCCGATGAACTCCGAAGGAACTCAGAGGAACTTTGAGGAACTCTTTGCAAAAAGGAACTCTTTTGTACAAATTTCAGACGCGGTCAGCCCCTCGTATGAAATATAGGATCACCCCATGGTATATTAACCTTACCTCCAGTAGGCATACTTTACGTCTTTTAATTATTTTAACTGGGTATATAATTTATAGTTATATTTATGTGTATATTAAATATAATGATAATTTTCGTAATTCCATACTGAATGTATTTTGCGAAAAATATTACACCGCATTTGCATAAGAAATGTGAACATAGCAATTGCATTATTAATGCATTCTTACATTATACAAGTAAATTCAATTATTACAATTCATTCTGCATATAAATTTTATCACAAGAACTGAGTACGCAGACCGCCTGCATAGTTAAGTTAAGGTTGACTAGCAACACAAAACTATTTAATTCTTCAGCTGATAAAGTTTAGCTAAATTTACTTTTCATTTTTCTTCTTTTTTATTTTTTTTCTTCATATTCATATTTTTTTGTCCTTTTTCTTCTTATTTTTTCACTTTCTCGTTTTCTTGATCTCCTCTCCTTTTTTCTCATCTCATCTCATCTCTTCTTTTTTTCCTCTTCGTTTTAATTTATTTTTCCTATTTTTATGCTTTGTTTCATACTTCTGTGTTCTGAATTTGACTAATAACAAAAAACTATATAATCTTAATCTGACTTTGCTTTGTACATATACTTGCAGTTTAGCTAAAGCTTTTTATATAAAACTTATAAAAAAGATAACATGGTACATTTTAAATTCATTTTGGACTGTCGACATTCCTAAACAGAAGATAAGAAATACTTAAGTTTTTATCTCAAGTTTTCTTCTTTTACTTCTTTTTTTTTATACTTTGACTTTTTTTCATTTTCTTTTTGTTCTTCTCTTTTATCTTGGTTTTCTTTTTCGTCGTCTTCTGTTTCGTCACCTTTTTCTTCATCTTATTGTTATTTAACTTTATATTCGTCTTTTATTTTTTATTATTTTTTACTTTGTTTACTTACTTTTTTTGTCTTCTTCCTTTTGTTCTTCTTATTTTTCTATATTCCATTCTTCTTCCTTGTTTTCTTATTAGTTTTCTTTTACGTTTTCTTTTTCTCATTCTTTACAGATTTTTAACTTGCTTTTTACTTTTTCTCCTTTTTTTACTTTATCCTACACTTTTATTTTTTTTTCTTCATTATTGTTTTCTTCTACTGATTCTTTATTTTGTTCTTGGTCTTATTTTCCTTCTATTCTGCTTCATGTACTTCCGCTTCTATTTTTTCTTTCTCTTCTTCTTTTGGCCTTTTTATATTAAAGTATATAGGCAAATTATAGTTATTGTCGCTAATTCTTATTGGTTTGAGGCCAGACATCCATTGATTCATTTAAGATAATATAATCCTTATAATTATACGAAATCTGTATCCCTTAGAAAGTAAAATATATCTCATCATGTTCATTAATGAAGAGGCTTTAGGGCAAAGAAATTCTGTGAATAAGTTCGACTTAAACTACTTTGAAAATGGTATTATAATGGTACAAACATAATTTACCTTAGGGCTTACTCTCGTTATTTTTTTTTAATTATCGTACATCTATATTTCTTTTAAATTTAAACAAGTTATTATTTTTGGTTATTTTATAATTTAGTTAAAACGTAAATATATAAATTAAATAATTAATAAAAAAAGCAGTAAAGCATTTGCTTTCCTATTAGAATGAGTTTTAATTTTATTTTTACTTGCTTCTCTAGATTTTTTTATTAAATAAGATTAAAAGTGAATAGGTAGGTGGCTTAAGAAACGCCAGGGGGGCTTAATGAAAACGCCAGGGGGGCTTAATGAAAACGCCAGGGGGGCTTAGCCCCCTCGCCCCCTAGTTATGGCCTGTTGTTTTGATAAGATGTTCTGATAAGATGTTTTGATAAGATGTTTTGATAAGATGTTTTGATAAGATGTTTTGATAAGATGTTTTGATAAAATGTTTTGATAAGATGTTTTGATAAGATGTTTTGATAAGATAATTTGATAAGATGTTTTGATGAGATGTTTTGATAGGGTGCTTACAATTCTTTATCTAGATTTAGTTCTCTATTCTAATTAATCTAAAATTATTTATTCATTTTGAATTAAAAATCCCCAATTAACGAGATTTTTGATGTATAATTACGTGATTTTAATACATCGATTAAAATCCAATTAATACATGTCGATATCACTGCATAATACATTTATTACTACCGCCAATAACACTGGATTACATATTTTTAAAACCCTTCTATTCACTTCACTTATATATACATAGATATAAATATATTTGTCCTCAAATATGTCAAAGCCTTTTTCACCCACTTAGAATATATTTATAAAGCTAAAATTTGGTACACATGCTTAACTCAGATGATAATACAATTTAATATAAAATTTACCCCCCCAACCCACACCCCTAAAATTAAAAAAATCCCTTTTTACCCACATGTGATAATTTACAACTAAAATAAGATTACAAACTTATTTAGTGATAGTAAAATTTTGCAATAATTTTACGCCCCCCCTCGTCTCCCCATCTCCCCCCATACGCGTATAAGGCTAAGTTAACCCTCTCTCTAATTTAACCACTTATTCTATAGAATACACTTAGAAAGCTAAAATTTGGTACACATGGTTTACTCGGTTGACAATACAATTTTATATAAAATTAAAAAAAAATTGTATTTTTTTTTCAATAATTTAATGTTTTAAATTATCTATCTATATATTTATAAATAGATCTCATATACAGAAATCTCCAGGACAATTTCTTTTGTGAACTTTTTATTTATTTGTTTAAAATTGGGTATTGTTATGTATATTTTTAATGTAATTTTTCATAGTTTTAATTGAACTAATTCTGATTTCTAACTTTTGATTTCTGAATTAAGCCGATCATTTTTTTGTAAATTGTTATTCAGCAAAAAAAAGCCAATCATCAAAAATTTTCTATATATTGTTACTATAATTTATTAAAAAGAAAAAAAGACGAAAACTGTTCTTAAAATTTAGCTTAACACATTTTGGTGACCAGACAGGATGAAATATTAAAAAATTATCATTATCGAATATTGCAAGATAAAAAAAACCTTGTAAGCTAGTGTAATTGATCATTAATATTTAAACTAAAAGTTTGTTGTAATTATGCCAGATAGTTGGATAATTTATGTCCTGGTAATTCTAATCTTCTATATGTACAAATTCCATTTTTGATAATTATCGATAATTATCGATAATTAACGATAACATAATTAACTACCTCGATGAATTTGCTTTACTTATTATCACTACAAGGAAAAATCAAAGTGAAATTTTGTAGGTATATTTATTTATATTTAAAGAATACAATTTTTTTTACATTTTTAAAATGCCATTTTTTGCCATAAACTTTTTTTTGAAAAAAACATCAAAAAACGGTGATCGCCGTGATATTTAAAGTTTTTTGAAAAACGTCCTCCATTTTGTTATGTTTTGGCCAAAAAAGTATTTTCTAGACTATAGCTATAGCGACTTCAATACTGAATAATATCCCGTTTTTTTTTCTGTAGGTGCAAACGGCCGGAATCATGGCGACCACCGTTTTTTGATGTTTTTTTTCAAAAAAAAAAAAAAATTATGGAAAAAAATGTCACTTCAAAAATCTAAAAAAAGTTGTATTCTTTAAATTTAAATAAACATAAATCTATAAAATTTCACATAACTTTTTTCTACCCATATAAAAAAATATGTTTAAAAACATAATATTTTTAAAATTTGAAGGCAGAAAGACCCCTTTTAAGTTTTATGTTTGTTTTTAAAAATATCATACACATACACTGAGATAAATTTTTACATCCACGTGCATGGGTAATTTACTTGCAGCTGCTGTGAATTTACACTCGAAACGTTAATATAAATGCTGTGTGTATTATATTTTTACATCCAGTGTGTAAAGTTTACACCAACGCTTAATATACTTTTTACCTAAAACCCTTCAATTTATTAAAAAAGAAATAGAATAACCATTTTCTTATTTTTCTATTTATGAATAGTGTTTTATGGAAAAACTACGCAACAGAAAAATAAAACTTATATTCGTAATCAGCGCTACAAAAAGAACCAATATAAAATAGAAACAGAAAACATACAAAGTCTTAACAACTCAAAATTTGCAGGCCAGTGTCACCGCCTAAATAAGTAAAATATTATAAAATGTATGTTTTAAGGATATTGTATTAATCACACTTTTTAAATATTTACTTTTAATCAACACTTACCAATTATTTCTTTAAAAAATCTAGCACACACAAAATTATACGTAAGCTCTTAAAAACGTAAACAATAAATGGTCGACAGCCACCAGACTCGATGAAGCAGGTATTCTGGTTTCTCGAGTCACGTGACTAGCTTAACGCCCGCGATTGGCTGGCTTGTACATCAGAAGTGTGATTTTTACACTTCGGGTGTATTGTTGCTAAAGGTATGTTTAAAAAAATACACTTTCTTGAGTGTATTGTTGCAGAAGGTATGGATGTATAAATACACACTCTAGGTAAAAATCACCTCACCTGTGTAGTGTCACATCAATGTTGATGTACATTTATATAAAGGTGTAAAATTTACACATTTATAGAGTGTATTTTTTACACCTTTTCAATGTAATTTCTTTCAGTGTAGTTAAATTTCTAAGAATGTCAAAAAATTAACTAGATACTTCCAATTACTATTTAAAACTCTTAAACAGTTACTGTTTAAGAAACTTTGTCTATATCTAGCATATTTCTTTTAAAATAAAACCCAAAAACGAAGGGTCAACAATTCAGAAATTTAGCTGCACAAACTGGAGAAAATCTTGAAGGTAATGTCTCCAGGAAATCTGAGGAAATTTCATCTTAACCAAAAGTGGAAACTTTTTTTAGGTAATTTTAAAGATTTTTCTACGAAATCTCCAAGAAAAGTCCAAATAAATTTTAAGGGTTTAATTCCTAGAAGTCTTTTGTTTTCTGTTGTGGCAGATGTTTGACCAAAGCAGAGGATTTAATTATAATATAAATTGCATAACTTAATAATTATTATAAATGACATTTAAATTAAATTAAACTAACCATTCTAATAAAGCATAAAAATTAATTACACAATTTAAGTGATTTGTTTCCTTAACTCTTTTACAAATTTAATTATATGTTAAAAAACGTATAAACTTAAATGGACAATAAAATTACAGCGATAAATCCATGTTTATAGCTAGATTTATTTTCAACCACAGATGGCGGTTTTATAGTAAAATGACTTCTGAAACTTATTTTTTAAAGCACGATTAATTTAACTAACAATTAAAATAATTATCTCTTAAATAGTACTCAGAAAAAAATTAAGGTTACATTACGTTTTACACTGAATAAACCTATGACTAAAATTTAAATAATCTATGAAACATCCATTAATCGATTAATTTTACTATAAAAATATATAGATATCTGGAAATATTTTTTTAAGAATTTGATTAAAAAGATACGTTAAAAGAGCTCTCAATTTACAGTCTCGAGCTTTTAACGTTAACTATTAAGTCAAGTAATTTTCTACAAGCGCCTAAATGCAGCTCTCCATGCAGGATTTTGTTTAGGTTTTTTGTTTCGGTCTTTTTTTTTAATAAGAGGGCCTTGGTTTACGTTAACGTTGGTTTGGCGTCAGTTTGGTGTTTTTTTTTGTGTAAAAAAATGTTTTTTATTTAAAATAACATATTAAAAAACGGTCAGCGCATGCGCGTGTGCATGCGCAGTTTATCAAAATGTTGCATACAGAGCTGCACATAGGCGCTCCTAATTTTCTAGGCAATACCTACTTACAATAATAAAGCTACCCGTAGTTTAACCGATAAAATGCGTAGCTCTAGGGATATCATAGCAGTCCAGTCAAATTACAATAAATGTACACGGGCTAATATTTTAAAGAACAGTAGTGGATGGTAACAGAACACTCCTATTAGTTTTTCACCGGGTGATTTGCGGGGTGTCCTCTATCTTGAATTTTAAGGGTGAGTTGCTTAATATGCATCTTACAGTAAAAATACATATAACAAATTTTGTTAAAAAAGATATTTTCAACAAATTTTTTTTGATCATTTTTTAAATATATTAATAGCAATCGAGTTAATTCAAAAATAGACATGTTGGAGGTGAAATTGGTTTTTTCCATTTTTCAGCCAAATTATTCATCGAACGAGAAAAGTGTGGTTATGAGCAAAGTTTTGGCTCTTGAAATTCTCTATAAGTTTCATATATTATAAATTTTCAGGTACTTTGGTACGGTTACAGAGGGCGCAACTATACTTTCAGCATCCACTGTAACCGTAACAAAACACATAAAAATGCATAATATATAAAACTTATAGAGAATTTTAAGAGCTACAAGTTTGCTTATAACCACTTTTATCCTCAGGTGAATAATTTGGCTGAAAAATCGAAAAAACTAACTTCACCCCCAACATGGAAATTTTTGAATATTTATAACTCGATTGTTATTAATATATCAAAAAATAACCCAAACAAAGCTTGTTGGAATATGTCTCCTTAACAAAATTGGTTATATACATTTTTATCGTAAGATGCATATTTGCGAGGTAACCGCACTCGCCCCAAAATTCAAGATAGCGGACAACCCTTATGCAAATCTCCCGGTGAAAACTAACAGGAGTGTTCTGTTACTGTCCACTACTACCGTTTAAAATCTCAGGCCGTGTACATTTATTGAAATTTAACATAAGAATTTCTCGTTATTTGACTGGACTTTTTATATATAGTTTCGATCAGATTATAAAAGATTTTATACTTTTTACTAAAATATTTAGAAAATTACCAGAACCGAGAATTAATTTGACAAATCGCTCTTAGCCAAAAATTGTGATAGTTTTTCCATGTTTCAGCAAATACATACTTATTAGATAAACCTACAAAATGTTTGGAAAAATACTTTAATACACGAATTTTAAAATAACCTTATTATATATTTCTGTATACATTTTTCTTAGTGTAATCAGCAATTAAATTACTCTTTAATGGTTAGCACAACCTAACCCAATATGAAACTTATAAGAGCTTTTTTAATTACTGATTTCTTACAAAAGAAAGTAGGCTACGGTAAAAAGCTCGCTGTTCGGGCAAGGTTGGGGGTGTGTGGGTTTTTTAAATCTGCATTCGTTATCTTAATTGTGATAAAATTCGCGTTGCCATCATTTCGGTAAGAAGATAAAAAGGGATACAGAGGGACTTCCGGTTGCACTATTAACGAGGGGGCACGTACTATGCGCCCAAATCAGCAGCGTAGACATTTAAATGAGAGCGTCAAAAAAAAACACTCAATTTTAATAATATGCCCACAATTCAACGAAAAAATTGTTTGTGATTAGCGTGTTAGTTGGTTAAATTTGAAGGTTATTTATTATTTACCAATCAAAACGCTTATATTTTCGTCTTACTTTTGCACGAAAATGCAAAAGGTTATTAATAAATCCAAAAATGTTTTGTTAGGGATATTACATTTCAGAAATAGTCGTTATAAACACTACTATTATAAACTAATGAGAAAAAAAACAGCGAACAAATATTTTTAGTTCTTTTTACTTAGATCTAAATTCAAACTTTTACACTCAGATACCGTTATCATCAGAGTTGATACTTTCATTACAATAACAGGGTCGGACAACAGGAATAAGAATAAGATTATATGTCTGTATACAGACATATAATCTTATTCGGCATAGGTATGTATTAAACAGACTCACCAAAAATAAAGAATAATTTAAAATTCCTGTGGTCCGACCCTGTTATTGTAATAAAAGTATCTTTAGTTATCATACACTCAGAAACCCGGTTTACGTATTGT
Organism: Brachypterus glaber; assembly: GCA_958510825.1. Lineage (NCBI taxonomy): Eukaryota > Metazoa > Arthropoda > Insecta > Coleoptera > Kateretidae > Brachypterus > Brachypterus glaber. Next base: position 13,272,964 of record OY294045.1, read on the forward strand.
ACATACGTATAAAAAGTAATGTTCTTGAGTTTAATTTTTGGAACATTCCGTGAATGGAGCTCAGTTGTAGTTTCAAGATACAACATTGTAGAACTGAGGTAGCGATTCCTTTTTGCTTAATAGAATTGATTATCCTTTTTTATATACTCGTCCTAAAATTTAGGAGTTGATATCTAATGGGGTCGCATTTGTAAGCAATGGCAGTTTCCAGTCCAATTATACACTGAAAGTATAGAAGAGAAATGCATATACTGCTGAAAATAAATATATAACATGGGGGAGGAACTTTTTGATCTAGTGGAAACCATTTTTATTTCTCATCGTAACCTGATTAGGGAGTGATTGAATCATTGCATTAGGATCTTTTTGATGTAGTTAATTCAATAAAAAGTCCAAACGTACATTAACGTTTAAGAACACCAGAAAGCATAGGTTATTTTCACGAAATTTTGGAAGTTTTGTTAAAAGCTATATAAACAATTGACTGATGTGGAAGAGTTAGAAGCTTGTAACTTAAAAACTTTCTTATATTTTTAAGAAAACATGAAATAGTTATTTTTGTTTTAAGAGTGCAAAATGATTGATTTCAGCTTAAGCGTGGAATTTGCTGATCGAGGCGTCTAGTCGAGATCAGCAATCACGCGAATTCAGAAATCACATTTTGCGCTTGTAATACAAACGACATTTTTTCTAAGATATATAATAAATAAATAAATAAATAAATTTCAGACAGTAAGCTACCTTACAAGGTGGCTGTTTTCTTTTACCCTATTAACCACAGTAAGGAATTTTTGCACATGCCTTAGAATTGATTAGGCTATCATTTTATGTAGTTTTTATTTGGTGATTTTAACAGGGGACGTGCAAAATATGGGGTTATGTTACTTTTTTGCCCCAAACTTTTTATCTGTATTTTTTTTTGATATTTTCTTAATAAAATATAACTCTTAAGTTAAAAATACATAAAAAATGTACTCCTAGTGTAACACCATAAAATCAACCGTTTTCCAGGAAATGGCTGTTAAAGATATTTAAAGAGATTTTTTCACGTTCTGAGCATCAAAAATAGGAACTAAAAATATGCGCCAATTAAAATTTAAATATTTCAGGGCGATTCAACATTAAAAACTATAAAAAAAGTTCCTATGCACCTAGGTTCGAAAAAGTAACCCTTCCAAAGTGGACCTAGCTCCCTTGAAATTCCATTTGTGATAATTTGTGTATAGGAACTTTTTTTTAAAGTTTTTAATGTAGAATCGCTTTGCATTATTAAAATTTTTATTGGCGCGATTTTTAGTTACAGATAAAAAAGTTTGGGGCAAAAAAGTTACATAGCCCCCCCATTTTGCACGTCCCTGGTTAAAATTATCAAATAAAAATTACATAAAATGATAGCCTTCATCAATGTTAAGACATGTGCAAAAATTCGTTACTGGGGTTAATAGGGTAAAAGACATATCAAATAAAAACTCTTTTTTAGGGGCACTCTTAGAAAGGCCGTAGCTCCCTTAGGGCTCGTTTCCGGACCAACCTTTATAGGAACTTTTTTTCATATTTTGTAGAATCACCACTAAAATTTCTCTACGGGAGTTCTGGAATAACCTGTATATTTCCCGAACGTAACAAAAAATTTAAAAATAATCGAATAAACCCAAGCTTGTATCATACATATATTTTTGTTTTACAAAAAAAAATAATAATTTTTATGTATACTTATTGTATAATTGTGTCATTTTTAGATAACCCTACTTTTTCAGTAGAGTATATGCAACCCCCTGTACTTGTATGCAAACGTATCATTTTGAAACTTCTAAAGTGGAAGAATAAGAGCTCATTTAAACTTTTGCAGCATGTTTGCTTGATTTTTATATATTGTAAAAGTCGATTGCTTACTTTTCCTCTGTAGTTGACATAAACGCTGATTGCTGAAGATGAAAATGTTTTCGCTTCAAATATCTAATTGGAATTTGATCAGAACGTCGAATTGTTATTTGCTCTTATTATACTCTTCGCAGATCGGAGTGCAGAAGAGTACACTTGGGGGGTCTAGGTAAACGTTACGTAACGGAATTTAATAAATTTAATGTTTATTTCCTAAGCTTGAAAGATGTATTTTTATTTCAACCTAAATTACTATTTAGTGGCCCATAATTCCCCTTTTCACATAAAAATTGACGAAACTATGCATATTTAAATAATATTGTAATCAGTAAAAAAACTGTTGACATTGATATAAAAAAAAAATCTTATAGCCCTGTTCTTGAGTGATCTTGCCGATGAACCATCGGCGATGATACATTTTCGCGCGGAATGTGTACTCACAGATCACCAATGTGTGTACTATCTGTGCATAAACAATATACGTGTTATACATGTGACACTCAGTGTAAAAAGAGGTACCTAGATTTTTTTCCCGGTGTGATATTGATTATGAATATTTTTTTAAAGTTTGAGTGATTTTTTCGTTTAAGTACATTAACTTCTATATGTATTATTATAATAAATATGTATCATTTTAAACTTTCTTTTTACCGTCTTGCATTATGCGGAATTCTGTATCAAGATATGTTAGAAAAAAAAATACAAATTTTTATATTGTTACGCGTTACACATGGGGGGGGGTGTTGGTAAATGTGACAGTTTGTTACACAGGGGGGGAGGGGATCAATTTTTTTTGAAAAATTTCGTTACGTAATATATGGACAGCCCCTAAACAATAGATGAATATCAATTAGAAGGGGTAAAAATTACCATACAGAAAACTACAATTCATTTTTACCGCTAAATATTGAAATATTTGAAGTTATGTGTAGATATCAAAACTGAAAGTTTATTTGTAGATTTTTGTGAGGAAGTATAAGGTAAGTTTATTAGTTTTATTTTTTTTTTTCTTTATTGGTTTAGGAACTTCTTGTAATGAAAATGCAAAAAGTAGGATGTCGAAAAATAACCGTTTAGAAAAAATATTAAAGTTAGAAAATTTTACTTATTTTTATTAACATGGAACCCTATGTATGATGGTAATTTGGAATACCACTTTTCTATGGATCAAAGAGGTGAAATTTGGATTCAGTGCCTTATGTGTGTTTAATGGGCACATCTGAATGTTCCGGTTGCGAAGAAGATATTTAAATTTGTGACTTTTGTCGTTAAATAATAAAAAAAATAATAAAAAAATAATAACAAATATATAATATAATTTTTTTCATGTTGTTTACCATGTATTTTCTTATTTTAACATAAACGTCTACAGTTTTGCCTTTAATAAATCTTCATTTTGATTGATAACATAGGGTTATCAGCATGGGTTCATATTACCAGCATGTTATATTTTTTAAAAAAAGTGCTTGTAAGAAAAAAAGAAATAAATCGTTTAAAATAATAATTACCAGATAAATTTTGACCCAATTAGTGCAAAAAAAAATGGTTAAAAATCATTGGGGGGTAGCCAAAATATAAAATCTCTAAATCCTTTAATAAAGCGAGAAACGGGGTATGAAGTGTATAAATTTTGGTCAATTTGTGTGACGTATTTTATGGACGACCCCTTAGCCTAATTTTGACAATTTAAATATTTTGTATATTTTTGTGTTTTTTGTAATAAATCCACCTTCAGTTATTTTGTGCTTTTCATTATAACCTCGATATCCATTATTCTGCAGCTATAAAATGCTTTGGGAAAATAATTTTGGTTTTGAGGTAATATATTTGACGGTTATTATTCTTGAATTAAGAGAATATGAATGGGTTGCACTTCTTTTTAAACAATAATATACTACTACCTACCTACTTACGTATTTAAAATATCTTCTCTAATTTTATTTATCGGCCAAAGGTCAAAACAATATCCAGTAATCATTAACCAATAATTTTTTTATATTTAACAAATAAAACATTAATTGCTTAAGATGCTTTCATTTTTTAATCGCTTTTTGCATTTTAAGAGCATTATTTTTAGCACAGAACACAGAAAAACAATTTTTAATAGCCTGTTAACAAAACCTATATTTACTTTCATGACACTTGACACATGAAACTTCGTAACGTGCAATGTTGCTAAATCGTGCATTGACATATGTCAAAATTCGTAATTAAAATAATTAATTAAAGTATGTTCCGGGACACAAGAAGAGCTAAAATTTTGGCAAGTATTTATTTTTTATGTATCCATAAGTATGTAAAGTCATATCGTTGGAGGCGATTTAGCCCAAAATACGATACCCTCCTTTGTGTACAATAAATTTATGTACCTACAATAAATGTTTAATAAGTAGACATTTTTATACAAAATACACCTTCGTGTCTACTGAGATTACACTAAATTTTATTTTTTTATTTTTTTTTTTTTTAATAATGAAAATTTAAGTTTTAATACTACCTACGACAGTAGACATTATAATATTTTAGTAATTTTTATCACAAAAATTTATAAGGTTCTCATATGCTCAAAAGTATTTTATTGAATGTGAAGCAATCAAAAAACTATGCACCTCGTCTCAACTTTGATGTAACTTTTTATTATGTTATAATGAGGATATTCTATATTTGACTTTTATTTTGTCTGCCTTTACATTTTCATTTCTGTCGCATCCATTATATAGATAAAGCTTTCACAATAAAAATGATAAAAAGAAAAAATAATGATATTTCCTAAATAATGGGCTAAATTATTGAAAGAAAAGTATAATTTTACATGGATATTTGCTTGAGTTAAATTTAATTAATAATTTAACAATGATAAAGCAAAGACAATATTTAATTATTTTTTTATTTAATTATCAAGAAAGAAAATATCACAAATACCTGGAAGTTTCAAACAAATAGTAGAAGACTATTACATCGAAAACTATAAAACCGGTGTGTAGGCCAAATTAAAAAAAAAAATACCAATTAACATATCGATACCCCCAAGCAACAAAGCCGTAACTCATATATTGTCATTTTTCACGACAGCTAAATTTCTAAAATATTTTTTTTGTTATTTAAGGGTGGGTAAATGATTGAAGTGGAAAAGGAAGTCATGTGATACATCATTTGAAAGCTTATAAAATTCTCTATTTAACTGTTTATGTATTTATTGTTTATTTACTGTTTGTTTCTGATAATATTCAAGTTTAGAATTTCTTACTTTAGTGATTTTAAGTAAACTTTTGCTTAAAGTGGACTGTGGAGAAACTTGAGTAGTACCACCATGTGTGTGTTTTTTCAAGGCGTTTACCTATGAGTATAACTCAAAATGGGTCTAACTTGAGTTACATCCTTGTTGCTTAGGGGTGTCGATATAATAACTTTTGGTTTCAAAATATACTGACTTAGGCCCAGTTTATCAGTGTACAGTTAAAACTTTATCTAAAACATAGTCTCAGTTAAGAGCAAATTCTGGATTTTGGTTGGAGTTGCTATGGTTATTAAGTGAAAACTCAGCCTTAGTCTTAGTGTGTTTATATTTGGTACTATTGTAGACTTTCACAAGGTGTTTGATTACGAGGAGCACTTATCCATAAAACATCATTAATTAAAAACTATAGAACGAGGTGACGTGATAGTTATATGAAGTATTAGCAGAATTACCAATATGTTTACATCGTCAATGCTAGATTGGAAAATTTTAAAAGTCTTAGTAAATAATCAACTTAAAAAAAAAAAACAAAAAATAAGGAACTGTTTGTTTTCTAAAACAAACTTCACTATAATCTGATTAATAAATATAATTACTGAAAAAATTATAATTTTTCAAAATTGGTAGAGTTTTTTTTCAGGTTCTAATTAATTAAAATCTATAAAAGCCTCAAAGCATAACGGGTTAATTAAGATAGTGAAAAAATTCATATTTTTTATGTTTCAAAGTAATTTTATTTTTTAACGATATACGTTTTTCTTTTAATTAATAAAACAAATAATTACCAAGCGCCGTTTTCAAATGATTTTTTTTTCAAAATTATCATTAATTAGAATAGCCGCCAGCCACCAGTGTCGCATTTTCAAACCGTATTATTAATAACGATGAATATAATGCTTTCAGCTGGGTTATCATTAATACAGAGTGCGGCAAATTAATAGTAGGTATAGACAAAAAATCATTTATTTGAACCTAAATATTACCTATAAACAGTAAAAAAAATTAATTTTGGTAATATACCAATTTTGAATTTCCCTACTCCCTAACATTCCTAGTAGGTATTTCCTATTCTACAAAACCCCATGGCTGGATATAGACATTTGCTTTGAGGGGGATGTGACTGGCAAAAATGCAATCTATGAAAAAAAAATTCAGAATAATAAAAAAATTAAATCTATCCCACCTTAGGAAGTTTGCCTTGGCCAAAAATGTTCCTACTAAAAAAAAGCTTTACCCACCATTTTACCCAATTAAAACTTAAAAAAAGTCTTGCCTTAAAATTGAAATTTGTTTTTCAACATTTAAGTATTTAATTTTTCGTTTGGACTTCGAACCGTGAAATTTTACCTTCCAATGAAGTTACACAGAAAATAGTTTGGGACAAAAAAATGATAAGGCCCCGTTTCGCACTTTTTAAAAAAATTTAAAATGTTAGTTTAAATAGAGAATTTTATAAGCTTTAAAATTATGTATTACACGACCCCCCTTTCCATTTAAAAAAATGTGTCCTCATGCCCCCCTGCCCACATTTTAAGAGCTGAAAGTATTAAATATATGCTAAAAGATAGTTTAGGTGTCTTTTTTAAAAGTTCCAAATTTGAAGTCGATCTCAACTGATTCAAAAGTTAAGAGGAAGGGGTGGCTTTTGGACCGCTCTGTATAAAAGCACTAAAGTTTAAAGCACTTCTTAAAATTACAAGGTTTTTTATTTAATTAAAAAATTTATTCACCAAAAAAGTTTATTTATGTTTAATTAAAAAATATTTTTTGGTTTAATATTTTTTCATACAAAAACCCAATATTGATTGTTTTCTTAACTTATTTAAAAACTATTACAACATTGATAATTTCAAATAGAATTTTGAGTCTGAGCAGGACTCGAACCTGCATGCTTTGGATTTATCAGCCAACGCCTTACCAATTAGACTATCAGACCTTTCAAAATACTAATGATATTTATCAGTTTCAAATATTTTTACAATCTTTAAGTGAAAACTATTTTATCTTCAAATAAAAAAATAAATGTATTAAAAAAATAAATGTATTAAAAAATAAATAACCTTGTTATCTGCTAGAGATTGTCCAAAAATCGGTATTTTGAAGTCAATACCGTTTTTTTTTAGTATTTCAAAAACAGCCTAAATAAAATTTATTTAGAGGATCTGCCTTTCTAAGTGATCGAAATGTTAAGAATGTAAAAATATCAAATTATTCTTGTTTAACTATAAATTAAAAGCTATTCCTACTAAAAATTGTTATGGTTTGCAGTACAAACTTTTAAGGGTTTTATTTGTAAAAATTTAAAAACTAAATAAAATAAAAATTTGTATTGTAAAAAAAAATAATAATAAAATATTCAAAATCAAAGAACGCAAAAAACAGTTTTTACCCCGTTTGATCTCATTAGCCTACCCCTATTTCCACCTGAAACAATACCAGCTGAGAAATTTGGATAATAATCTTTATTATAAAGTTGTCTATTTTAATCTACGAAATAGATTTATTTGTTTATTTATTAGATTTATAGATTATTCATTTATTTATTTATTATTTATCAATACCGGTATTAACACATCGGTAATATCGAATATCGGTATTTCAAAACCGGTAAACTGCAACACTGATAACATACTTCAGTCTAAGAAATTTTTTTAATCGTTTCCTTAAAAAGGTTCTTAGCATAATGCTGTAAACATGCTAAGCATGTTCTTAAAAGGTGTACTGCTGTAGTAGCATAAGTGCTTCTACTCTAAACATTCTTAGCATGACTAGAGTATTTTGCTAAGGACATTTCCAATACATATTCTTAAAATATTCAAATGGGAATATTTTTAGAATAATGCTATAGTGCACATACTAAGCATGATTAGAGTATTTTGCTAAGAATATTCCCAAATACATATTCTTAAAATATTGTAATGGGAATGTTTTAGAATAGTAATATGGAGTCTATATTATTTTAATTTTATTAGGTTAGAGTTACAAATATTCTTAAAATTGTTGTTAATATCATAAGTTTTACCCTTAAGTAGTAGAAATTGATGTATTTTTAGACATAAAGTAATTTTATATAGTTTTAGACAGAAAAATAAAATTATTATTTTTTGAAATGATAATTATGTGCTATTTTTTTCTCTAAACATCGGAGTTTTGAGTGGTGCATGATTTTTATGTCTGGTAGAAAGTTAGCTTTCACAGTAAAACTGCATATTGCATATAAATCTTACCTGAATGATGCTATCTAAAGATTTTTATATACTTTAATTATAAGGTTTATCACAAAGACGTAAAAATTTTCGCCATGTCCAAATTCATGATATCACTCCATAAAAAGGATCGAGTATCATAAAATATATTTGAAAGAAAGAGAAAAACTACATTAATGTAGAAATCTGAAACACCTACCTACTTTGTTTGCGCATGCGCAATATTCAATATTATTATTTAAATGCATGAAATAAGAATATTTTAAGAAGCATGATAATAATATTCTTAAAAGTACATGTACCTACTTCTAAGAACATTCTTAATATGCTTCTTTAAACATTCTTATTTGATGCAGAGGCGTATAAGAAGCTTCTTAGGTACTCCCAGCACGATTAAAACAGTAAGCTTTGCATTTATTTAATCGTTCTTAGAATATCCTGAGCAAAATAGCTGAGCTTCTAAAAAGCATGCTGTCCTTCCTGCTATTTATTTTAAGAATCTTCTTAGAAGGTTTTTGCGCTATCAGGGAATCTCTAGTACCTGCCAATATGTGTTATTAATTGTATATCACTAAGCCGCACTCATTTTTTATATTGAGCAATTTTTCTCTAACCACTTAACTGGTATACGGAGAAGAAAAATAACAGCCCCGTTTTCGTATCGCGTGCATTCAGATTATTTGAAACAAAATGTATTCCAAATTAATTTCAGACCCTAATTAGTGTAATCAAGTATATAATTAAACAGACCTTAGAATTATTTTCTTTCATAATTATTTTAAATAACCGCATTTTTATGAATTTTAATTACTTTTTATAAAAACCTACAATTTTAATCTAAATTATAGTCTTTGTAGGTTTATTTTATTTATAAAAGCCTAACATTTAAAAGATTGTTGTTTGTTTGTTTGTTTCTTTAACCTCGTACTATTCTACTTAATTAAGCATCCCCTAAGTCCAGGACTTGTGTGAGCTAGTAGTAGAGAGAACCACCGGCTTATACTACCTTTCGAACCAGTTTTTATAGGGAGTGTCCGCTTAACCTATGCCTTCGTCAAATTTAAATTATTAATTAATTGAAAAAGGCAAATCGGGGTCAGTGAGAATCGAACTAACGCTAGTTGTAGTAGACTTGTCATGTACAGACGGGGTGACCACTACACCAATCCTCCCATGTTTTATAGTGGCAAATAGATTAAAAAATATATATTTTTCTATTTTGCGACTCTTATAAGCTTATAATCACACGCATTTTGTGTGTTTTTATGGGTCCATAAGAGGTCTCTGCATTTTTTTCTTTTGGGTTGGCAACAGACAAAACCTTATCGCTTGACGTTTTCCGTGCAAATGTCAAATGTCGCCTTAAAGTTTAATTTTCTACAAAATTTTGTATTCAGGTTACTTTTTACCGTGTTAAAATTGTGGCTTGGTTACTTGCAGTGAAAAAGACATTACTATAAAATATATCAAAATGTTATTTGTTCTTAGAATTTTAAACATGGCGAAAACTGTAATGCTAACCCAAAAAAAAATCCCTATAAAATTTTGAATCAAATAGAAAAAATTGTATAAACCACTCGTTTCATAACACGTTTTTAGCACACTTGTACTTTAGAAAACCCGCCGCAAGCGGCTCGTTTTCTAAACTTATAACGTATGTTATAAAACTAGTACTTTAATATACTATTACGTATTATACATTAATCCATCCAAACGGCTGGAATCATGGCAACACTGTTTCAGATTAATCCCTGAAGATGTCTCTAGTAGTAAGAGACGAAACGTCGGAAAGTGAAAATCCATTAACACGGTCTAAACCCGAAAGTGAAAGTTCTTTATACTGTTTTTTGTGTTTTTTTTTTTCAAAAAAATATTATCACCAGAAAATAGCACTTTAAAAATCTAAAGCAATTTTATTTGTATTCTTTGAACATAAATAAAAATAATAATAATAATAATAATAATAATAATAATAATAATAATAATAATAAAAATTTCACTATATCTTTTTTCTTTCTATATAAAAAAAATATTTTTTATAATTTCTAAGGTAGAAAGACCTCTTAAGACAACTTCTGATATGTAAATTTAAGAAAAGGGTTAAGTTTATGGTAATTCATTAAAAAAAGTACTACCTTGATTTTACTATTTAAATAAATTTACTACACGGCTTTTTTATATTAATGGGAAGGTATATCTATAATTCTTTCAGTATTATTATACTATTCACAGCGCCTGCGCTAGAATAGTATTATACAGTAGTTTCGAATTTACCGAAATTGCAACGTTTCTAGACAAAAAATTCTTGGATACAAATGTGTTTCATGTAAAAATAAGAAACTTTGAAAATGGTCTGTCCGTCTGTCCGTCTGATGTCACTTTTTTGTAAACACGATAACTCAAGAAGCAATAATCCGATCGACTCCAAATTTTCAGGAAAAATCAAGTTTCTATAAGGGGAAGATCCCTATTGTTCTTCAAAATAATCCCCCCAAAAACAAAAACAAAAACAAAAACAAAAAAACAAAAGTTATGTACTTGAAAAAAATTAAAAAAAAAATCACTTTCAAAAAAAAATTGTTTCAAATTTTTTAAATTAAAACAGTGTATGTGATTGGTGGAAACCTTAAAATTACAACTTTATTGGTAAATACCTTAAAAATAAATTTAGGTTTAAAATTGGGTACACCACTGAGAAAAATCGAAAAAATATACTATCTATTTAACATAAATCTAGTACATGTGATTATATTCTTTAGAACATCTAAATTTTTCTAACAAATATACCTAATCAGTTTCCCAACATTAGTTATTTAGTATAAATAGTTATTTTAATAAGGCTAATTAATATAATTATATTATAATAGCCCCAAATATATGTAATGAAATAATTTATTTATTAAACATTAGTAAATTTTATAATAAATAGAACAAACTTAATAAAAAAATAATTGGTCTGTCTATTCATGACAGTTAAAATAAGTGTTTAATACATTTTATTATTCATGATTAAATTGTTATATGCAAAAATTGACAGTTTATTTGTTTTTATTATTACTGAACCAAACAAAAACATCACTATAAAATTATATAGTAAAACGGTTTAACCAACCTTTAAACCCAAAAAAAAACAAACAAAAAAAAAATAAAAATTAAAAACTAAGCGTTTGTAAATACCGATTATACGTTAAAATACCAAACAAAAATCCAAATCAAAGCAATCCGCGGATATGCGGCCATTTCGCGAATAAAACGCGAATCGAATGCCTTTGCGCACGCGTCCGCACACCCTCCGCGTTGCCATGGAAACCGCGCTGTGCGGGAGTCATTCAAAAAAATTAGGGGGTGAACGAATTATAACAAAAAACCGCTACCCCACACGCATTCACGTATGATCCCATTGTATTATATTATATATTCGTTTACAAGCATATGTTTGTAGACCAAACAAGTAAAATGGCGGAATTAACATGTCCTTGATGCATTTATATGCGTAGTTAGTTAATAAACAACTAATACATAGATACGAAGTAATAAAAAAATACTTTCTTGTTATATCTTATATTATTTTCTCAATAAAAAATAGTTTTTTTTTTGGAAAAGTATAATTTTTAAGAAGATGTTCATATAAATTTTTATTAAAAGAAGGATAAATCAGTACTTTTTTAATAAGTCCCAGAAAAAAATAAAAAAAATACAATCATTACCAAACCACGTAACATTACTATGTGATTAAGCCAACGAACTAATAACTATTCTTTCTAGAATAGGTATACCGTTAAAATAAAGTATTGCCAACATCTCGGTTTGTTTGTAAACAAATAGTAGGTATATTCAGGCCTGGACCATATCAATTACCAGTAACTGGTATTGTTGTCTCTGTTAGAACAAAGATGTGCGAGTAAGACAGACGAATGTTTATGTTGCCGACGATTTTGGTGAGCACAACAATTTGTCTTGTTGTTTTTACCAAATTTCTGGTCACCAGATCTTTTATTTTTTTTTTCTAAAAAATATAGCATACTTTCTACACTACAAATTATAGTAGAATACTAGTATTTTATTTAAACTTTTCGGGACGGGAAAAGATTGGCAGCAGATTTACTTTGTCCAATCTCTGCTTTTTAATGAAGATTATGGTGTTAACACTAATTAGTGCTAAAGGGATTTTTTTCGCAACGTATCAAGGAAAAGGGGCTGTTGTTGAAATCAGAGGAACATCAAATGAGTTACAACTCGATTCGTTTTCCGTCTGACTGGAAAGAAACATTTATGCAACTCCGGTCGTTTTCCGTCCCGAAAAGGCTAAATGAAGAAAAATACTTTAACAATCATAACCAAAAATTTAGCAATCATTAAAAAAACTTCAGCAAATTGGACATCAGCGACTTTTTCCTATTTATATATAGGAATTATTATCAATTGTATGTTAAAAGTATTGCTATATGGTTTAATTAACCTTTTCGGGACGGGAAATGAGCGGAGTTGCATAAATGTTTCTTTCCAGTCAGACGGAAAACGAATCGAGTTGCAACACGTTTCATGTTCCTCGGATTTTAGCAACAGCTTCTTTTCCTTGATACGTTGCGAAAAAAATCCATTCAGCACTAATTAGTGCAAACACCATAATCTTCATTAAAAAGCAGAGATTGGATAAAGTAAATATGCTGCCAATATTTTCCCGTCCCGAAAAGGTTAATGCATTATAATGGAAACATAGTATATTAAAGTACTAGTTTCATAGTTTCATAAAAAAAAACTTACATGTAAATTGATGACCGATTTAGGGATTTTTGTTTTGGGTTGCCATTACAATTTTCGTAATGTTTGAAACTTATGGAACAAACGATATTTTGATATCTTTTATAGTCAGCTCTTCTCTTTTTCACTGCAAGTAACCAAGTAACAATTTTAACACGGTAAAAATTAACACAATTTCGTAGAAAACTAAATTTAAAAGCGGTGTTGACATTTGCAAGGAAAACGCCAAGCAATATTTTTTTGTCCAGTCTTGCCAACACAAAAGAAAAAAAGTACTAACCTCTTATAAGCCTATAAGAACAAGCAAAATGCGTTTAATTATGAGCTTATAAGAGTCGCATAATATAAAAAGATTTTAATAGAAACATCACATAACAGAAAATGGTAACAACGTGTAACACTGTACAATACTGTGTAACTGTATAAACTACACAGCATATAGGTAAAATTATTAAGGCATATCCACAGCCTCGCATAACACGCATAGTACATAAGAATGCGATACCGTGATTGGCTTACAAGATACATGACAGCACATCAAGCCTATCACGGCATCGCATTCTTATGTACTATACGTGTTGTGCGAGGCTGTGGATATGCCCTTAGTTGTAGTAATTTAAAGTAACGTAACATAAAAAGCTTGTATATTTTATTCAAAAGTATAAATAAGATTTTTTTACACAAGATAGGTACGCCTTTTTTAAATTGAATGCTCCAATTAAATAAAATACATTCAAAGGTAATGTAAAAATTCAACTCGACGTAGTTATTTGAAAGATTTCAAGTATGTCGTAATATAAAAAGCGTAGCTCGTTAGGTTAGATTTACTTTTTTCTTTTTTTCATTCCCCTCCGGATTTTTCCGGGGTAAACTTCAATATTATGACTAACGATTTATCAATCTCTCAATCTCATATGAAGTAAGATGGGTGTACCCAAGGAAACTTACCCGCGAATATAGGCAAATATAGCTATTTTCCTAACAAGTGTACAAATAGGCTCTTTTCCGCATTAGATTGCGTAGAGGAGTTCAGGCAAGTAATTTTGACCAAAAATAAAATTACAAAAAAGTTATACAGAAAAATGTTTTGGACAAAAAACTGTTAAGGCCCCCGTTTCGCACGTCCCTGGTTAAAATAAGTTCATGGAAATAACATTCGAAGATGGGCCTTATTAAGATTAGTTCACGTGCAAAATATCGTTGGTATATCCTAATGGGTTCCCGAGTTATTAAATAAAAAAATTTTAGCCACTTTCAAGGGGGTGTAGCTCCCTTACCACGCATTTTTAGACATATGTTTATAGGAACTTTTTGTCATATTTTCTGATGTAGAATGTCCCCTTAATATTTATTAAAAAAATTAATTATTTTAACGATTTACCATGAATTTAATTAAAAATTCTTTATTTAGGCAAAAAATTTTAACTTTGGTAAGGTATTAACTAATAATTTTTTTTAGGTAAAGAAGATATATCAGATAAGTATTATTTTAAACGCAATACCTTACCAGCGCATATATAAATAGGTGCGCCTGATAAGAACATTTTAATTTTATTTTCAGTTTTAGATTTTTTATCGATATAAATAATCATTGAGGCGAAATGGCTCAAATTAGTAATACTGTAAATAGGTTTAGTTATAGTTTATATTTTTTATATTTAATCTTTTTTCAAACTTTGTCGTTTAAATAGGTTTCTGTATCTGTTGGAAAAATATATAAAATAAATTAATTAATTAATGACAATTGTCGTACCCAAAACTATGGATAAACCCATATGAAGTAAGATGTATACGGTTGAAAAGGCGCCGTTCCTTTTTTAATCATTTTTCCTTTTTCTTTTTTCGCTTACGAATGGAAAATGAAAATCTCATATATTTGATATTGGATAAAATTAAAATCTCAAATGCTTTTTATAAATTTATACTGAAAATATATATACAGTGCGTGCATTAAGTCTGGAATCACCCGATTAACTTTTTAGTTACAAGTAAAACACAAAAACCCTCGGATAGGTCGATTTTTATTTTTAATTTTGCAAATTATGGTGTAATAAAAGTTATTAAAATTTGCACCCCCTTGCACCCTCACGCCCCAACTTTTTTTTTTCAAATAGCAACCTACCCCTTGTGACACTTCGTTGGAAAGGTAATTTAATAAGCTTTTCAACGGTGTATAATAAAGCCTAATTTGGTAAAGGGCTAATGATAAAATGCACAATTTAGTTTATTATAAAGACATGTAAAGTATAACTTTAGTTCACTATAAACGTTCAAATTGATGTCCTTCAGCTATTTGACGCGATTAAAATCGATTAAATAGTAAACATAAAATTGGTCAATAAAAAGAAAAAAAATTGCATTTTTCAACAGGGTATAAAATATTACAATAAGTTTAAAACAACCTTATTTAGATTCTCAGGAAGGTGCCAAGTAGGAAATAGGGCAACAATTACCATATTATGCGTAATATTTCACACAAACAATGTTTAAATAAAACATGCGTTTTTTCATAGACCCTTTAACAAATTAGGCTTTATCATACACTGTTGGAAAGCTTATTAAATTACCTTTCCAATGATGTATCACAAGGGGTAGGTTGCTATTTGAAAAAAAAAGTTGGGGGGTGAGGGTGCAAGGGGGTGCCAATTTTGATAACTTTTTTTAGACCAAAATTTGCAGAATTAAAAATATAAATCGACCTGTCTGAGGATTTTTGTATTTTACTTGTAACTAAAAAGTTATTCGGGTGATTCCAGACTTAATGCACGCACTGTATAATTGAGTTTATGTATTAGAGCCCCTAGTACTAATATAATCATGCAGCTTTGTGAACTAGACATAATAATAATAATAATAATAATAATAATAATAATAATAATAATATTCTTTTTACCAAGGTAATTTGCTGTTACGGACCATCCACAACAGAAATTACCATGGTAAAATAGGTAATATCCAATACGATGGTATCTAGTTATAATTTATTGTTTACTTTAGTATACAACGTCACGAGTATATTTTGTTTTTAAGAATTCATTCCATAATTTTCGAAAAAAACTATATTTAAGTTAAATAAATATTAATTAATATTTACTCTTAAGAGTTTACTCCAGTTAAATTATGCCGCTCTTTTGCAATATGTAGTTATTAATTATTTACAAAAAAAAAAACAGCACAATCTAGCACACGTAATAATTAAGGTGAAAGGTCAAAGGCCTTATTTTCGCAACATCATATATTCTCGTTTGGACTTTTTAAAGAATATAAATTATAAAATTTGGTTAAACCATTTAGTGCGTCGTTTATTTTTTATACTTACAAACTGTGGAAGACAAAAATTCAGGCAAAAAGAATCTGTTTAAAAGTAATAATAAAAAAATATAATTTTGTTTTCAGGGACTTTTGACTGAAAATAGATTAAAATTTGATTTACCACAACGTATTTTGTTCGAGATGACGAAAAGGTATTTTCGCAATTTCGAATCAAGAAGGGCGTCATATTTCGACACAAGAGGTCTTATCAGTATTATTTTTTGGCTCAAGTTTTTTATTATTAGAGGGCCGATCCCCCAAAACCGCTTTTTAATATTTTTTATATTGCAGCTGCAATACATTGTTCAATGTTAAAAATAAGCAAATGATTTCGTCCTTTTGTTTTTTAAAAATACGGGAAATCCTACTAACCAGGCAATTTTTTTTATTTTATTAGTTCAATTTAAGACATTTAATATAAATTTCAATGGAGCTCTCTACAACTAGAATTATGAAACAAAAGACGTCTACCCTATCTCTATCTCATTTGTGCTACACGTTCCAGCAAACCAAATAAATACTGTATATGTTTTTCATACAACAAATACAGTATTTATTTGGTTGGCCGGAAAGTGTAGCACTGATCGGCACGAACGAACATAGCTAATGTGAATCTGTAGAATAAGACAATTCTACTAAAATTTAGATGGCGCTAGTAAATTCTATAATAAAAATAATATAGTTACACTTTTCGCCCGGCCAAGTAAATATTGTATTTGTTCAACAAAGAACAAATACAGAATTTGTTTGGTTGGGTGGAAGTCGGAGTGTATGTATGTCTTCTATCCTTTTTGGGTAGAACTTTTGTCCCTGTCTAATCTAACGGGAGAAATCGCCATTAGTTTAATTTAAGACATTTAGTATCGAAAAAAATCGTTTTTTGTCTGTTGGTTTATTGGTCTACCCAGAAAAGGTTCTAAGCTAAGATTCAATTACATTTTAAGTTAGTTAGGACCACATCTTTTTTTATCAGAAGCTCTCGATACTAAAATTATTTGTGGTCAGAGTCAGGGTGGGACAAGAAAAAGGGAGTGAATCTAATATGTTTTGCATTAGCTCGCTTAATATTAAAAACAAATTTGCCTATAAAGTTGTTTTCCAATGTTAAACATTATCATATACGTAAGTCTATGGAAATAAAATTTATTATTATTATTATTTATTATTATTATCATTATTATTATTATTAAAGACAGAACACGAACACGAAAGTATTTTCCTTTTGCTTTAACTAGTTGCGGTCGGACATAAGGATCGTCCCTAAATAGCAGCCACCCCTCTATCGTATTTGTGGATTTTAAATTTTCGTGTGTTCGTTTTGGCCTCGACGTTCGCTTATTTCGAAGGAAACTATAGCCGATTTTTCGGGTCATACCGTAGGTAACCGAGCAGTCATTATCCATTAATCCCACTATTAAATTATTAATTTTTTTCAGTTTCAGTTTTTTTCAGTTTTTTTTTTGCAGAAATGTACTGAACACAGTTGCCTTTTAGTAGTTACTGGTTAGTTAGTTTACTGTCATAATCTAATTAATAATGCACAGCTAGCCTTAAAAAATTTAAATGAAAAGTCAAATCACCCCGGTTTTTTTGAATTTAGGTTGTTTTTGGGACATTTCCAAACAGTTTTTGACAAAAATTGAAATCGCTCACGAAGCCGTTTTTAAATAAAGTAATTCTTCTTCTTCTTCTTCAAGTTTTTCCTGACATCACAATACGGAGTTTTTTCTATGACACACTCTTTAACATAGCCTACTTTGTTAATGTCCAAAATTACGGTCGTCTTATTTTAGACATTAATAAAGTAGGCGTGTTAATGGTCGTGATTATATTGAGTATCATCAGTTAGTTGCATTTGAAATTTGTTACCCACATGATTATTTCCACAATTCGAAACAAAACAAAGTGGCTAAAGTGTTAAAAATAATGTGAATATTTAGACCATATATTTTCTACAATAACTGTAGAAGCAATTGAATAGTTCATTCCAAAAACATCAGAAGTCCACCCACAGAAATTTTAGGAAAAAAATAATCAGAAAAAAATATATAAATATTCATGTGTATGCACAGACCATGGTGTTCTGTGCACGCAGTTAAGAAAAATTAGGAACTAACATAAAAACTAATATTGTTTCTTTCCATCCCAAAGTTTGTGCATGTTGGCTTTTGATTTTTTTGGAACGAACCATTCATTATTAATATTTAATTAAATATTAAAGAAAAATGTAAACTAGTATTTGATTATTTTAATGAACAAATGTAATGAAGAGTGTTGAATTTGTCTGAAAATTATTAATATTGATAGGTTATCTGTAATATAACGCAAAAAATCGACTAAAAAGAAGAGTCAGCGAGAGAAACCTTCGGAATTCGGATGGTAATCTTGTGCCTTTGCTGCACCCTAATTTTTCTGTCTCCTTTAATACATTTGTGATGGCCTCCCCCGCTTTTTTTCCCTAGGTTTGAGAAAACGATGAAAAATAATCCCGGCTTCCATTCTGATCCAAAGGACTGTCATCTGCCGGGTTCGCATTGGAGGTTGTGTACTCTTCACATTTCTACATTTAGAAGAATGCATATATTTATAAAATGGGTTTAAAATTAACAAAATAGAAAAAAAAAGTATAACTATTACGTTGAATATGCCATCTTAAATTAAGAGAATAAAACTCTGCAAGACTATGTCATCGACATGGTCAACAGAGATAGGTAGATAAAAAGAACCCAAACTTAAGATATAGTCATGACGTAAACTAAGTCAATGGTTCTATCTCACTTTGACAAACGATTTGAATCCTTTAAAAACAACAAAAACAAAAATGAATTTAAAAGTAGTTAATTTAGCTTTTAATTTTAGAGACTCTTATAATCGAAATCGAAATCGAGACCAGATCAAGCAAATACGTCTTCTTTTTATTATTTTAGCTTGTTGCAATTCTGACATTAAAAAAGTGTTATTTTAAACTTACTGCTCAAGGATCTACATGTACAAACTTTTGCCAAATTGGTCCAATAAGCTGCGCCTATGCGTTTATAACGCCTTTAGACAAATAACATACCAATATTCTAGTCCTAGTAGAAAGTTTGCTAGGACTCATATTAATGACTTTCTAACTCTTTATATATTTCGGGCTTTAGTATTTTGCTATAGTCAACATAAATTTTCCAACCTCTTGATTGAGGCTCTGCTCAGAAACGACATTCTATGGTATTCCAGTCTATGACAAACCTGAGTGTAGTTTTAATAAGGGGGACGGTAACAATTTTAAACTTTTTGCATTTAAGCTAATTATTGTTTCTTTTTATTATTATTATTTTTTTTTTCATGTTCATATTAGCCCTTTGAGTTGAAATACAGGAAAATCATAAATTGTTTCTTGGTTTTATTACATTGTTTCTTGATCTCCGCGAAACTCTGTATATTAAAGATTATACTAAAGCAAGCAAAGCATTGAACATTTTCAAAGCTTGTTTTTTCTCTGTAATATAACGCAAAAAATCGACTAAAAAGAAGAGTCAGCGAGAGAAACCTTCGGAATTCGGATGGTAATCTTGTGCCTTTGCTGCACCCTAATTTCTCTGTCTCCTTTAATACATTTGTGATGGCCTCCCCCGCTTTTTTTCCCTAGGTTTGAGAAAACGATGAAAAATAATCCCGGCTTCCATTCTGATCCAAAGGACTGTCATCTGCCGGGTTCGCATTGGAGGTTGTGTACTCTTCACATTTCTACATTTAGAAGAATGCATATATTTATAAAATGGGTTTAAAATTAACAAAATAGAAAAAAAAGTATAACTATTACGTTGAATATGCCATCTTAAATTAAGAGAATAAAACTCTGCAAGACTATGTCATCGACATGGTCAACAGAGATAGGTAGATAAAAAGAACCCAAACTTAAGATATAGTCATGACGTAAACTAAGTCAATGGTTCTATCTCACTTTGACAAACGATTTGAATCCTTTAAAAACAACAAAAACAAAAATGAATTTAAAAGTAGTTAATTTAGCTTTTAATTTTAGAGACTCTTATAATCGAAATCGAAATCGAGACCAGATCAAGCAAATACGTCTTCTTTTTATTATTTTAGCTTGTTGCAATTCTGACATTAAAAAAGTGTTATTTTAAACTTACTGCTCAAGGATCTACATGTACAAACTTTTGCCAAATTGGTCCAATAAGCTGCGCCTATGCGTTTATAACGCCTTTAGACAAATAACATACCAATATTCTAGTCCTAGTAGAAAGTTTGCTAGGACTCATATTAATGACTTTCTAACTCTTTATATATTTCGGGCTTTAGTATTTTGCTATAGTCAACATAAATTTTCCAACCTCTTGATTGAGGCTCAGCTCAGAAACGACATTCTATGGTATTCCAGTCTATGACAAACCTGAGTGTAGTTTTAATAAGGGGGACGGTAACAATTTTAAACTTTTTGCATTTAAGCTAATTATTGTTTCTTTTTATTATTATTATTTTTCATGTTCATATTAGCCCTTTGAGTTGAAATACAGGAATATCATAAATTGTTTCTTGGTTTTATTACATTGTTTCTTGATCTCCGTGAAACTCTGTATATTAAAGATTATACTAAAGCAAGCAAAGCATTGAACATTTTCAAAGCTTGTTTTTTCTCTGCGGTGTCTCTTTTGAATAATAACATACACTTCTATTATAAAATATTTCCGAGATCCTTTTTCCAATTTTAGCCTAAGATATGCGTCATGTTTTAAGCTACAGGGATTTCGCCAAATTATTTTATATCTACGACTTTCAGACATTTAATGCTTAATTTATTCGAGAAAAACTCATATTATAATATTATATATTAACTCATTATATATTAACTTCAAATTTATAAATTTTTACTTATTTATTCAAATGTTTTCTACGACTTTTTTAATGTTCAATATTTTAATGTTGTTTCTTTTTTTTAATTGTAAATTGTATGCTTTTGTTAGAGAATTGCTCTAGAACTATTTTTCTTTGGCTGTTATATTTTTTACAAATAAATTAGACATTATTGGCAAGATATGTGTCTTTTATCTTGACACCCCTGGATCTATTATGATGAAATCAACTCTTTTTGTACTTTAGGAAGAAAACACCAGTCAGCTTTAGCCTGGGTTGCTGAAATTTGGCTTAACGTGTTTCTTCGTTTTAGATAGAGAAGCCTTCTGAATTTTACTAAAAATGGATATTACATTCCTAATTTTTAATTATTATATAAGATCCAATTTGATAGGAAAACAAATAGCAAGTAATATTCCTAATTATGGTTAAAATGTTACTTTTGTGACTAAAAATCTTTTATATATTTCAGTGGAAACTTCTTATAATCTCCAGGTGCTTCGTAACTCTCCCACCTCAGTATTAAAAAGGACATCTTGTTTTATTATTTTAACTCTTAAGTTATGAAGTTTTGCATTGGTTTGGAATAATATTAATTATTAATTTGATATTTTAAAATAAAACTTTTAAGTCCGCTTTTATAAACCTTTTAAATTCCTTAATACAGTATGACATGTTTTACCAAATAATTAAACTATAAGGTAATAGCCCCTTTTTGCCTTAAACATGCATTAGCTTTTAACCCTAAAAGTGTTTCCTTGCGCTATATTACCTATGGGATTGTAGATTTAGCATTAGTAAAGCTTTAGTTACTTGACGTGACACGTTGAAAGGATGCTAGTAATGGTGTATCTTTATTAAGAAACCGCCTACGGCGAATTTAGAGACGGCCGCTAATATATCATTTTCCCTTCTATTTTGACGGGAAGTTTCATAAAGCTTCGAAAGATGATAAACTCTTCAACCAATGTGGTTGAAGATTATGTGTATGGAAAACTAACGGAACGGGTTAAGGCGTCTGATTCATTATTAGAACTTTACTTAACACGACAGCTAACGTAAGTTCAATTTACAACCGCCGATTGTCTTTTTTTAATTAATAATTAAAAGAAGGATATCGTTTTAAATGCGAGTTTTGGGCTAAATGAGAAAAATATGTTTTTGTTTAAAACAGTGCAAAATTATGAAAAAAAAATGATAAAAAACTGTTTACAAAGTTTATTTGAAGAAAAAAAATTACATAAAAAAATATTTTACATTTTTGTGTGATCGTAAACCTGACAACAATGCATAATTTAAAACTCGTCATGCGCTAAGTGACTCTTTAAATTCTTTTAATTTTTTGTATATTTTTGTGTTTTTTGTAATAAATCCACCTTCAATAATTTTGTGCTTTTGATTATAACCTCGATATGTATTATTCTGCAGCTATAATCGCTTCTATTAAATGTTTTGGGAACATAATTGTAGTTTTGAGGTGCATTAAGAGAAGAGGAATGGGTTGAAACTTTGCCCTTGGCTCCACAGGAAAAATAAATGTGTTTGCTTTGTATTCAATTAACAAAATAATGTGCAAAGTTATTTTTATTTATTTTTAGTTTAAAAACTAAATATGACAAAGTGATTACATAGGCACTTCTTTTTAAGCAAAAATATACTACTACTTACCTACTTACGTATTTGAAATATCTTCTCTAATTTTTTTAACGACCAAAGGTCGAAACAATATCCAGTAAAGATAAAAAATGATTTTTTTATATTTAACAAATAAAACATTAACTTAACTGCATTTTTTAATAGCTTTTTACATTTTAAGAGCATTATTTTTAACACAGAACACAATCTTTAATAGCCTGGACTTAGTAAATGCTGAATTATTAAATATTAAGTAATGTTACTATTAATGAATGTTTAAGAAAATTGAAGGAAAAGCTCAAAAGCAGAGCAGAACCAAAATTATCCGAAAAAATCTAGATGTCTTTAAAACAAAAAATAAGCATTATTTTGGAAAAAAATAAGGATTTTTTAAAACTGATCAATCACAACGTTTAACAGCGATTAAACCAAGCTAGATATTGAATTAATCAATGAAGTTTTCTCATTTTATGAATATTGCCACCTAATTTTTTGTGTATTTTTTGATTTTTTTTTTGTGAAAGCAAATGACGTTGTTTAAACTTAACCTATTGAGTCTCAAGCATTTTCTAATAAAAAATTTGAAAAATAAAAGCTACCCGCAATTTAACCGGAAACATTTATAAGTCTCGGGATTTAATCTCTGATAAAACACTATATTCCTTAATGGATAAACAGAAAAATAAATGTATATATTGTATGCTATAGTATAAACTTTGTATTTAATGAGAAATTTATAAATTTCTAAAAGATAAAGGATAAAATTGTCGGCATAGTTTTAAGCCTAAAGTCATGTTCTTAACTAAATTACAAACAATTTAAAAAGAATTAACATTCTTCCTTTGAAAACTGAAAAAATATTTAACTATTTCCGCGGCTTGTAGAGCGAGGTATACATATAAAAATGAAAATGCAAATCGTCTTCATTTGACTCTACCACTTATCTCAAAAATGAACACTTAAAATCTGGATCCATATATGGCACTTTAATAGATTTTATATTATATGTAAATAAGGTCAACAAAAGAACAAAAACTGAAAATATATTTACCCAAAGTGCAGTATTTGTACCAGACTAGTCAATTCTTACGTATTTTGGGTCGCACTTGAGATTTTTTTTGTGTGCCGGTGTGCCTACCTAATTTTAAAATTAAAAAAAAAAAAAAAAACAAAAAATATAAAAAAAATTAAAATGTTTCGAGTATAATAAGGTTATCAAAAAACATATTTTTTATTTTGTGCGCTTTTTAGATAGGATATAACGTATGTTTTTACATCCTTATAAATAGGACTCGATGCGCCAAGTGACCTGTTTGATATTCAAATTTTTGATAGTTTGAAAATTCTGTTTTTTAGGGACCACCCTAATAGATGTAATAAATTCTTTGGATGAGTAACGTAAAGGTAACATACTACCAAAGGAAAACTTCTTCGCCTTCTTGATTTAATGTGATGCATTATGCAAGTGACAGCTTGAGAAATAGTCACACTTTAGAGGATTTTTTTGACAGAATGAAGGAAGGTGGATATATCCTTGCGAAAATAAATATATACGCCTCATGACTGAGGGATAATCAGAACTGATGGTTTACTATACGCTAGCAGTGACGGGATGATAAAATGGAAGATTTTTTTTAAGTTTGGATAATATTACCAACTTAAGAAATATAATATACTCTTTATTAATAAACACAAATTGCTATCCAATCAAATAGCTAAAAAAACAATCATATCGCACGCGGTTTCATTTTCAAATTTGCTTAGTATTTTGATTAATTTGTGTCAAAATGTGTTTGTTATGAAAATATTAATACTTCTGAAACCGTTCTATAAATATTATAAATATTGAAATTGATTTTACAATTGAAATTTTGTGTTTGTGATTTATTTTAGTTGATAAATACAGATTAACCGGTTAACCATATGTTTTGAGGTTATGTTACAGAATAGGGCTGCAGAATGTTTTTTATGTTTTTTAATTCGTTTAAAAAACCTAAGCGTAAAATAACAGAATTTGTAAAAAAAATTGTCTGCACGAGCCGCGACTCTAAGTTTTTAATTTTTAGTCCAAACTATTTTTTCAGATTGGGTGAGAAATTGCTGTTTTGTAAAAAATGGGGGGGTGTTCACCTGGGTCCCAGCTGGCTCGGACCTGCCCTGGTTACCAAGGTCTGTGACTTACACCCAATGTTATAACATAAATAGATTATATTATTAAAGTTATAGCAACTGTTTAGGAATAAATAAAAAAAATAAAATAAAAAAAAAGATTAGCAACTGTTTTCCTAAACAAAAAATAAAAATTTTCAAAGATTAACCAGCTGCTAAATTTTTTGGTCATGATTAATATTTAAAAATATTTTTGCCCTATCCATCTTATATTATAAAATGAATTATTACCGTTTGCCTAAGATTACATGACGGAAACACTCATTAAATTTTCATCATCTTAATCTTATTCAAAAATGCTTACTTAAAAATTAATATTTTCTATGGTATATTGCGTTTTAATAAATTTAATTTTAATCTACCCTTGGTTAAAATATATTTTTCTTAGATTTCCCCGCAGTACAAGAGGAAAACCTGTAGAAGATTAATGGATGTTATTCACGATACCAAAGATTAAGCCGTGGTTATAATGGAAAAAATCAGTGGCGTGTAACCAGAATTTAGTAGTGAAAGAAGAATTTTATTTGTAAAACTACATACACTGGAAATCGAAATGGATACGCATGGCTAACAAAGTGATGTGTAAAAAAAGGACATATTAAGTGTAAATAAGCCTTTTTTACATAAAACACATTTACGACTTTTTCTGTAATTCGCAAATAGAAAAGAAAAAGAAAACAATATCCATTACGGAATATTTATATGTACTTAAAAGTTTAAAATCAAAATTGTTTATTTCCTTTCATTGTAATATATTTGTGAACAAATAAATAAATAAATATAAATAAAGTCTTTAGATTCAAAAATGGAGTTTGCAATGAATCGTCACAAGCAGCATCAAGACCACATCTATGTCACAGCATTTTTTAAGAATTTTTTACTGAGTATCCATTCAATAAAAAAAAAAGATTTTTTAGACTTTTTAAGGCTCAAAATGCCGTTTTTACGCTTTGTTAGGCCTGTGCGCAGTTGCGTATCCATTTAGATATCCAGTGCTTATGTTAAAAAGCGCTATAATCTATATTAGTAATACTGGTGAGATTAAAATGAATGTTTGTTCATCTAAAGAAAAAATAAAGAACATTTTAAGATTATAACTATCAATCGATTAACCCACTCCCTCGAAAAATAAATATGGTGTACTTGAAACTGGATACGGGTCGTTAAAAAAATCAGATGAGGAAAAATAAGATAACAAAGAAGAAGAAAAGTAAGAAGAAGTGGAAGAGGAAGAAGAAGAAAAAGAAGAGGAAACAGAGAAATAAGAGGAATAAGAGAAAAAGAGGAAGAAGAGGAAGAAGTAAAGGAACATAAAAAAGAAGAAATAAACAGTAAATGAAAAAATATGTAGGTATCAAAAAAATATATGAGAATAATTTGTTACGTCTGTATCTTAATTAGTTTTATCAAAAATTTATGTAAAAATAATACTTTAAATAACACGGTAGCCAATAAATAATAAGCTATCTACGCTATTGGTTAAAAGTTAAAGAATATAATACTGATATCGGGTGCAAAGAACTAATTTGATTAATTTTTTCGCAACCTGGAATGTGGGGTCTTTAAAGAAATATTATCAAAATTTCGAAATTGATTCATCGTTTATGTAAATTTGGGCCTCGCTATTGGGATAAGATAACACCCCGTGCTAATTGGAACAAAATTTATGGCAATACCGAATGAAATGGGTGAATTTATTTAAAAACAAAGTTTATCTTTGTAAATGGCTCTTCGAAAGGTGGCTCTACACCTTTTTGGAATTAAGGTCTATATAATTACGTTATTTATAAGGTTATTTAGATAAAATTGAATTATTTATGGTACAAAATTAGTTTGCCTTAAGTATACGTAATACATTACACAGATTCAAGATTTTTTTATTCTTTTTTCTATTTTGCGTCTCTTATAAGCTCATAATCACAAGCATTTTGCGTGTTCTTATAGGCCCATAAGAGGTTTGTACTTTTTGTTCTTTTGGGTTGGCAACAGACCTGGCCTATCGCTTGACGTTTTCCGTGCAAATGTCAATGTCGCTTTAAAGTTGAAATTTCTACAAAATTTCTGTTTAGGATATTTTTACCATGTTAAAATTGTTGCTTGGTTAATTGCAGTAAAAAAGAGAAGAGATGACTATAAAATATATCAAAATATCATTTGTTCTTAGAATTTTAAACATGGTGTAAAAAAAAATCCCTAAATCAGTCATCAATTTAAATGTAAGTTTTTTTAAATTTTAGAGCAAAATAGAAAAAATTGTACTCGTTTCAAAACACGTTTTTAGCGCACGAGTACAAGTTTAGAAAACGAGCTCCTTGCGGCGAGTTTTCTAAAGTACTAGTGCGCTAAAAACGTGTTATGAAACGAGTGCTTTATACAATTTTTTCTATTTTGCTCTAAAATTTTAAAAAACTTACATTTAAATTGATGACTGATTAAGGGATTTAGGGATTTAGGGATGACTGATTTAGGGATTTAGGACTGGCATTACAGTTTACAGTATGTTATGAAACTAGTACTTTAATATACTATTATTAAACTTGATTTTGTTCCAAAATTATTATATCGATAGCATAACTTTGTCTTATGCAACAGTTTACACTTAGAAAAATCTAATCTTGTAAAAGCAATAAGAAATTATTTTAATTTAAAAAAATTACCTTTTAAAATAATAAAAGTTAAAACTTTACGTTTTAGTTATGAATAATATTAATTTAAAAAAATAATTTTTACACTAAAACGTTTTTGACTTTAAAGTAAAAGTATTGTCCCTTACTTTCTTATTTTAATGTTTTTTTCTTAATAAAATTATAATATTTCCCTTTATATTGAAATATTGAAAAATATAAATATATTAAAAGAATTCTTTTTAAAATAACCAGTTTTGTATTAAAATCTTTTACAAGTTTACAAATGATTTAAAATTACTAACGACTAAAGAAATGGATGTAATAACAAAATAAAAAGTTTTGGTTTTGAAACCAAGAGTTTACTATCGATTGAAATAATGGCTGTTATAACATCTTATAGAGACAGATAAAAAAAATAAGAAAATTGTATTTTCTGATTAGGTAATTTTTTACCATTTTGGAAATTTAAAAACCATCGTATAAAAAACTCCTCTAAAGTTTATTTTTTTAAGGTATAGTTATTTTAAACCTTCCCGCTTGTAAACAATCTCGAAATTACCATAGCAACGTAAGATACGCATGAGTCGTAAGCGAAATGACTAGGCCCAATTTACACAACCGTAAAACGTTAAAGTACCATTAACGAGAACAAAACAATGGTTTATTCCTCTACATTATTGGAATAAAAGGGATTTTACAAGCAAATTTTGTTTCTACAGGAATACAACAGTGTTTTTAGCAACAGGTTTATCAATTCTCTTTTTTATATCAAAACATCATAAAAACAAAGTAAGTAAACAAAAATTAAAAATTTTGGTTATGTTGACATTCAAAACAAGCCACATGCTTCAGTGTAAATCGGACTTTGTGGAGTATTTAATGGCAAATTTAAAATAACTATACCTTAAAAAAAATACTCTTCTAGCTCCAGGCTGAAGAGTAACTAATAAATATAGTATGTACTTAAGATAATGAATTTAATTAATTGGTAGGTGCTTAATGTTACCAGTATTAGATAACACAATATACCCACATTTTTCACCTAACTGTGATATAATAGACCAGGGTCGATAATTTTTGAAACCAAAAAAAATAATAGTAGAATGAAACCCGTTAAAAAAGGACGAGAATATAACAAAAATGAAAGGAAAAATAATTTACGGGCGATCTGAGGTCGGGAAGTGGAAGGGGGTGAGTTTTTAAGGGTAAAAAACGGTGTATCTCGATTTCCGGCAAAACTACAAGTACTATGGAAAAAAATTAAATGACAAAGTTGTAGGTAATAAAGAGACCTACAACTTTTGTAATTACACTTTTTTCACATAACCTCAAAATTTATGTGAAAAATTTAAATAAAGTTTTTGGTTTGGACTTTTTATCTTATGCAAAAAAATTTTTTTTTTTTTTACGAAATTTGGTGAAAACTTACCTTTTTATGTCCTAAAGACACTGTAATTTTTTTGATTTGAAATATTTATTTTTTCACCTTATTTTGACTTTTTATTTATACTTTATACTTTTTACTTTTTTATTTAGAACAACTATTTTCGCATGTTTCTTGCAATCTTTATGATTTATGGATTTGTAATCTTTTGTTTATCAATGTAACATAGAATCTTACGTTTTTCAAGTAATTAAAGTGTAAATTTTACTAAATAGCTCAAAATTGTACATAGTGATTAAAAAAAAATCGGATTCGAGTTTTTTTCTTTTCTTTGCATTTTCTGAGAACATTTACCATAGTAATGTATATATTTTTTTACATTATCAGAAAGAAGAGATTTCAACGAACAAAAAACTCCCCGACTTTTTTTAAAAAGCTGATATTTTGACGCGAGAATTTTCGATTGAAAATTAGGGTGTTTTTTCGATATTAAGTCAAAATAAGGTGAAAAATAAATATTTCAAATCAAAAAAATTACAGTGTCTTTAGGACATAAAAAGGTAAGTTTTCACCAAATTTCGTGAAAAAAAATTTTTTTTGCATCAGATAAAAAGTCCAAACCAAAAACTTGATTATTTCAATTTTTCACATAAATTTTGAGGTTATGTGAAAAAAGTGTAATTACAAAAGTTGTAGGCCTCTTTATTACCTACAACTTTGTCATTTAATTTTTTTCCATAGGACTTGTAGTTTTGCCGGAAATCGAGATACACCGTTTTTTACCCTTAAAACTCACCCCCTTCCACTTCCCGACCTCAGATCGCCCGTAAATTATTTTTCCTTTCATTTTTGTTATATTCTCGTCCTTTTTTAACGGGTTTCATCCTACTATAATTTTTTTTCACTTTTTACCATTTTCAAAATTATCGACTCTGGTCTATAATTTACCCTCATGTTTATGAGCTGACATGCAAAACTTGATAGTGGGAAATTATGAAAACAGACTTCTTCTATTACAAATACAAAACATTTAGAATTAATATATAGAATAACTACCTAATCGTACACACAGTTTAGCATTGTTTTATGTCAGAGATAAAAGAAAACGAAAACTATACTCCGTCCAGTTATGCAAGATAGTAAGGGACGACAGAGCGAATAAATAGCATAATTATGCATAAATCGTAGTGTATCAAAAATTTAAGAGATGTCGGTACTGTTTTCCTGGAAAGGGCCTATCCAAAGACTCGCATAACAAGAATAGTATATAAGAATGCAATGACAGGATTGGTTTGATGTGTCGTTATCTATCTTGTAATGGTTGTTATGCGAGCCTCTGGATAGGCCTTAATTGTAACCTAAAAATTTGACGTTTTCATTGTGTTTAATATAATTTACGTTTGTACAATATGTAGAATATGCTAATTTAGTGTGAGTGTATGAAGAATAAACCAAAAAAGTACCTTTTTCAATAACATACAAAATAACATTAAGCATAACCATTTTTTATGTAACTTTCTCAATAAAAAATATACATATGTAGGTAAACGTAACCTAACTTTTTTTTAATCATTGGTTTATGTTTTTTTTTTGCAGATTTGGTGTTTTTTGTGATGATGGGGAAACAGAGAGATTATATTTCTGACCCAACTGAAAATATAAACAGCAAAAGAAAGGAAAAAAAAGTATTTAAAGATATGCCTGCTTTTTGCAGGTTGCTTTGAAATACGGCTTAGTAGTTTTTAAATTATTACATATTTTAAGGTAAAAATTAAAGTTCCCTATTAAATAATTTAATAATCTCACAATTTGTAAATAACATACATAGCAAACGTTCAAGTATTACGTAACGCAAAATGTACCAAAATTCATTCACTTCATACTTTGGTTCTCGCGTTATTCAAGGCTGTAGAGATTTCATATTTTGGCTACCCCCCCTAACACACCCTCCAATAGGGGGGTAGCTAAAATATAAAATCTGTATAATTTATAATAACGCGAGAACTGGGGTATGAAGTGTATGAATTTTGGTACAATTTGCGTTAAATAATACTTGAACGTTTCCATAGAGGAAGCGTAGTTTTTCTGATTTCAAAAAAATTAATCTTGAAGTAAGGTTAAAATCCATGTAGATTTATTTATTAATAATTTGATATGTTTACAAAGTCATGCAGGGTCCCAAAGAGCCTTATCCTTATGCAAGGGAATTAGAGAATTAATATATGGTTTGAATATTTTTTGTGCCTATAAAAAAATTCAATATAAAGTATGCAAAATAGGCTGTTTCTCAGCTCACTAAAACTATGATTCAAAATCACGAAATAAAATTGTAAAAACAACAATTGTTGTATTGATACGTTCAATAAATTAGTCTAAAAATCAAGTCACTCAAATAAATCCATCAATCAAATTACCTCTATTATATCGGCACCTTTTCGCATATTCGACCAAAACCCATTATTTCATCACATAAAACTTGTTCACAATTTTCACTACAAAACCGCATCAGGTATCATCAATCACTTTGACTCGTAATTAAAATATCGTTAAAACAACATATCGATTTGCATAATAATATAAACGATAAAAAAATTATATTAAATTGAACCTTCGCCGATGTTTTCCTCCAGGTGCACTTAAACATCACTTCCAACACCGAACTTGTTATTTAATAGGCATTCTGATCATAAATAAGAAACTTGAATACCTATAAGAAAATTATGGTTTATGCTGCACAGATCATTTTTATTAGCGAGTCAGAGCGTTTTTAAGGAAAGTGCCAAAAATAACACAACTCGTAAATTACACAAATTTACAAAAAAATATCTCTGTCCTATGCTTCTAACCCATAATTTCCTATGTTTTTTGAGGCGCTAAAACCGATTTCACTATAATATAGAAAAACTTTGTTTTTGCGATAAATTGACTAATGTAATAATGTAATAAGGTACCCTGATTCCAAATTTTGGAATATTTTTATTTGTTATAGCAAATAAACGTGCGGGTCCACTAGGAAGAGTAAGATAATCTCTTTAAATTTGGAATAAGAGTACCTTAAAATTTAGCTAATGGACTGCTGCCTAATTAGATTAGATAAAGAGAAAAGTTCTACAGAAAGAGATAAAAGTATAATTATTATTGTTTTGAAATAAAATTATGCATATTTTAGGTAAAAATAACATTTTAGATTATATTTTAAATTACATGAAAGTACAAAATTTGTTTTTTTTTAAGTAAAAAAATACTTTTTTAATTTTTATAACACAGCTATGTGTACAGTAGGTCTAAAGTTTCCTAGGGAACTTATGACCTACTCCTTAATTTGACAGTCATTGATAAGTGTGTGGTGTGTGAAGATTTTTTACTTGTTTTTGTGTTTATAAGCTATTTTATGTATTCTTTAATAATTTTGCATATAATGCACACTTTTTGTTGCACTGTG
Source organism: Brachypterus glaber (assembly GCA_958510825.1). NCBI lineage: Eukaryota > Metazoa > Arthropoda > Insecta > Coleoptera > Kateretidae > Brachypterus > Brachypterus glaber. The sequence goes on from OY294045.1 coordinate 13,305,479, forward strand.
ATAACATCTAAATATAATACTTTTAGGGGATTTTCTTTTTGGGTTGGTATTGAAGACGTAAATTTATGTTGCTACCCATTGTTCGTAAAAACCAAGTTTTTCTATAATAAATCATTTACGAGTTATGTAGTTTTTGGGACTTTCCTTAGCGAGTTTTTAAAAAACAAAATAAATATTTGACGAGGTCCATTTTTTTACTCTTTAAGTTGTACTTTTTAAAAGCAACTTCTAAATCTTCTATGTAGCAGCAAGACAGAAAAATGATTTTCATTTGTTGTATTTTCGCATGTTTCTTGCAATCTTTATGATTTATGGATTTGTAATCTTTTGTTTATCAATGTAACATAGAATCTTACGTTTTTCAAGTAATTAAAGTGTAAATTTTACTAAATAGCTCAAAATTGTACATAGTGATTAAAAAAAAATCGGATTCGAGTTTTTTTCTTTTCTTTGCATTTTCTGAGAACATTTACCATAGTAATGTATATATTTTTTTACATTATCAGAAAGAAGAGATTTCAACGAACAAAAAACTCCCCGACTTTTTTTAAAAAGCTGATATTTTGACGCGAGAATTTTCGATTGAAAATTAGGGTGTTTTTTCGATATTAAGTCAAAATAAGGTGAAAAATAAATATTTCAAATCAAAAAAATTACAGTGTCTTTAGGACATAAAAAGGTAAGTTTTCACCAAATTTCGTGAAAAAAAATTTTTTTTGCATCAGATAAAAAGTCCAAACCAAAAACTTGATTATTTCAATTTTTCACATAAATTTTGAGGTTATGTGAAAAAAGTGTAATTACAAAAGTTGTAGGCCTCTTTATTACCTACAACTTTGTCATTTAATTTTTTTCCATAGGACTTGTAGTTTTGCCGGAAATCGAGATACACCGTTTTTTACCCTTAAAACTCACCCCCTTCCACTTCCCGACCTCAGATCGCCCGTAAATTATTTTTCCTTTCATTTTTGTTATATTCTCGTCCTTTTTTAACGGGTTTCATCCTACTATAATTTTTTTTCACTTTTTACCATTTTCAAAATTATCGACTCTGGTCTATAATTTACCCTCATGTTTATGAGCTGACATGCAAAACTTGATAGTGGGAAATTATGAAAACAGACTTCTTCTATTACAAATACAAAACATTTAGAATTAATATATAGAATAACTACCTAATCGTACACACAGTTTAGCATTGTTTTATGTCAGAGATAAAAGAAAACGAAAACTATACTCCGTCCAGTTATGCAAGATAGTAAGGGACGACAGAGCGAATAAATAGCATAATTATGCATAAATCGTAGTGTATCAAAAATTTAAGAGATGTCGGTACTGTTTTCCTGGAAAGGGCCTATCCAAAGACTCGCATAACAAGAATAGTATATAAGAATGCAATGACAGGATTGGTTTGATGTGTCGTTATCTATCTTGTAATGGTTGTTATGCGAGCCTCTGGATAGGCCTTAATTGTAACCTAAAAATTTGACGTTTTCATTGTGTTTAATATAATTTACGTTTGTACAATATGTAGAATATGCTAATTTAGTGTGAGTGTATGAAGAATAAACCAAAAAAGTACCTTTTTCAATAACATACAAAATAACATTAAGCATAACCATTTTTTATGTAACTTTCTCAATAAAAAATATACATATGTAGGTAAACGTAACCTAACTTTTTTTTAATCATTGGTTTATGTTTTTTTTTTGCAGATTTGGTGTTTTTTGTGATGATGGGGAAACAGAGAGATTATATTTCTGACCCAACTGAAAATATAAACAGCAAAAGAAAGGAAAAAAAAGTATTTAAAGATATGCCTGCTTTTTGCAGGTTGCTTTGAAATACGGCTTAGTAGTTTTTAAATTATTACATATTTTAAGGTAAAAATTAAAGTTCCCTATTAAATAATTTAATAATCTCACAATTTGTAAATAACATACATAGCAAACGTTCAAGTATTACGTAACGCAAAATGTACCAAAATTCATTCACTTCATACTTTGGTTCTCGCGTTATTCAAGGCTGTAGAGATTTCATATTTTGGCTACCCCCCCTAACACACCCTCCAATAGGGGGGTAGCTAAAATATAAAATCTGTATAATTTATAATAACGCGAGAACTGGGGTATGAAGTGTATGAATTTTGGTACAATTTGCGTTAAATAATACTTGAACGTTTCCATAGAGGAAGCGTAGTTTTTCTGATTTCAAAAAAATTAATCTTGAAGTAAGGTTAAAATCCATGTAGATTTATTTATTAATAATTTGATATGTTTACAAAGTCATGCAGGGTCCCAAAGAGCCTTATCCTTATGCAAGGGAATTAGAGAATTAATATATGGTTTGAATATTTTTTGTGCCTATAAAAAAATTCAATATAAAGTATGCAAAATAGGCTGTTTCTCAGCTCACTAAAACTATGATTCAAAATCACGAAATAAAATTGTAAAAACAACAATTGTTGTATTGATACGTTCAATAAATTAGTCTAAAAATCAAGTCACTCAAATAAATCCATCAATCAAATTACCTCTATTATATCGGCACCTTTTCGCATATTCGACCAAAACCCATTATTTCATCACATAAAACTTGTTCACAATTTTCACTACAAAACCGCATCAGGTATCATCAATCACTTTGACTCGTAATTAAAATATCGTTAAAACAACATATCGATTTGCATAATAATATAAACGATAAAAAAATTATATTAAATTGAACCTTCGCCGATGTTTTCCTCCAGGTGCACTTAAACATCACTTCCAACACCGAACTTGTTATTTAATAGGCATTCTGATCATAAATAAGAAACTTGAATACCTATAAGAAAATTATGGTTTATGCTGCACAGATCATTTTTATTAGCGAGTCAGAGCGTTTTTAAGGAAAGTGCCAAAAATAACACAACTCGTAAATTACACAAATTTACAAAAAAATATCTCTGTCCTATGCTTCTAACCCATAATTTCCTATGTTTTTTGAGGCGCTAAAACCGATTTCACTATAATATAGAAAAACTTTGTTTTTGCGATAAATTGACTAATGTAATAATGTAATAAGGTACCCTGATTCCAAATTTTGGAATATTTTTATTTGTTATAGCAAATAAACGTGCGGGTCCACTAGGAAGAGTAAGATAATCTCTTTAAATTTGGAATAAGAGTACCTTAAAATTTAGCTAATGGACTGCTGCCTAATTAGATTAGATAAAGAGAAAAGTTCTACAGAAAGAGATAAAAGTATAATTATTATTGTTTTGAAATAAAATTATGCATATTTTAGGTAAAAATAACATTTTAGATTATATTTTAAATTACATGAAAGTACAAAATTTGTTTTTTTTTAAGTAAAAAAATACTTTTTTAATTTTTATAACACAGCTATGTGTACAGTAGGTCTAAAGTTTCCTAGGGAACTTATGACCTACTCCTTAATTTGACAGTCATTGATAAGTGTGTGGTGTGTGAAGATTTTTTACTTGTTTTTGTGTTTATAAGCTATTTTATGTATTCTTTAATAATTTTGCATATAATGCACACTTTTTGTTGCACTGTGATAACATCTAAATATAATACTTTTAGGGGATTTTCTTTTTGGGTTGGTATTGAAGACGTAAATTTATGTTGCTACCCATTGTTCGTAAAAACCAAGTTTTTCTATAATAAATCATTTACGAGTTATGTAGTTTTTGGGACTTTCCTTAGCGAGTTTTTAAAAAACAAAATAAATATTTGACGAGGTCCATTTTTTTACTCTTTAAGTTGTACTTTTTAAAAGCAACTTCTAAATCTTCTATGTAGCAGCAAGACAGAAAAATGATTTTCATTTGTTTCAATAAAAAAATACTAGTTGGATAAAAAAAATAAAATTGACAGCTAATATAACGTCAAAAAGTGGAAAAAAACTAGCTAAATTATCTGGGAAATTAATTAATTTTGTTTCAAGCAAAACAAAGTTATATTTTTTAATAAAATGTCCGCCTGTTAAATGTTTATTTTAACCCGGCGTCTGACAGGTGGATTAGTTTTACAAGTAACGACAGGTGGGGTATAATAAACCCCAACAATAAATGGGACCGTTTTTGCTTTATTTAATAAATTTTATATAAAATGTAGTAAAATATTTGAGTTATACAATATATTAACCTAAAAATAATTTTAAAAATCTTAAATACATATATATATTTATTTTTAATCGGTTAACAAAAATAAATCAAATTTAAAAAACAAAAAATAGGAAACCTTTTTGTTTCCTATTAACTAAAAAAAATAACGTTTAAAATTGCCAAACAAAGATCTACATGAATAACATAAATTATAAACTTTTAAATATTATAGGTAGGGTTCAAAATAAATTACTTTAAGTAATCGTAATATGACTGAAAAATACAGGAGAAACAGGAAGATAATAGTATATTACGCACCGAGTACGCGAACCTAGTTTTCAGTGCAAGAGAGTGCTTATTTTTTTATGAGGCGCAGCCGAGTAAAAAATCTCTCGAAGTCCACCGAAATAGTTTGCGTCGAGGTCCGTATACTATTTTTTCTACGACCTAAACATCCAAAAGACGCAAAAATTGTCTTAAAATATTAATTTGTCAATTTAAGGTTATGTGTTTCACGTTTACTCATTTTCTGACAGCAGATGTAAAATCAACTAATTTTCACTTTTCAACCATTGTCATAGGCAATGGGTGGAAAATAGGCACTAACTACTAGCTAGGTTGTAGGAAAATAAATGTTACTTATTATGACACGTGGGGTGTCAGAAACCCCAGACGACTTCAAAAGGACGTGGCCTCTAATGCTTCAATATTCATACTGCCGTTCATGCTACACTGTGCAAAGTAAAAAGCGATTGAAAGGTACTGAGGCGCTGTCTTCGCTTGGCGCGAAAATAAAATAGTTACGGAGTAATATTTGGACTCTGGGGTTTGTGACACCCCACGTGTCAGACGCCGGGTTAAGTGACTTTTGGCCAGATAACATACATTAAAAATTTGTAAACTTTTTCAATTATAATTGAAAAAGTTAATAATAACTATTATTATTTTTTTTTATATTTTTGCATTTTTGCATTTAATATTATTACTACTACTACTTAAAGTAGATATTAAAAATACAATAAAAATGATTAAAACAGCAAGTGTAGAAAAGGTAATTTATCACCTGCCGATATCCAATCATTTTATTGTTCGGTATTGTTATGACAGGTATAAAATCCCAACAAATCGATTAACTATAGATTTGATTTATACACTAAACTATTTACAATACTTGTGTTAAAAAAATGTAAAGCTTTTATATTTTTATACAAAGAGTATTATTGATATAAATATAGCACTTAAAATTAAGAGAATCTGATATAGATATTTGAAAATTGATAAACAAAAAATAATAAGATACACGGAAAGAAATTAGTGGGCTCTGCGCTATACATTATAAGATATTTGGTAACAGTGGCATATTATAGTGATTTAAGCTATAGATTATAAGGGACACAATAACTAATAATGTTAAAAATAAATTGGAAACGATTATATATATTACAGACACGATTATATTTATTACAGGCACTATTATAAATTTACAGAAATTTTATTATATTATAAAAATTATTAGCACGAACAATAATTAAATCTATTTAAGCTATAAATGCCATACTATTTGTTATATTTTATTATTCACTAAACAATTAAAGTATTTCATATAAATTTTTACACTGACTGCCATAATTGTAAGAGAAAGCCTTGTATTTATATAATAAGCGATTATAATTTGCTTGGTATGTGTGTTATAGCGCTCCTAGCTATAATTTTTTTTTTCCGTGTCTCTACACGTGTCTCAATTGAGGCCTTACGGTGCATTAAAATATAATAAACTCAACCACCCTGAAGAAGTCACTAAAAAAAAAAGATCGAAACGCGAGGAATTATATCTACATTAATCACTGTGTGAATAACTGTTTTTCTGGAGTTTTAATTTGACACCATACTTAGAGGGCTTTAAAAATGTTTGATTTTCTATAAAAATGGCGCCCTGCGTCTCCCATTTTGAATTTTTGCAACATTAAACAGACAGTAAACAGGCCAACTGTTTTTCTGGTTGATACAACCATAAATCTGGAAAGGCAATAACACAACTTGTTGCTGTTACCAGAAACTAAACATATATTTTAAGGATATGGTAGGTAAAAAAATTTGTCTTGTTGCCCTTACCAGATTTCTGGTTGCAGAAGTTATTCCGTAATTCACTAATTTTCTAGTTGCCCTAATCAGATCTTATTTCAGTGTCTATTTAAGCTACTTTCCATTTAACTGAGGACAAAGTCACCTTACTACTTTTCACTTTCCTTTTGAAATTTTAACTTAACCTAACTTCCACACAACTAAGCCGCTTATCACTCCCCTTTTTCCTGGAACATGTGGTCGCGACCATCGGCAGTACCTAAATTCGTACCAACTATTTTGAAAGAACCATAACTTCATTCTAACCTAACTTTTTTATGGTAAGACGCTATAGTGAAATTTAAGCAATTTTTTTGTCACCTCATTTATATAGTTAACATTTTACGAACTGGCCTCTCGCCTGGCCTCTTCTCTTTCCCGCGCCTCACATTCCAGGTTCCAGTTAGTAAAATGACATGAAACATCAGATTATCCGTTTATAATGTGAAATGTAGACAATTTGAACTGACTCATGTATTTAAAATAAATACAAATCTTTTGTGCGTACAACGTTGCTATCGATGAGGTAGTTTGGGCTCAAGAAAGGAACAAATAAAATAAACAGACACTTTCGCATAAAACACAACCCAGTTTTCGCGTTGCTGTAGTCGGGTAATTACCGAAGATAAATGTGAAGCCCGGTCGAAATCGCGAGAGGTACTGCTTAAACTTTTAACATGGACCTGGCCTCTACCAAAACCCACCTTGTTTTTGTCAAGTTTTTTTGTCGCGTTTTTGTTCCTTTATACACACGGTGCGACGAAAAAGGATTGCCTCATGGGCTAAGTAATCTGCATATTTACGTGTACACACGGGGTGCCCTTTTGTCTCACTGTTGCCATTCAAAGGTACCTTCAATTCAAACCGGAACCGGTCGTGATCAGAGAATAGGTAGAATGATTTTTTATGAAAGTGTATATGTGAACTTAGGACAAGAAAGGCCTTGTTACTTGAAATAATTAAGTGTAAAGGAAAATGCTTAAATTACTAAAGTATTAAAATTTATATTTAATTCTCTGGGATATTTCATAGGAATAGAAAAAAGTACTTCTCTCGATTTACTGTACCATGATTTTTCAAGAAAAGAAAGACAGTAAACTTGTCTTAAAAACTTTGATAAAAATAAAAAATAAATTTTCCGTCTCGATTTCAAGAATATCAAAAAAAAAAAAAAAAAATATATATATATATATATATATATATATATATATATATATATATATATATATATATATATATAATTTTAAATAAAAAATATTAATCTCCTTAAAAAAAATACATGAAAGAAATGGGGCATTTGGTTTGGACTTTATCATTTTCGGATTCAGGGGGACCAAAATAAAGAGAATATACTTCGTTTTGAAGGATAACAGATTTCCATAACGTTTTTTTTTTGCCAAAACAAAAAATATATGAAAATCGCCATAGAAAAAAAACGGTGCCTTTCCGCAAAGAACGCTTAATATTTTCGGATTCAGGGGAGCCATCTAATTATATCAGATGTTTATAACGTTTTTTTTGCTAAAACAATAGAACTATAACAAATCGCCATAGAAAGAAAAATGGTGCATTTCCTCAGAAAATGATTGTAATTTTTGAACTCAGGAGGGTCAAACGAAAGTTGGGCCATTTCTTATTCTTATACTGCCCTGATAAAGTAAAGGGCAGTAAGTGACATTTCGTTATGTTGAAAAATTGAAAATTGTTGAAAAAGTTCCGACGAAAGGGGAGATATCACGGAACGGACAGCGCTCTCTCTTCTTTACGTCATAAGCGTGATAAGGCGTGCGTGCGTGCAAGTGGGAGGCACACACATCCTCACATATTTTCCATAGCCATACATTTGTGTGTCAAACAACAAATGGCCATTTGAGATCAGGGATCAAATAGTAAGTCACATACTAGACATAAGAACTTACTTAAATATTTTGAACAACGACTTATGAGTTAGAAGAAATGTAGACATGACTATAATGGAAAACTGCACACAAATAACAAAGAGGAGTGTAAGGAAATGATGGCTAGAAATAAAGTGGGGCAGAGAACTACCTCAGGACAAAAAAAAACCTTGATTTATCTATTCCTTTAAAATTGTAACTGACAAAACAGGCTCTTTTCTGGTATAAGTACACACCTAGACGGTGTAGGTACAATCCTTTTGGTCTCAATTGTATTAGTGACTTGGCAAAAAATTTATTGTCATAATTTTTATGTTGTAATTTAGTCTGGTATAATTTAAATATATAATTATAGGCCCTGTGATATTTTTATGAGAAAAGTCGTTACACCTTGTGTATTTAAGTTGTCATTAACGCAGATGCATAAATTAAAAAATGTCATTGGTGCAAATAATTTTTAGCAAGTCAAGGATATTCTTTGTTTAATCAGTTCTTTTGAGTATAGGTTTTAAAAACAGTTGTATTTTCAGGGGTAATATCATAAGTGATACTAGGTTAGGTATCGGTGGTTTCTTACATAAATTTTACGAATATTAATCCTAATGACGAAAATGCAACGACTGCTTTAGCATCACCTTAGTGATGATTAGTGTATCCTAAGATAGAATAGAAACAATTATACCCAAAGAAAAAATGTTAAGGAGGAAAATTTTAATAGATATGTTTAAAAGTCTAATGAAGAGATACTAATTTATTATGATACACAAAACAAGGAAAGAAAATAACCTAGAATAAATTTTACAGCATTTTAGATGGCAAAACAGGGAAGTGGTGAAGATCACCAGTTAATCTGATAAGGGGCTGTCCATATATTACGTAACGTAACGGGGGGGGAGGGGGTCAGAGAAATTGTTACAGTTTGTGACAGGGGGGAGGGGGGGTCTAGGTAAACGTTAAGTAACGAAATTTGATAAATTTAATGTTTATTTCCTAAGCTTGGCAGATATATTTTTATTTCAACATAAATTACTATTTAGTGGCCCATAATTCCCCTTTTCACACCGAAATTGACGAAACTATGCATATTTAAAAAATATTGTAATCAGTAAAAAAACTATTGACATTGATATTAAAAAAAAATCTTACGGCTCTGTTCTTGCGTGATCTTGCCGATGAACCATCGGCGATGATACATTTTCGCGCGGAATGTGTACTCACAGAACACCAATGTGTGTACTATTTGGTGTACCTGTGCATAAACAATATACGTGTTATATGTGACACTCAGTGTAAAAAGTGGTACCTAGTATTTTTTACCTGTGTGATATTGATTATGAATATTTTTTTAAAGTTTGAGTGATTTTTTTGTTTAAGTACATTAAGTGCTATATGTATTATTATAATAAATATGTATCATTTTTACACTGTCTTTTTACCGTCTTGCATTATGCGGAATTCTGTATCAAGATATAAAAAATACAAATTTTTATATTGTTACGCGTTACACAGGGGGGAGGGGGGGGGGGTGTTGGTAAATGTGACAGTTTATTACACAGGGGGGGGGGTCAATTTTTTTGAAAAATTGCGTTACGTAATATGGACAGCCCCTAATTGGACAAACAAAAACTGTAAAACACAAATATGCATTCATATAAACAACTGTTTATTTTTCATACCAAAGATAAATATCTTATAGTAAATTTTATTTATGTAATTTGCAACTTATTTACTTTTAAAAATGAGATGCCATTTAAACAAACTAACACTTCGCATTCTCTATCAGTATCTTGTATTATTTTTGCTGTTTCATGTTCATATTAAATTAAACAGAGATGTAATTATTGATAATTACTCAACTTTTCATTTTTTACATTCCTATTTTATAAACTGATAGCTTGGTCAGCAAATATAAAATTAATAATTACAATCATAATAATTATTATTATCATTAATTTTTAAAAGAAAATCTTTTTTTATTGCATATCTAGTTTAAAAAAATCCCAACTAAAGATTAAGGAATTTCCCCAGTTTTTACCCTCGAAAATTTTGATGATTAAAAAAAACGTCTCTGAAAAAAAGCTTTGCTTAGCACTTGACGGAAAATTTTCGTGACGAAAAATAAAGTCCACCTCTGTACCACTCAATTTTCGCAACTAATAAATTTGTAAATATAACGACTAAAAACTTTTCGCAAAAAAATGAACAGACTTCTTTGTCTCTAAAAAGTAAAAAATAAAAAATACTTAAGTTGGTGCCAATTTCACCATTCCCTAAATTAATTACTAACAATTAATTTTTTATTATTTTATTATTGTTTGCTGTGAAATTGGCACCGACTTAAGTATTTTTTAATTTTTACTTTTTAGAGACAAAGAAGTCGGTTCATTATTTTTGCGAAAAGTATTTATTTTTTACTTTTTAGAGACACAGAACTTGTAGATTTGTACCGTCAGCTAAGCTAAATTATAGTTGTCCTTCCATATCGGCAAGCACTGTTAGTGCGTTGTGACGTCATTATCTTAAAGATAAATTTCTAAAAAAAAAAGTAATATTTTTATTTCAGCGCCCAAGAGTCCAACCAACCTTATTTTAAACGAAAAAATAAAGAAAATTTTGTTAAACTTTAAGCGTTAAGTAATAATCAAACAACGCCTTTTGGTAAAATCACAACATTTACCATTTTCTCTTGATATTTTAATATTACAGGTCCAGAGAATCAAGGTTAGCCGCATTTAAAAGATTTTCAGTTTGCCATAATATTTAAGTGACCCCTTAATCAAGTTATCCGGCTTATCCGAGTTATCCCATATTTCTCTAAAAATTTGTCTGGTAAAAAGTCCAAACCAAATTAAGCCGTTTTTAAGTGAAATTGCGTTAAAATAATTAGATTTGTCTTAATTATCCGGCTTACCGGGTAATTTCCGAGCGTCAAATTAAAACGGGACCACCTCATGAATGCCATCTTTAAGTTGTAAAAAGTTTCATCAAATTCCGTTCATTTGTTCCAAAGTTATGCGGGAACAAACATAAAAAAAACAAAGTCACACGTCGAATTGATAACCTCCTCCTTTTTGGAAGTCGGTTAAAAAAAAATTCATCGCCTACAAACTCCATAACTTTCAGGAAATCCCAACTCCAGCGTGCACACTCTCAACCATGTGGCCTTCTCCACCCCCCATCCCCCTGCATATAGGATGTAGAAATTTTCGAGAAATTAAAGAATTAACAAAGGAGGAACCAGACCTGCCTAATAGCAGATCCTGTGTTTTATAGAGAAATTAGAATACGAGAATGGTTGGTCGGATAGCCCTGGCAGCTAAGACCACAAATTGAAAGGTCAAGTCAACAAAGGAGGAGTGAGATGGAACATTGGTACAAAAGTCTTGGGATTAATAACTTGATACTGATGATGTGCAGCCCATTAAATATAAATGAGATTATAAACATACATAGTTTGATGATAATAGTCTAATAACTAGCATGTATGTATGATAAGCGTATATGACTGCGTGCATATCAATAATTATAATTATTACTTTAATTCTAAGTAAAAATAAATAGCAAAAATTAATCAGGGGATCAGGCAAGAATGTAATATAACATCGAATGCTTCTGATTATAATTGCTTGCCATCAAACGATTTTTTTTCTCTCCAGTCTGCGCATATTAACTCTAATTGCATTACTTTCAAACAGAGCGTTAAAATATGAAATTGCAACACTGAGAAAAATCTATTTTGCGACTATTAAAATCTCATAAAAAAAGGTATTTTACATGCTGTTATAGGTCAATAATAGGTTTGGACTTTTTTTTTGTCTTTGGGGTTGCCAACAGGAATGAATATACGTTTTCCGTGCAAATGTCAACATAGCTTTGAAGTTTAATTTTCTTTCTTAAGAATGTTTAAACTTATTTATAGAATAAAAACTGGCCCAGATATTTATTATATTTTTACAAGGTGTAAATTATATCCATCGACATATTCTGAATATGCATTCCACACCTATAAAACTAAAAAAAAATTCGTGTGTTAAAATTGTGCTTAGTTACTTCCAGTGAAGGGAGCGGCGGTAGCTCAGTCGTGAACACCTCGATCTAGTAATCGAGAGGCCGGGGTTCAATCCTTGGATGTGGAACAACTTTTTCACAGAAATAAAATACCGTCGTTTCCCCACCACGTTGAATTGTGCTCCCGAAGATCTAAGCACACAGTACAGAAAAAGGTTTGCAGTGGATAATGCCTCACTAGCACTCGGACCTGTGATATTACCCGGGCGCAATGAATGGGGGCAGCAAGGTAGCTGTCAGGTCTGTTGGCCGAGCTCACTTTAGGGACTTTCAAGCAACCAGGATCTGTAAGGTTGCAAGCGAAAATAATCCTTAAGCAGTTTAGCGCCCGTCCAAGTGCACTGGCAGCCAATAAACTTAAGGATCAAAGCCGCTCACTTAGCCAAAAAAGTCGACAAAACGAGGTTCGGATTCCTCGCTAAACTGTAGGTCCCGGGGTACAACAACAAAAATACTCGTTTTTTGGCAATAATTGCTAAACCGTTTTCTATTGGTAGCTAAACGATACACAGGGACCCCCAAAAAACATAATCGGAGCCACCGCAACTTGTTAAATAAAGTTAAAAACTCGTTTTAAAGGAGCTTATCAAAAGCAAGAGACCAGAAAATGCGTGCTAAGCTAGTTTAAATCGAAGCTTCTATACCGTACTTAACACTTGGTGCGCAATATATTACTATGCTGTCCTTAAAAACGGCTTCTTCTTGTAAATGTGTTCATAATGTTAAAATATTTTAATTTCATGAACAGTGATTATTGCAGTGTCCAATGAAAGTAGGAAGTACTGAGATAACCCTTGACGAGCGTCAGAAGCGCGAAACTACATTCTACCACACAATAAGAAACAAATGATTATCAACTCAGATAATGTGCTGAGTTTACAGATACTTCTCCTAATCTAGAGATTTTGAAAAATAGAAAGTTGAAGACTTGTATGTCTCAAGCACACAGTACCAATAAGTATGGTTAGACTTAAAATTGATTGAATATTTAATTACTATTTTTATACTTTTTATTAAAATTAAATAAAATCCTGTCCTTATCTTTTATAATATTAAAATATTCATTTCCTAAAAATTGTCCGGATAAGGAAGCAGACACTAAAAATAAAACGGAATGCGAAATTGAATAGCTTTACATCCGCTTACATTTCGAAATTATACCAAAAATTACGGGTTTTTAAGCAAGAAGAGAATAAGCCATGATACTCACTAATGGAATTAATTCCCAGGAGTGTGGAAAATTAATTTGGAATTTTGAATGCCACTTGTTGAAGCTGGAGCTTCGACTAAGTAGCTTGACTTACCAACAACAAAAGCCTTAAGTAAGGTTATTTTGACATTTGAATTACAAAACGCAGTTTTTGCCTTGGTGACATAGCAGCTTGTTAATTACTTGACAATGAAATTGTATTATTTACCAAGTCTATGTCACAAAGGCAACAACTGCGTTTGGAAATTCACCTTCTCAATGATACAGGCAAAGTACAATATGTCAACAATTGTCATAAGCTGTCGCTCTTAAGCATCTCTTAAGGCCGTATGATTATTCTACTTTGATTGCCAAAAAGTATAGCAATGATTCTCAAAAATTCATACGTCACTCCTGCTTCATTTTATGGCAACTGATGCTATACTCTTCTCTGTCTTTATTTATTAGTATAATATTATTACATATTACAAGTGTCAAAATAGTTATATTATACTATACTATACTAAGTGTAAATATTGCTGATGAGTTGTAAAAGCTGCACTAAAATAAGGAAACAATGTTTCTCAATGAAATGAAATTTATTTACTACACAATTGGTGTAATGTGTACGATATAGAATTTTTTACTACTAAGTGTTTTAAATATTTTTAGTTGTTACGGCATTCTAGTTTTATGAGCACTTCATAACAATACCAACCATTGTCTGCAATTACTGTTAGCTACAAAAGTAACTATATATTCCTCTCTTTCTGTTCCTTTTTCATTATCTTCAGATTACCGGGACAATCTGGACAAGTTTTACAATTTACTTTCAACATTTGGTCACAGTGAATATTATCAAAGGATTATCAGCATTTACTCCATTTTTAAAGGATAATTGGGACTACACAAACTATCATCAACATATTTTAAATCAAATATTCTTTTGAAGAAGTACATCTGAATTTACATACCAATGCGTTGCAATGATAAGGACTCTTTATGCCAACAATAATTGGGTACCTAGTTAAAGGTCTCTTTTAAATTAAAATATACTGCTAGCTCTTGCTGCAGATAATAATTGAGATAAATATTTATTCCATTTCAAATTTATTTATTTCTATTTTTATATTTTCTATGATTACTCTTTAAGTAAATTCTCATTTGTAATCCCACACAAAAAAATTTCAAAAGGTAATAATAATTATTTTCAAATGCATACATACAAAAAAGTATTCCTGAATTGAACACAGTATTTGTACAATTGGGGAATTAAATAAAAGAGACTGTATCATTCTGCTAATTTTACCAGCATATTGACATTTTAAGGATATTACTTACTTGGAAATGTGATGATCTACGGTTTCTTAATCTATGGTCTGTTCTTTTCAAGCAAGATAGTAAATTAAAAATCACACAGTAAATATTTTTACAATAGGTTTGAATAGTATATGTTTGTGTATAGAATATAGTTATGTTTTATATAATAAACTACTCAGTATATTCGCACAACCAATATTTGAATCTGTTTTGAAAATATTCACTGTGCGATTTTTAATTTACTATCTTGCTTGATGAAACAGACCATAGCTAGAATAAGTTATTCACATACCAATAATTACATAGGTTTAAGTTAGGATTATGATTTTTTAGTAAAATAACATTTTATTTTAAGAATCAATTTTTAATAGCTTTAATTCTTAAAATTTCCAAAATTTACAAAATTCCTAAAACTCCTTAATTGCATAAAATTCCTAAAATTGCTAAAATTCTTAAAATTCCTAAAATTCTTGAAATTTCTAAAATTACAAAAAGTTTTATAATTTCTAAAATTCCTAAAATTTCAAATATTTCTAAAATTTCCAAAATTAAAGTTTAAAAATATGCTACAATTTTTAGAATGTTTAAAATGAGTATAATGGATTCTTCCTGAAACAAAAGAATCTATAATTATTTTAAGTATACCTTTTTTATGTATGTATAAATATGATATACGTTTCCCCCGTGAAACGAGCAACATGTACTTTTGGCAAGAATTAGGTAATCCGTTAATCGCAAATGATTTTTAGCATCAAGTGTTTTAGTATAGTTATTTATTTATTTGTTATCTTAGATATGCCCTGGATTCGATTTTATATATTTTATAGTGATTGTATGGATGATGTGCAGTAAAATGACGAACATGTTGGAGTAAGAAGGGAATTTTATGTTTTTTAATAATTTATAATGCTGATAAATTTTGATTTGGAAGCAACTAACACTTGAAGAAGTTATTATACCTACAGAGTTTTTTTATATACTAGCGCATGCGCAAATATAATTACAAATTAGAGAAAACAGCCTTGTCAACAGCTAACACAACCAACGGCAAACACGAAAAGGGAAGAAGGAAAAGAAAAAGAAGAAGAAGACTGGAAATTGCATGGTGCCAAGCCAAACAAGAACCACTCTTGGTGAATTGAGTAACTAAGAGGGATCTGGCTAATTATCTCACTGAGAAGAGGCAAAAAAAAAGGAAGAAGAAGATTCCTCCCCCTTTCGTCGGAGACTTTCTTTCATGCGGAGAACTATATTAGAATTGTAAATAATACAAATTATTTTCCTAATGTCTATAAAATTAATGACTCTAATTTATAAACGGTGGAAATGATTCTCTACCAGTATTTTGAGGCAGTCGGGCCGCCACCATTGTTCACTAATCCGTGCTAATTCTTACTTCCCGGCGCAGCTATCATTTCATGGAAATTAACTACTCGACATTTGTGTACTTTTCTTAAAGTCTGCCGTTTCTTTAAAACGAAACTTCTTTTTATACTCTTTTTCTCTTAGCTATCTTCTTTGCCAATTATTACAAGAAAATTTCATTAAGCGACTTTATTCAATTTGTTAAACTCTGACACTTGGTCGGAGAATTACCTACTTAAGCTTCTATTAACGGTTTTAACAGTTTAACAGTTTCTTTACTTTATTCTTTTACTTTTTGTCAGATTAGCGAGTTTTATTAGAAAAGGAATTATGATTTTATTACTTTTAACTGTTGCTTCTTATTAAATTATTAAATGAATTATACAGAATTGTTAATAACAGGCTTTAATTATTATATTTACAAATTTATTTGCTAATAAATTAATAGTAAAAAAACATTTTTAAGAAAAAGCATTTATTTAAGTGCTCTAAAAAGAAGAAAATAAATTTTTAAGTAAATCAAACCCATCATTTTTTTACTTTATACAATTTTATATGATATGAAACCTGTGTCTTGTAACTGGAGGCTTAATATTAATGGTATCACGGTTTTGCTTTACTTGTACAGTAGAACGTTTTTAACAATTATCCCATCCGAGAACTCAATAATCCCAGCCGAGAACTCAATTATCCCAGCTGAGAACTCAATGACCCCAGCCGAGAATTTATAATCTAAATGTCCTAAAATATTTAATTTATACATTAATTCTGTGTAAATTTTTGATTCAAACTTATCAATGGTACACTTTATAAGGTCGTATAATTAAATCAAGTAGGCTGCTTGCTTGCTTGCTGATGTTTTATCTGAAAAAATTGCAAGACGACATAATGTCAATTTCATTTGCAATAAAAATTAAAAGAAAAACATGTAAAAATTGTTCAAAACTGATTTTTTTGTAAGAAAAATAACAGATAATAATATTATATATAAGTAGAAGAAAAAATAGGGATATTTAGCTCAAGAACTAATTTTATAATATAAAATTTGTAGTAAAAAATTTTGACAGATGAATGGTTTGGACTTTGCAAGTGATAAAGTAAAAGCCAAGAGTGGGTTACTAACAAGTTTCTCTATTTAAAATGAAGCTAGTAATTATCTTATTATGTATGGGTATTAATATTTAAAATATATATATATAGGATGCTTAAAGAAAAAATAGTATTTACAGTATTATTAATTTGAGCCATTTCGCCTCAATGACTATTTATATCGTAAAAAATCTAAAACAGAAAATAAAATTAAAATGTTCTTATCAGGCGCACCTATTTCTAGATGCGCTGGTAAGGTATTGCGTTTAAAATAATACTTATCTGCTATATCTTCTTTCCTAAAAAATATTATTAGTCAATACCTTACCAAAGTTTAAAAAAAAATAGTATGTTTCACACAGAGGAAAAGTGCTTTTTTTTACTAGTCTGTAGTTTACGGACTCCGCTTCGCGTCATCCGTAAATTCTACAGACTAGTAAAGAAAAGCTTCACTTTTCCTCTTAGTAAAACAATATACTATTTTACGCTGATCTACAAAACGAGATCACTGCGAGGATTTTATTTTTTAGACAGAAATGTTGTATTCTTCTTTACTCCTTTAATTTTAAACTGTTGCTTATTAAACAAAGTTTCCTCGTGAGTTATTGAACCAGGTTGGATTTTGCATATTTGATTGTATTCTGATTATAAATTAATTTAATTTTAAATTTCGTTTCGCGGTTAGGCCTCCCATTATGCGAAGCAACAAAACGGTTAGTTAAATAGGCAAATGAGGCGCACAACTTAGTTGCCATATTACGAAAGAAGATTAAAAATGGCGTAAATAATCACTATTCGCGACTAAAAAACCAAATCAAAATTAAGATTCCACATTGACATTAACTAAACTACAAGATAACACTTTTAGCAACATAATTTTTCTTTAAGTTTCCGCACAAGAGCAGATTACATTACATTACATATTTGTTTAACCTCGTACTATTCTTCTTAATTAGGCATCCCCTAAGTTCAGGACTTGTGATACATCATACCAGGTATCTCTGGTTTACCTTTACCCAAATTTAATTATTAATTAACTGAGAAAGTATATCGGCGAGGGTGAGAATCGAACTCACATACGCTGACGTATTAAATAAAGGTCTAAAATGAATCAATTGCCTTAAATAATTTGCCTAGTTCCCCCAGGTGAAATTAAAATTTAATTTTTATTACTTTTAACACTTTTTCACACTTCCTTTAATTAGGTGAAGCCTTAATTCGATGGTATCCCATGTTTGTTTAAAGGGCAATGTTCTGAACCTTCTTCTATGTAGTGAAAGGTGTATTTCCTCCTCAATGTCTCCTAATGTTTTTGAATCAATAAAAGAATCCTACACTCTATTGAGTACTTTACTTGTGATATTAAATACTGCAAAGTGTGTACTGTATACAAAATGTTGTCATACTAACACAGAGACCTTGCTGGTATATTTGGATCCCCACTTAAACTTTTATTTATTTTTTTTATGTTTTGTTCTTTTTGCAAACAAAAAATAAAGAAAAAAAAATTGAAAGTTTTTTTTTTAATTTTTTAATTTTTTTTTCTAATTTTAAAAAAAATATATCCTATAAAAAATGTTATTTTTTTTATTTTTATTTTTTTTAAGGATGTATTTGAGAAAATGCAATATATAGTAGAGAAAAAGACTCAAGTCGCTTGCAAAACTATTTTACACTACGATATTTCAATAAATCTTTTACATAGAGACTTGAAATTTGGAACAAATTTTGTTTACTACTTGGAAAATCTTTGTTCCAAATTTCAAGTCTTGTTTTACAAGCGATTTGCATCTTTTTCTCTTCTATACCATTAACTAACTGTGAATAACATATAATGGAATTGCGTAGCATTACATATCTTGATGGCTTATTTTTTAAATATAACCTGATATATTCTTGTGCCAAAACAGGGCAGCGTTACACACGTATTTCCGGTTACCCGACCTATGGGACAAATCCCGTGATGAACGACATGAAGCCGAAAAAAAGAAAAGGGTTATTATACGAAACAGTCGGGCAATGTTCTGTGTCTACGCATAAATTATTAGACCTAGAGAATGCAAATGAATTAAAAAATACGCGCGAATCATAGCCTGAAACTCCCTCCGGCTATTTTTAAATTCCGGTAGTTTAAGATACATTATTCAATTGAAATATTTCTGCAACTGCTTTTCTCATTATTTTCTTTCTGTTCCTGTTATTAAAATGTTGTAATAACTCACAGCGAGCTATTTGTAGTTACCTCTCTATCATTTTCTCAACTACTGACGGAACTAATGTAATTAATAAGATTGAATCTAACGTATTAATACAAAATAATACTTTACATTTATTTACTCAGTGTATCTTATACAGAGCTGTCCAAAAGTCACCCCCCCCCCCTCTTAACTTTTGAACCAGTTGAGATATCGACTTCAAATTTGGAACTTTTAAATAAGACAACTTAAACTATCTTTTAGCATATATTGAATACTTTCAGCTCTTAAAATGTGGGCAGGGGCATGGGGGCACATTTTTTTAAATGGAACTAAGCCATCACTTGTTTAATGTTGTCACAATACTAACTGGCATCTGTGAGCTGAGGCAAGGGGAAGAGAAGAGGTAAAATATAGCATGTAAAGTAAAGGTGACCTTGAATTTTTCACATTCCAGAGAGGTGCCAGTTCATAAAATGTACACAGTACTGTATCTACAAAATGTTACATAACCTCAAATGATTAAAGGAGATTTCTGGTGCTATCTCAGCATAGAGAGAGAGAAGATGCTCCTAACTTAGGAGCATCTTTTTTTCATTGCCAACGCCCAAAAAATAAGTAGAAAAAACATAGTTTGGTTTATGAAAAACTAACTTTATTTTTTTTGTGGTCCTGGGTGTGATCCAAAATATCCTAAAGGTATTGTGCATGCTAAATTAAAATGTACATTGTTAAAAAAACAATTAAAAGAGTTTCGAACCAGCACTAAATCTAGATAGCACGTCAAGCTGTCAGTATATGAAAACAAGGCGTGGAGATATGTAATGCTACGCATTCCATTAAATACTATTTACAGTAAATGGTATATTGCATTTTCCCAAAAAATAAATTTTATTTTTAAAGAGCTTATCTAAAAAGTCCCTAATTAGATAAAATTTGTGGACAAGAATCCTGAGTTTTTTTGTTATACTTGTGATTTGTTCTTCCCATTTTAAATATTGATCAATCACTATTCCTAGGTATTTTATATGTTTAACTTTTTTAATATAATTACAGCTACACAAAGTAAGGTTTTTACAATTGTTGTCATGAATTTTAAGTGTGTCAAATAGTGGTTGACCAACTTTAGTAGGGGGGAACGTCATAAATTGAGTTTTAGCTATATTTAAACTCAGGAGACTTTCACTTAGCCATTATTATAAAAGTAATTTTTCCTAAAAAAGTTAGGTTAATGGGATATTTCAGTTTCTTTTTCAATTTCTTTTTTTCGATTTTGGAAAATTTTAAACTACCTTATAAGTAAGTAAGTAAGTAAGTAAGTAAATAGGTAAGTAAGTAAGTAAGTAGGTAAGTAAGTAAGTTTATTGTTCCTTCGTTAAGGTATAAAAAGTTTTAAATAATATTTAATATTATGCCAAAATGTCTATTTTGTTGACTAATTATTGTATAGTTTAAGTAGAATTTTAAGCTAATTGATGCATTTACAATTACTTTATAATTATTGTAAATAATTTTAACAAATATTGTCAACATTGACAATCGCATTGTTTATAAAAGTTATTCAATTTATATCATTCAATAATGTTATTTTGCGTTTTTTTTCTTCTGGATTCAACCACACAATGTACAATGTAGCGTACATGCACAAATAGTACAAGTGCACACATTAATAATGGAAAAAAAATACAGTAGAAAAAAAACAACACTAGAGATCATTGGTTGCAAGCGAATGAGCGAATTTTCATGGTTTCTCTACGGTATTTGAACATTTTTGGTTTATTAATTTTAAGTATTTCACTGATATCGTTACTAGAAAATTCCGATAGCCTTGTAAGGCGTAAATTGGAATACAGAGGACATTCGAAAAGAATATGTTCTACCTTATACCTTATAATACTATTCTAGCGCTTCGCGCTGTGAATAGTATAATAAGCCAGTAAACGGAACAGATATATCTCCCCAACATCAGCTTAAACAATAACTATTCATAATCACAGCAAAAAAGTACCGTATCCCAAACAATGGTTTCATTAATTTATTTAACCGGTAAAAGACAGAGAGAAAAAAATTCTATCCTTCCCGACAAAAAAAAAAACAATACCAAAAACCCCTCTTCATCAAAAGTAAAAAAAATACTACGAATAGAAATAATGCAAAGGCTTGCATATTTAATTGCAAGGCATAGTTTCAATTGAATAAAAAGGGTAGTAACAAAAAAACAGAACAAAACGGCAAAGAATAGCGAAGTTGTCAGGTTCCCATCAGATGAATGTATGCAGATTTTGTTAAAGTCACTCTATAAAGCCGCGGAGTTAGCGCAAACGTAAGATCTTTATGGGCACAAAAATAGAACAGCTAAGTAGCTTTTCACTGTTTTATTTTTAGTACTTACAAAATTCATAGATCGCATATCGTCTTGTAAATTTCAGGACGTCGTATCTCAAAAAAGACAACTTTACAGGAATGAGAAATAACTTTTTCGCATTATTCATAGGTTGAAAATGTACTTTTTTAATATAAACTTATTACATTTTTAATGATTAACTTACCTTAAGTCATTTTATTGTGTATAAAATAAATAAATACAAATAAAAACCTAATATTTATAGATACGACATTTTGATGCTCAAAATTAATAAATTTTTTTTAAGATACGAGCTTTGAAACATTATTAGCGGAACGCACCTCTTGAATCGCATGCGCAGTGTTATTCAAACTGTCATTTGTCGTCGTATGCAAAAGGTGCGTTCCAAGTCAGTTAACTAGATTTAAGAGATACGAGGTTTTAAAATTTATTAATCTGTAATCATCTAAGATACGACGTTACTATTTTGCTTATATTTTTGTTATTTAAAAAAAATAGCAGGTGAAACTTATTTTTTAGATGTAAATTAATAATATAAAGCGTTTAAATCCAAAATCTCAAAATAGAAAAAAATTGAGATACGACGTCCTGAAATTTAAAAGACGATATGTTAAATTTTAAGCATTTTTAACATCCACTAGAAAAATTGTTATTAACACGGGTCAGATCGAAGTAGCCATTACCGGGGGCATGCAAAAATTAGAATTTTAAAAAACTCTTTTTTAAAGTAAATAGACACTTTAAACTATTGTTCACCAAGCGGAATGTCATGTCGACGCTGTTAATACTCATGGTCCATGACTCCTGGAGAAGGACTTATTTTTTTTTTGAAAATTGTTTCTCTTTTCAAAAAACGAATAGTTAATAGTTAATACAATATTTTTTTTTATTAATTATTTCGTCCACTAAAGGCTCTAGTTGTCTAACTCCAAATTTTTCAAAAATGAGATTTTTATCAAATTTGCTTCATTATCTGATTACCAACATACTTAAAAAAAAAAAAAAGTTGCATTAAACCAATATCAGCCTCAAAAAATGCAAAAATGTAAATATTTTAAGTCGCTAAACTCCATCATATGATTGTGAGAAAACAATTAAATGAGAACTGTCACTAATGTCAAACTATTTCTCGACAACAGGGGATCCCGTTTCAAATATTTGTTAATTTACTGTTTGATGATAATTATAATTATTGCCATTAATAATGTATATATATTATGCCTACCTAGTAGTAATATTATATATTAAATATAAAAATATAAATTTTTTGTAATAATTTACGCGATATAATACGATAGGTATCCTCTTTTATCTTCCCTTGGAGTTAGACCATTAGTGAATTTAGATTCTGTGGTTAAAATTTAATTTTCAAATAATTTATATAAAATAGATAACAATGAAAAGTTTTAAATACATTAACACATTTCAAACATTTTTACCTGTGAACAAGCTAGTTTTAAAGTTCTAAATTGCTATAATTAAGTTTTAAATCGTTTTTTACGTCTCCTGAAAAATATGACGTTTTGGAGTTAGACCGTTAGAGCCTTTAGATGACGATTTGTTTTTTAAAAAGGGAAACAATTTTCAAAAAAAAAAAAAAATAAACTCTTTCTCTATGAGACATGGGCCATGACCAAATGACTCACTGAGTATTAACAACGTCTAAATGACATTCCGCTTGGTGAACAATAGTTTAAAGTGTCTATTTACTTGAAAAAAGAGTTTTTTAAAATTCTAATTTTTGCATTAATGTGATTTTTTAATGTGATTAAAAATAAATATAAAAGTGAGTTTAATAAAAATTCAGTTTTTAATTTTAGTTTGTTGTGCGTTTGAAAGCGTTAGAATAATTTGAAATTGAAATCATGAATAAATAACGTTTAAGTAACCTAATATAATGTAGGTATATAATACAAACACATAAAATCATGTCAAATTTGACGTAATTCTATATTATTTTTTTGTCATATAGGTACAGATGGCGCGCAAGAGTACATCAATCTCATGATATTATTTATTTCGTGAATAAAGTCGAAGAATGTTTTCTTAATCAGCATACAAGGTTGACTCTTGGTACTGAAGAGGGCCAGTAGCCCGAAACTGTCAGTATACCAATATCACATTCTGTACAATAATTGGAAAATAGATTGATGGAATATTTAAATAATTTTGTTTTTTAAAATTAATAATTTCTGTACCTTAAAAGGTACAAAAAGTTGTTAAAAACAGTCGAATTTTTCCAAATTGAGGTTATGAAACAATTTTATAAATATTTTTTTCAACGAATATGCATATCGTTAAAATAAAGTATCGCCAACATCTCGGTTTGTTTGTAAACAAATAGTAGGTATATTCAGTCCTGAACAATAACAATTACCAGTAATTGTTGTCTCTCTAGAACAAAAATGTGCGAGTAAGCCAGACGAATGTTTATGTTGCCTACGTTTTTGTCAGTTTTTACAAATGAAATGTATATTCTAGAGAGAAGAGTTATAGATTTTTTGATTTTTTTACATTTATTATTTAATGGTTTTTCATTAGTTTTAATTACAATTTTCATTATTTATTTATATCTTGAGTCGAAAATAGCATAGTTAACTTTCGACATATTTCTAGCATATATCGTCCCCTATTTCATGTAACGAAGTAACTGAAAGAACTGTCAGTTACGTCCTTACGTGAGATAGGGGACGATACGCTCTATTGAATGTAGCTTTCAACTACCCAAAACTTACTCAGAAATTTTTCGCCGAGAAATGCTTCATGTTTCACTAGAGAAACGGTCCCTGTACTGTACAATGTACACTATACATACATTGTACAGGCTGTGCATACTCTTACGATGTACAAGTAATGCAACCGCCGCTGTATAGAATGACTCCTAATTTAGTTAGGGTATTTTTTCTATTACTGTTTCAAAAGTAACTGATACCTGGCAGAGTATGCAAATTTTTCTGATTTTACATTCTTTGCTGCTACGTTAGATTAATTAGATATGTGAGAAGGAAAATGTAACATACCATCACATAATTTTGCATACATACATATTTTAAATTTGCTTATCAAATTTTCATGGTAGGAAAAAGTTAAATATTCGATCGTTCTTGAGATCACTAGGAACACTTTTTTTCTATAACAAAGTTCGTCCACCTATTCATTTAGAACTATTATAATAAGATCTTATTTCCTTACAACAAGAACAATATTGTTATTTAACAGTATTAAACGTACTTCGTAAGTAGTACTTTACAGAATACTTTACCCGAGGGGCGTTTCACTGACCTATTTTTGTACATGTATTGTAAATAATGTACATTATTTACAATATTGTACGAATAATGTAAATAATGTAAGAAAAATGTAGTACTGTATGGTAATGTCGAAATAATGTAAATAATGTAGAAAAATGTAGTACTGTCGAAATAATGTCGGTAATGTAAGTAATGTCCACTTAATGTAAAGTACTGTAGGGTAATGTACGAGGCAGACACGGACTGGCTTCTTACGGCACGGTCGGAAAAATATTTAAAAAGGCCCGTGAACGGCTCAAAACCCATAAAAAATTGGAAAATCGAGGGCCCGGTATAGCCAAAATAGACCAAATGGCCGTGTGAGGGCCCGTTTAGCACTGGGGTCCGGTCGGCTTTTGACGACCCTGTCTTACGGCCAGTCCGCCACTGGTAGGAGGTAATGTGGGATGTTAGGTTAAGATTAACATAAATTTAGGTTAATATATGTATAAAAATATATTAATAAACAAGCCGTGAAGATATGTAATGCTACGCATTCCATTATATATCATTCACAGTATATTGTATAATTTTCCCAAATACTTAAAATATTAAAACAAAAAAAAAATACATTTTTTTAATTTTCTTTTGAAAAACGAAAAATAAAAAAAAAATAAATTATTAACTTGAAATTTATAACACGTAAAAAATACTGCTGCCAACAAAATATTACTTTCCCCTATAGACCCCTATATATATATATATTTTTTTTTTTTGAAATACACCCGTACCCCAACCCCATTTTTACCTAAAACAATTTCAGCCTAAAACTTTGGATAACACTAGTTTACAAATTTCAACTTTTTTTATGCCCAACTTTATTTACATGTTTTCTAACATAATTTTTGATGAGGAATCCAAATTCGTCAAAAAAAAAAAGTTTTTATAGAAGAAAATTATAGAAATGATATATTTTCGTTTAATATTAGTAAAAATTGGTATCTGTGGGTTTTTAGAGTCCCTAGAAACAAATTTTATATTAAAAAGTACATTTTTTAAATAACCCGATAAGAATTAGATCCTGGGGGTTTTCGGTCTCGCTCAAAATGAATTTATTCTTTTTTAAATTCTGTCTTGATCCATATAACCCATAGGACCACCCATATTTACATTTTTTTAATTAACCTGATAAAATTTGGTACACTGCGACTGGCTAAAACCAAATTTAATATTAAAAAAATCTGCCTGCAAAAAGTCCCAAAACAACAAAATAATACTTTTCCCTTTAGGCCTAGGTTTATTTAAACCAAAAAACTAAAAAATATATAATATATACAGCCCGTTTGAGATTATACAAGACAGAGAAAACAAAGACAAAACGATTGGATCAAGGTTGACGTGATTGTAGTAAGATGCGATGCGCTGTGTTTTATAAAAAAAACACGTCAGCCTCGATCTTTGTTTTCTCCGTTTCGTATAATTTCAAACGGGCTGTATATTATATTTTTATATAATAAAATATATATTATATATACCCCATTACATACATACAATACATTACCCCATCTGATTTTTCCAAAAACAATCCCAGCCTAGAACTCTGGTTAAGCATGCTTAGCTTGCTAGCAAACTGTGATCAAAATATAAAACGTCAAGAAGCGTAAAAAAAGCAATACAAGGGTGGAGATAGATTTTTTTAAATATTAAATTCTTTTTTTTTTGTTCTACCCCATTAAGGCCTAAGGATAGAATTTATTTAATATAAAATTCATTTTAAGCGAGTCTCAAAACCTCCAAACATCAATTTTTGTAAATAGTAAACGAAAATATATTATTTCTCTAACATTCCCCTTATAAAATCTTTAGGGTCGGTTATCTCAGAATCTGAACCAACGATTTTTTTTTTCTTAACGGATTTGGATTCAGCATAAAAAAATATGTAAGAAAACATTAAAATAAAGTTCGCATAAAACCCTTGTAAACTAGTGTAATCAACCTATGGTCCGAATTTGAAGTCTTTAGCCCAAAGCTTTCTTGAGTTATCGTGGTCACACAGACCGACAGACCGACTGAGAGACAGAACTTTTTTGACGGAAATCATATTTTTTGGATATAAAACGTCCAGGTTTTTGTAGGTTTTATTTTTTTAAATTTATTTACTAAAAAATGCGATTTTTTGTTTTTTTTTGTAACATTTTATTAATATCATTTAAAATTAGTTTTATTAATATCATTTAAAATTAGTTTAAAAGTATAATTGACATAAAATAAACCAACAATTTTTTTTTATTTTTTTAAAGAGATTTTAACAAAATTTCCCATTTTTAAACCTATTTTAAAACCACAAAAATTGCTCCCAAAAAATAAAAAAATATTTGGTTAAATACAGAATTTTATAAGCTTTAAAATGACATATCACACAAACCCCCTGTCTTTTTAAAAAAAATATCACCCCTTGCTCCCCCCCACCTATCTTGAAATCAAAAAAGTTGCATATTTCATGGATTAAAAACATAAAAGTTGCATATTTCATGGGTTAAAAAAAATAATAAATTTTTAATTTTGGGAAAAAAATGTTTTAAATTTCATGGATTAAAAATATAAAAGTTGCATATTTTTTCATGGGATATAATATAATAAAATAATACATTTTTAATTATGGGAAAAAAGTGGTAAATTTCATGTATTAAAAATATAAAAGTTGGGATTTTCAAAAAACTTGTATATTTCGTTATATTTCAAAATATAAAACTTGCATATTTCATATTCAATAAAATTATAAATTTTTAATCTTGTGCAAAAAGTTGTAAACTTCAAAGATTAAGAAATATAAAAGTAAGGATTCTCAAACCTTGAAAAAATATAAATAACTTAACCAGAAGGTGTATTTTTTTTTGAGAAAGGGTGGGACCTTTTTTTTACATGAACTTTTTTTTTGAGAAAGGGCGGGACCTTTTTTTTTAGTCATGAACTGTTTTTTGTCGAGGAAAAAAGTTGTATTTTTAGGCTTAAAAAAGTTGTAATTTTTGACCTCCTCCCCCCCCCCCCACCAAATCTCCTTCGCTACGGCCCTGGAATTTCCAGGGGACCTATTCTTCAAAACCGGGGAGTAGAACGACTGATAGAACGAGTCTGAGGTTCTTTCTACTCCCCGGATTTAAAGAATACGTCTCCAGGGGGGCTTAAACCAAGGCCAGGGAGGCTAAGCTTCCCCTCACCCCTCACCATTTACGGCCCTGCTACATAAAGAAAAACTTGATGAAAACTTATTAAATTCCGTACTTTTCATTACACATTATACATCAGGTACACAAAAATGATTAAAAATAATACAGGCATAACAGAGTTATTATTTAAATGATTAAAAAAAACCTTTTTAAGAACAAAAATTTAATGTTAAATTCGTGGTTAAACTGAACAATATACTTCAAACCACCAGAAGTAAAAACACTGCCGAAATTTTATAGGTGTCACGTGGTCTTTGAGCGATCTGAGCAGACGAAATAATGTAAATACTGTAGGAGAGCATGCGCATTAATAAAAATAATGTAAATAATGTAGGTACTGTCGTAATGTCAATTAATATCAGGTACTGTAGAGTAATGTAAGTAATGTAACGTAATGTACGGTAATGTACAGTATTGTAAGTAATGTAAGGTAATGTCAATGTAATGTAAAGTACTGTCGATGAAAACGTACATGTATTGTAAAGGTGAAACGCCCCTCGACTTTACCGAAATGAATATTACTTAAAGTCAAAGGACCAGAAATTTCAATTTCCTACAGTTTTTATAAAGAAAACCTTATTTGACTGTCTCCTGCTTTGGACTGTTCAAAAAACATATTTGATACAGGGATAGATTGTATTTTAACATATATAAGCTAAAAACATATAAATTTGGTTTTTCTGGTCAAATTTTTATGGTAGGCAATAGTAGAAAAGTCGGTCTTTCTTGAAAATCATAAAGATTTTTTTTCTTTTATAACACAAAAACACATTGCGAAAGAAAAAGGCTTTTGGTCCACCTGTTGATTGATAATTATAATTAACTCTAACATTTTGATTAATTAATAATTACACTAGACAACACGGTTTCTTGCCCCGATTGGAGTCATATGTTTTTTAACTAATTTTGGGTCGCTGAAACTGAATCTGGCCTCAGAATATTTCTATTATCTATGTTTTCTGAGAAAAATAAGATAAAAATGTTAAAAAAATCATTATTTTATCCCTCTTTTGTACTAAAATCATGGGAGACAAAAATATTCCAAGGACAAATTTGAATTCGGCGACCCAATATTAGTTACAAAAAAAACCAACTTAAAACATAGAAACTTTAAATTCATAGGTAGAATAAATAGGGATATTATGAAAAAAAAAAAATAAAAAAAATGGATAATGTGACAACACTAAGTAGGGGTGGATGGGTGCATAAGGGGACAAGCTTATCGCCACGTACGTAAAAATTGTCAAAAATCATTACTAGGGGGTCAACAATGAACTATTATGGTTCTTATGTAATAAAGTAACATTTTTATGATGTAGAACCATTAAAAAAACAAAAAAAAAACACAATATTTTGTTTTATAAATTATTTTTAAATTGGCATAATTGCATGTACTAAAATTTAAAAAATAAGACGTGCTGAATTTTTACTAAGGTCAAATTTGGATTCTGCGCCTTTAAATTGATAAGAAAAATATATTTTTTGGGCTCGGGAAAAAAGTTTACATTGTGTACTTTAATTTTATATCTTTTTCATTTATTTACTTTTTAGAAACAAACTTAGCAAAATAAAAAAATATTTGTATAAATATTTTTGTAGAGAATTGTATAATCTACAAATTAAGTTCTATAAAGTTTTTAAAAAAATTTGATAGTTTTGCCACAAATGAGCAATTAAGTAAACTCTGCACTTTCATTTTAACCTTTTTATTTTTTTCCGCGTAGGTACTTACTCTAGCAGTAGGTTCTTGACATATAGATTTTTGAATTCCTCGTATTTTTTTAATATACACTAAAATTTTCAAAATTCTACTCTTTTTTTTAAAGATTTTGAAAAAAAAAAAACGTCATTATTACCTGAACTCAAAAATTTTAGGTGCTGGAATTTTTCTAAGGTCAGATTCGGATTCTACGCCCTCGAATTAGTAAGAAAAGTTTACTTTCCGATCGGGGCAAAAAAAAAGTTGCGATTTGTTGCCTAGTGTTATTAATCAATCAAAATGTTAAAGCTTTTTGTTATTTTTAGCAATAGATTATTCTCTTGTTCCTATTTTGCTTTTCTTATAAACGTTTGTACATATTTAAATATGCTTATTAGAAATGCTATTTTAACATTCAAAGAATAAAGAATAACAGAAATTAACATTTCAATATACCTAAGAAAAATAGGGTAGTTAAAAGAAACAAAACAATAACTATACAGGAAATTTTCTTCCTGTATTCCCAACAGATTAATTTAGTAACTACCTGAATGTCATATATGCAAAGTTGTTACCCATTGTGATTATTTTTTGTAAAATTAATTATATATGTATACAGTAGCAAAAAAGAAGGATTCTTCGTTACATGTTTCTGTCGGCGAGTAAGACATATTGAAACTAGATCAGCACAAAAATAAAATAATTAACGTGGGAATATTTGTTTAGTAATTTTCAGAAAATAAGTCCAAATAAAAACCAAACATGGAAAACGTTTTTTAGTCACTTAATTTATGGAGAATTAAATGTTTCTTGCCACCGGTATAAGAAATTTATTATCTTTTATTACTATTATTATTATGATTGCACATAATAAGCGTAAAATCTTTTATTAAGTTATTTGCATACATATTTGATTATAAAAGTTATTTCACACGGAAGGTGTTTTAGTTTAATAGCCTTTTTTAAGCCTTATTAAATTTAATAATTGCTACTATGTACTGATAAGTAATAATTACCACCTATATCCCATAACCAGCAGTAAGTTTTTCCGATAAAAAAATTTGCATCATATAGCAATAATACACTGCCGCACATTAAATTCCGGACACATAAAAATTGATATTTTTTAAATTCAAATATTTCGAAAACTAATTAATGGATTTCACGAGGGGTCCCGCAATAATGAAGGACACGACGCACTTGGCCAGGAAGTCTGGGAAGTCTCTAGGAAGTCTCAGGAAGTCCTGGAAGTTTTTGAGAAGTCTCAGGAAGTCTAGGAAGTCACTAGGAAATCTCAGAAAGTCCGGGAAGTCTTTGAGAAGTCACAGGAAGTCTCAGGAAGTCTCAGGAAGTCTGGGAAGTCTTTAGTCGTTATTTTAATAAAAATACTTGGAAAACACGGTGTAATTTACCCCCTCCAGACGCGCCGTGTAAGTGGCGTGGTTTTCGGCATATCGGCAGCACACTTCATTTTGTCTATTTCGCGAGAAAGTGATCGATTTTTAAAAATTAAGGTGAAATCGTAAAAAGCATGCAATTTTCGGTTCAATATAAATTTATTTAAATATTAGAATGGAGTTTCTTTTTATTTTAGTTGTACATGTGTTTTTTGTACTTTTTATCGGAACTTTTATACTTATTTGTATATTATCGTGGCATAACGTATATAGCATTTGCCACGATATTACAAAAGCTATGATATATGGCATAACAGTTATGTTTTTGTTTATACCGAGGTTTATACTTTATACTAAACTATAAATATAAATAATTAAACTTTTAAATAAATAGGAGATATAGTTTTATTACACAAAAAAATAAATGTCTGCCCAAGTTTCTACCATAAAATAGGCAAAATTTGGCCAGAGGTAACCTCTTCCTACCTCGTAACTCAGTTTCTTATAATTTCTCCTATAAACCTAAATAAACCGATTGTTTCATGTTTTTACTTAGTCACAGAATGATCATCATACCTCGGGCAAAAGCGGGCATAAATTCAGCACTGCAGTGCATTGATAAGAAGCAGCTGCAAGACGTCTGACCCCACTCCACAAGAACGCAACGCTAGTAAATCTATGATAAAAGTTAAAAAAGATAACAAAAGATGAATAATAATAGCTCGCAATTGCACGGGCACTGTAAATCATTATCCGTGATAATAATTATGATAATTATAATTATTATTATTAAATTAGGTCCGAAAACTAACTTTAACAATAAATCCCTGAATAAAAAATTCGCGGGCTAAATGCGTAGAATTGCAAAAAGTTGTTAGAAGTCTTTAGGAAGTCACTATAAATCTTTGGGAAGTCGGAGGAAGTCTCAGGAAATCTCAGGAAGTCGTAAGAAATCTTAGGAAATCTCAGGAAGTCTTAAGAAGTCTTAGGAAACCTTTGAGAAGTCCGGGAAGTTTTTGAAAATTATAGGAAGTCTTAGGAAATCTTTCGAAATATTACAAAAGACTTCCGATTTTGAAGGAAACGACGCATCCAAAACCTATTGCGGGACCCCTCTGGATTTCACTGATTCTTTTTTTTTTTGAAGCTTAAACATTCTCTACTTTTGTTTGTTTTAAGAATAATTATTTTTTTTTTCATATTGACAGCAACAAATAATGTACAACTATGTTTTTTACCCCATCTTCTAGGACTTCCATGGTACGCCACTGCAACTGTTTATCAAATTATTAAAGTCTTTCTTATTGCCGCAGTTTTAATGAATATTTTATTTTTTATTTTTTTACGTATTTACTTCTGGTTTAGGAGATATCAGGTAGTACTACATGAATATGATTGATGCTGTGCTTTAAATTTGAAGTTTAACCGAGTTACGTTTTTTTTCTAATCAAGTTTATCAAAAACATAAATTGGGTTTGAAAAACTTGAGTAGAAGAAAAAATATTGTCACTCCGTCCGGCGGCAGTTCTGCGAAATCAAAAGTCCGAAATTTAATGTGCGGCAGTGTAATAAAATGAGCTCGAGTTTTCATTATTCTGGATGATATAGAGTAATTTCTGTTTGTAATTAAGGTTGTTATTGAGTTTAGAACAAACTATTAGATGGCAGTTAAGGTCATTTCAAGCATAATTAATAATAATGGGAATATTAAGTAATTTAGTAAAATTTAATTTAGAATAGTGTCTCATACTTTAAGCATTAACTTTACGTTTTATATACACTGGTGGCATTAAATATCGGGACAAACAATTTTTCATAGATTATAGTGGGTCTTGTGTCATTTGTTAAAAAACGTCAAAATATGTCAAATGTTTGTTTATTCTTTGCTGTTTTACAATTAGTTTGTAAAAAAATTGTTTTTATCTTATTTTAATTTTAAATGAGTTTACTTATCGTGGAGATATGGATGAGGTTCAATTTTAGTGAAAACAGTTCAAGATATAGATCTGTTTCTTAAGAAATGTTTTATTGAGAAAAACTTAGGTTCTTATATCAAACCGAAAAAGGATCATCGGTGGTCAAAAGCTGCAATGGATGGTGAAGCAATTTTTAATTATATAAGAAAAATCGAGAAAAACAAGGTTCAGTAATGAACTCTTAAACTTAAATCCATTTGCAGTAGAAAATTTGTAAAACCTTGTGAGTTTTTAGCTGTACTGAAGAGTAAAATTAGGTGTGTGTTTTTTTAATGAATATTAAACGCATATTCTTTACCCATATAGAACAATTTTGATCCAAAGATTATCAATTTTATTATTATTTAAATATAACAACATTTGTGTAAAATTTAATGAATATATATATTTATCAATAAATATTAATTTATTAATTTAATATTTTTTGACAGTAAACTTCAACTAAATAATTCAGTTATGTCAAAACGAAATTACCTAAGGCCTTTTCGCATTGGTTACCAAAGTTGTTTGGTATTTACCGTTTGATTTCGAGATGCTTTGGTTACGTGAGGTTTTGTAGGCAGGTTCTTTTAAGAATTAAAATGGATTTATGCCCAGTAACATTTCAAATAAACGGTATAGAAATAACGTTTGCAGATACAAAGGGAGTCGTCGATGGACTAAAATCAGGTACTTAACAGGTATTTAACTTCAAAAGTCCAAACCATTTCTTCAATTTCATGCGAGTCCGATTTAAAAAACAAATCATACCCCAACAGCATAAACTTTATAAACTTTTGCTTCGACATAATGAAAAATTCTGACAAAACAACAAACAAAGAGGTTATGTTCACTTGTCAGTGTAACCAACAAATTTGAATGCAATTTAAACCAATCTGGTAATGGTAATTACCAAATGTAACCATAACCGCAACTTTGGTAACTAATGCGAAAGGGCTTCTAGTTTTTAATTTTTAAATGTTAATCCATGAAAAAAATATAAAAATGACACGATTTTTTTTTTGAGGTTGTCCCGATATTTAATGCCACAACTGTACATCTCATACAAATGTAAGAAAAAGGATTAAAATTATATTTTCAGTAAGTTGTGTTTCTGATTCTTTTATAAATTAATTTACACAAGTGAGTAAAAATAATTCTTTTAAGCATTTGCATAAAAACATTTAATTTAGAAACTTAAATTACATTCTTGTAGGCACCACTTCCGTTTAAAATATGTAATAGTTTTAAACATCTAGTAGTAAATTATATTATCAATACATAACAGGCAAAAGAAGGAAAAATAGAAGAAGAAAAAGAAGAAAAATAATAAGAAGAAGAAAAAGAAAAGAAGAAAAAATAAGGTGAAAAATTGTTAAAATCTTATTAGAATTGTTGTCCTGTTATTGCGTTTTTTAGTACAAGATTTAAAAACAGTAAAAGGTTTTTTTTTAGTTTATTTTCTATTTTAATGTGTTACAGATGTGAAGGTAATATAGGATAATATATTAAAATTGGTTAATAGTCAATAACCACGTAATTATAAATTTAAATCAGATATTGAGCTGACTAAAATGCACCTTGTAATACAAAGATGCTAATCAAAAAATGAACTACCCGGTAGTAGGCCGGATAAAGACGTAATTGCCTATTGAAAATCTTAATAAAAGATCTAATGAAAAAAAATCAATCGTCTTCTTAGAAGAAGACTCTTCTGATGGCCCATCCTTTTTTCTAGATTTCTTAGATTTTTTAACGTTTTTATCAACATTTAACATTATTTCTGGCCACGTGTTTATTTCTATACAATTATATAACAGTTATATCGAGAATTTTCTACTGTAGAAAACTCTAGTGAGAATCTTTTTTGTAGTTTATTTTTCAGTATTTCTCTTTTACAACAAATTTTCATACCTAAAACTAATTAATAATTATTGCAATTAAATGTGAATATATTACTATTTATGATTATTGTTATTACTTTATTATTTACCAAAAAATTCTACAAAATATTCTTTTTATAAAATGTATTGACAGTTTTTCTAGGTTGACTTTTTAATATGAACAAGCCTAGCTCGGTACCGCGCTAGTCAGTAAATGATTGAACTACTGACAGAACCGTATTTTTCAATTTAAAAATGGACAAAAAAGGTTTTAATTTAGCAACTGAGAATGGAATTAAATTAACCAAATTAAAGAATATGCCTGTAAAAATAGGAAGATAAGTAATAAAACAATTTTGCGATGAAAAAAAAATATAAAACTCAGTTTGACATATTATAAATCGTTAAAAAATAATCTTCCAAATTACACACGATTCTTCGAATTATCGGGAAAAATGCACAGTTTTCATTCAAATTTTCTGTCAAAGGAAATAATTACTCCAGGGGCATCCAAATGGCACGGTCGTAATTATTTCCAGACAGAAAATTTCCATGAATAGTGCATTTTTCCAGCATAATTCTGAGTATTTTGTGTAATTATATATGAGTATCTTTGGTAAATTTCAAATGTCAAACGTTCTGTGTTTACCTAAATTAAAAAAGATATCTCACGTTACCCCTTACTTTAAAACTTCCTCGATCGAGCACACGCAGTTTACTTTAGTGAAATGTAAAAAATTCTAAACTTAAATATGTTTTTTTGTTGTAAAGTCATTTTTTTTTTGGGTTGGCAACAGACAAAAGTCGTGCCGTGCAATTGTGAACGTCGGTTTAAAGTTTAATTTTCTACAAAATTTTGTGTTTAGGTTATGTTTTACCATGTTAAAATTGTGGCTTGGTTACTTGCAGTGGAAAAGAGAGGAAATGACTATAAAATATATCAAAATAATATTCGCTCTTAGAACTTTAAATATGGCGAAAACTGTAATGCCAATTCGAAACAAAAATCCCTAAATCAGTCATCAATTTAAATGTAAGTTTTTTAAAATTTTAGAGCAACATAGAAAAAATTGTATAAAGCACTCGTTTCATAACACGTTTTTAGCGCACTAGTACTTTAGAAAACTCACCGCAAGCCACTCGTTTTCTAAACTTGTACTCGTGCGCTTAAAACGTATGTTATGAAACTAGTACTTTAATATACTATTTACTTTTATTATTTTTATGTAAATAGTATTAACTTTTGTTATTTATGTTGGTTTAAAACACCTAAGTCAAAATATGAAAGAAAATAGATCTATTCTATAGAACAAAAAAAAAAAAAGAAATAGAAAAAAAGGCGAATAAATATTTATAGCGTTAATCTCATGAATAAAAGCCAAAAGCTAGTCAATAAAAATCAGGTAGGCATCGGAAATCAAGTGGTAACAGGTTGTTTTGTTAAAAGGTGTTGCCAATAGATCGATTATTGTGTATTTATTGTGTATTTATAATATAGACAGGCGGAAGAGATTGGAACTACCTGCAGTTTTTGTTATTCTGTTAGGGGTGAGGTTTAATAGTAAGTATTTACAAGCATTTTACCCTTAAATTTGGGAGGTATATCGGCGATTTCAATCTTTTGTGATCGATTTTTGTCATCTTTATTGGGATTATTAAATTGTCAACATAAGGGTGGATGCCAAATAGTAGAATAGAATGGTCGATTAGCAAATAATGCCAGAAACACCTATTATTGTGGCTCTTTCAATTATATTGTTATATTGTTGAAATTCTATACTTTAGGGTTTATTGCCATTTGTTATTTACTAGTTTGACTTATTTTGTTAGTAGATACCTAAAATGTAATAAAAGCACCTAGTTATATTTTTATTTATGGACACACATATAGTTCGCTTTTTATTTAGGTATATAAACCAAATTAATTACGAATGTTAATATAAAAAACATGACATTAAGAAAATTTTATCTTTAAAATAACCCGTAAAAAAGAAAAGTATTGATATTTGAAAAAGATTAAGAAGAACAAATAGAAAAGAAAAAATAAGTCGAAAGATCAAAATTAAAAAATTATTATGTCTACTCCAAAGTTTTTTATTGAAGCATTTTATTTATAAAAAATAGCTACAATTGTTTCAACCCTTGAATTTAGGGTCATCTTCAGGCTAAAATAGTCAAAAAATTTAAAAACAAACAACACGGACTACATTATAAACATACACATAGCTTACCAAAGTAAGAGTAAGAGTAAGAGTAAAGAAAGAAGAAAAAAATGACGATGAAGAAAAAGAAAACGTAAAGGAGAAGAAAATTAAGCAAGTAAGGAAATGGCAAATTAACTAATAAACCAAAAAACAAAAATTATCCAAAAACAACAAGCAATAAAATATTTAATGCCTTCGATAATATACTATTTTCTATTTTGCGACTCTTATAAGCTCATAATCACACGCATTTTGCGTGTTCTTATAGGCCCATAAGAGGTCTGTACTTTTTGTTCTTTTGGGTTGGCTACAGACCTGGCCTAGCGCTTGACGTTTTCCGTGCAAATGTCAATGTTGCTTTAAAGTTGAATTTTCTACAAAATTTTGTGTTTAGATTATTTTTTACCGTGTTAAAATTATGGCTTGAAAAAGAGAAGAGATGACTATAAAATTTATCAAAATATCATTTGTTCCTAGAATTTTAAACATGGTGTAAACTGTAATGCCAATCCAAAACAAAAATCCCTAAATCAGTCATCAATTTATATGTAAGTTTTTTTTAATTTTAGAGCAAAATAGAAAAAATTGTATAAAGCACTCGTTTCATAACACGTTTTTAGCGCACTACTACTTTAGAAAACTCGCCGCAAGCGGTTCGTTTTCTAAACTTGTACTCTTGCGCTAAAAACGTATGTTATGAAACTAGTACTTTAAAATACTAAAAATATCAATGTCAAGACTACATACATAAATTCAGTTTTACTTTTTTGTTTGAAAGTTTTTCAGGCTTTAATTAAATAAAATATATAAGTGGATAGTTTACCCAGCCTTAAAAACAATAAAGTTCTGTGGAAAAAAATCTTTATAATTAGTTAGTTATTACTTATAACTTATTAGGAAACGTTCAAGTATTATGTAACGCAAATTGTACCAAAATTAATACACTTCATACCCCGGTTCTCGCGTTATTATAGATTATAGAGATTTCATATTTTGGCTACCCTGATATTAAATCTCTACAGCCTTGAATAACGCGATAACCGAGGTATGAAATGTATGAATTTTGGTACATTTTGAGTTACGTAATACTTGAACTTTCCCTTAGATAGTTTAAAATTGTTATAATAGGTAGGTAGGCATTTCAAAAGATGTTAAAATACTAACTAGATGAAACGTTGCAAGCACCCTGTCAAAACATCGGCACTATTGTACACTAGAGCCATCTAGTTTGCAAATTTCAAACTAGGTGTTTTATTTGATTTTAAATTCTGTATCTTTAAAACATTATATTCTAGCAAAA
Organism: Brachypterus glaber; assembly: GCA_958510825.1. Taxonomy (NCBI): domain Eukaryota; kingdom Metazoa; phylum Arthropoda; class Insecta; order Coleoptera; family Kateretidae; genus Brachypterus; species Brachypterus glaber. The sequence continues at coordinate 13,344,095 of OY294045.1, forward strand.
AAACTGTATATAATTTTTTTTATAGGGCTTAAAAAGAGCTTTTATTTAAAATATATTTTTTTGAAATCGGGTTATAAATATGTGAGATTTGATAAAAAACCTTTTACCGCTTTAAATACCAATATCTCGAAAACAACGAGTTTTAGGAAAACGTTGTTTATAACATTTTTTGACCAATTTAAAATTATCTTTTATATAAGTGCTAAATCAACCAAATACAATAATAATTGCCTTAATTATAGACAAAAAACGCTAAAAATAGGAGTTTTACCCTATTTTTACCCCCTTACCCCCTATCGTTTACCCCCAAAATCTAATCGGTTTCGGTATAAGATAAGAAACAATGCAAAAAGTCGATATCTCATGTAGAAATGGAGTTAGAGAGTTTACACCCAAACAGACAGACAGACAGACGCAAATTTTTTTTTACTGATTTCGACTCAGAATGGTCTAAAACGTCGAGAAATGTGAAAAAAACTTGGTCAAAGATTTTGACTTTTCGGCGAAGATTTCAATACATCGGCACTCTTAGTAGCACTAAGTGCCGTTGTAAAAATAATTTTATGTTTGTCCATGTTTGCCCAGGTTTTGATGATTCATACTGACACAGCTTTATAATCTTTAAAAGCTGCACACAAAATTAAATGTAAAATGTTTAAATGAATATAAACTTAAAATTATGCACAATCATACCCTTTATCGTGAACAAAATAATATTAGAATAATACAAATTACACCTTTTATTCTTTCAATAAATTATACTAGACCAAAAAAGGAATCACTGGGTAACATACACCATGAGCACACAGAAAAATTAAAATATCCGGCCTACTTAGATCTTCTCACGGGCTCACAATCTGATATTAATGATATGCAAGGGCATGCTCAACAGGAAGACAGTAGGTGAACCCTTCGCACAATAAAAAAAAAACATCACAAATGGACCTTTTTTATTTTTTTACTTGTTCTTCTAAGGTAAATAGGTATACGTTCCCATAGTATATGCGATATTTTAATACAATGGGGACTTTTTTTAGATGGACCAGTTTTTTATGAGGCCATATGCATATGAGGACGTTTCATTAGCGCGGATATTATTACCTACGTTAATGCATAAGGGACGGACGTAAAAAATACTGTAGCTGTTTGTTTAAGTGCTTTGATTTTTTTCTTTGGTTTTATTAAAGGGTGGGGAATTTGGTTTTAGAGAGGGCATTGTTTGTATCAACGACCGTTAACATTCAAATTTATAATGTAAAAAATATGAACAGGATTTTTACATAAACTCGGCGCGCCGCGGCGCAGTACCTATCTTAGTGAAAAATTGGATCAAGACAAGTATATAATTTAAAAATAACTTTTAGTGAAATTTTTATTGCTCATTGTCCTTTTGATATATTTTTGCATTTAAAACTTGTCAAGTCTTAATCAATACTAAAACCTTAACTTATATCATTAGTCTTAATATTGATTCTTGTAGATACTTATATAATAGTAGATTTTTAGGGTACCTACCTCATTTCACCAACGTTTTGTGGCTTCTAGCAACCAAAGAAACCGGAACCAGAAACTGGAAATTTTAAAATAGCTTAATTTAAATGTACTTTACCCGGTTTCTTGCACTTATTACTTCTGTAAATATAGTGCGGTCCAAAAGTCACCCCCCCTTTTAACTTTTGAACGAGTTGAGATATCGACTTCAAATTTAGAACTATTAAATAAGACAACTTAAACTATCTTTTAGCATATATTTGATATTTTCAGCTCTTAAAATGTGGACAGGAGGGCATGGGGGGACATTTTTTTAAATAGAAAGGGGGGTTGTGTGATAAATCATTTTAAAGCTTATAAAATTCTCTATTTAAACTAATATTTTAAATTTTTTAAAAAGGTTTTTTAAGGTTTTGATTTTTCAATATTTTGTGTTAAAACATTCGATATTTTAAGTTTTTTTTATAAATTTTCATTTATATCAACTAAAATTAGTTTAAAAGTATAATTAACATTTTTTTATGATGAAATTAGGCATTTTTTAAAAATTATTTGTTTTTTTTTTAGAGGAATTTTGACATTAATACCCATTTTCAACCCCATTTTCAACCCCATTTTAAACCCAAAAAAAAATTTTAATTTAAAAATATGGAGTTAAATGGAGAATTTTATAAGCTTTAAAATGATGTATTACACGACCCCCCTTTCCATTTAAAAATGTGCCCCCATGCCCCCCTGCCCACATTTTAAGAGCTGAAAGTATTAAATATATGCTAAAAGATAGTTTAAGTTGTCTTATTTAAAAGTTCCAAATTTGAAGTCGATATCTCAACTGGTTCAAAAGTTAAGAGGGGGGGGGTGACTTTTGGACCGCTCTGTATACAAACTCCAATTAACTACTCCTCTTGCTTTATAAGTTACGCTTTATTCGAGTAATAAATTGGAGTTTGTGTAAGTTACCGATCATTACGCAGAAAGTTAATTATTACATTTTTTTTGCAGATACTATGTTTCGAAATTTACAGGGCGATATATAAAATACTGCCGGGAGAAAATAATAAAATAGAAATGGTCTATAAAAAAGTGCAGTAGAACAATACCATTTTCACTTTATTTTAGTATACCTATACAAATAATCCCACCGAACTAACTACTAATAAATATATTTAGTATACTAACTGAAACAAAGTATAGCCCAACCCTTGAGTATCTCTTAAAAAAAGTCTAAAAGAAACAATGTCGATAAAAAGTGAAATTAATAGTGACCACCTGACAAAGTCAACCTACCATATGTATCGGACAGTCCGACAGGGGACAGGTCTTAGATATTAATATCCAAAGAGTGAGGCATATGTACAAAAAAAATTAAAAAGATAAATAAATATAAAATCAGCTAATAATTAAAAAAAAATAAATGAAAAAATCAAAATACTTTTTTTCTTAAATAAAAAATAGTCTAAGCGAGATTATTGGTTAAGAAACTTTTAGTTCAAATATGCATGACTTTAGCTAAAAACTTTCTTGAGTTTTTATTAACTAATATTAACATTTACATTAGCATTTTTTTTAACCTCGTACTATTCTACTTAATTATACTGGAAAACCAATAAAACCTGCAGTGACTCGGTTGCGAATGTGTGGTAAAAGGCGAAGATCATACCAGTTCGGGTGCTACTCGCGTAATTTCGTCGAAGCTTCGCAAAGGCGGACCCCTTATACAAAAGCAGCAGAAGTATGAGTCACTGCAGGTTTTATTGAATTTCCAGTATGACTACCCCCTAATTCCAGGACTTATGCGATCTAGTAGTATAGGGAACTGCCGTCTTTAACTTACTATTGAACCAGTTTTTAGGGGGTTTAAACTATCGCCTTGGCAAAACTTTAATTAATTATTAACTAAAAAAGGCAATTGGAGTGGGTGAGAATGAAACTAATTACACTGGAGCACGAAAAAGAAACAGGTCTTGTCCACTAGACAAGCCAAAAATTTCTATACGTTTTTGTGGTCGCTAAATCCCAATCCAGTGTTGGTTTGACTTGGTTAGATCGCATTTCGTTCCTAACCTCAAAAATCTGATAAAAGTTAATTAAAACACTTTTTTACTTTTTTGAGGTTAAGAACGAAATGCCCGGATTCGGATTCAGCGACCCCAAAAATGTATATAAATGTTTATCTCGTCTGGTGGACAAGATCTTTATTTTTTTTTTCTTGGTCCTTTGCACAGGCACAGTTTGCCAGTGGCACAAGAAAAAAGAGCTCTTGTCCAATAGACGAGACAAACATTTCTATACATTTTTGGGGTTGCTGAACCCGAATCCGTTGTTGGTTTGACTAGCTCACATCGAATGATAAAAGTTAACACACGTGGCGCCGCATTGGACGGTTAAATGACATTACCCCCTCCCACTTTTTTTCGCCCCATATAAAATACGTTAATAAAAGTCTTTTAGATTTAGTATAATCTGCCCACTTTCATAAAAAAAATACAAATAGATAGATTTTTTTTACCATAGAAAGTTTAATAATTAGTATAATATACTATATATATAATATATAATATATTATATTAAACTAAATTTCTGTATATTTATAATAAATGATTCATTATTCTGCACCCCTTCAACCATTTACGAAATAAATAAATAAGATCATCAGTAGCTTCCTGTATAAATTCTTCAAACCACATATTAAGTCCAATGGGAATTTAATAATATATTTCTAGAGAATTAATAGCTACACGCAGCAGTTATTCCTATAATCTAAACAGCGCTGTTTTATTTTTTAAGCAAATTTGATTAAAATTCCAAAAACGTCATGATTTATAAACGTTTATATGAGACTATTAGAACCAATACGGCCTAACCCACTTTGTACTTTTCTGTCTTTTTTTGTTCTTGTTAATTTGTTTTTTTCCAGTATATTAAATCCAAAACCAATCAAGTGCTAAGTGGATTTGGCCATTCTGATTTGGGAATTTAATAATATATTTCTAGAAAATTAATAGCTACAGGCAGCAGTTATTCCTATAATCTAAACAGTTTTTGGACTTTTTAAGCAAATTTGATTAAAATTCCAAAAACGTCATGATTTATAAACGTTAATATGAGACTATTAGAACCAATACGACCTAACCCACTTTGTACTTTTCTGTTTTTTTTTTGTTCTTGCTAATGTGTTTTTTCCAGTATATTAAATCCAAAAACTAATCAAGTGCTAAGATGATTTGGCCATTTGGATTAGCCTCATGTCTAAAAATTGGAAACTGTTGGTTACTTTCAAAAGCAAGCTTGTGACATAAGAAACTTTTATTTCTTTAAAAGTTATTCTAGTTTTGGCAAATATAATTTTGACTAACCATAGTCCTGCAGGACATTTTAATGAGAATAGTATTAGTAGCAAGGAATTTAAAACCCAGAATGATCAAGCTGCCCAAGAAGTGTCAATATGCTTTTAAAGTATAGAATATATGTTTTTCTTTGTGCTAATAAGAACATAAATCTTAAACTAAAAACAATGTTTAAACATATTTATTTGATCTCTTTTAGAAAAGTTGCTTTTATTTTTCTAGACGCTCTAGATAGGGCATTTTTAAACTAAATTGGCTACCCAGTGACGACCAGTATATTAAATCTAAAAAACAATCAAGTGCTAAGTGGATTTGGCCATTCTGATTTGGCCATTAGCCTCATGTCTAAAAATTTGAAACTGTGGATAGTTTGCTAACTTTCACAAGTAAGCTAGTGACATAAGAAACTTTTATTTCTTTAAAAGTTATTCTAGTTTTGGTAAATATAATTTTGACTGACCATAGTCCTGCAGGACATTTTAATGAGAATAGTATTAGTAGCAAGGAATTTAAAACCCAAGCTAATCAAGCTGTACCAAAAGTGTCAATATGCTTTTAAAGTAAAGAATATATGTTTTTTTTGTGCTAATAAAAACATAAATCTGAAACTAAAAAAGATCTTTAAACATGTTTATAATATATTTGAACTCTTTTAGAGAAGTTGCTTTTATCTTTCTAGCTTCTCTAGGTAGGGTATTTTTAACTAAATTGGCTACCCAGTGACGATCAAATGACTTAATATAAATTCACATTGAAAAGAATCACAAAACCTACAATATCAATCAAATTAGTTAAAGTCAAAGGAATTAACTTAAATTTAGAGGCCATACTAACAGATCAAAATCAAACTGTAAAATTAAGTTTTTTTAGGAGATTCATCAAGCGAGTTTTTGCCTGATTAAATTAAATAATCAAGTGAATGAACATCTGATAAATAAAATTGATTGTCGCAGTGTATTCTACAAATCGCGATCCTAATGTGACTGCAAAAAATAAACTGAATGTTCAGTTATAAATGGATAGGAAATCGGAAGTTATTATCCTATACCATTGTACTTTAATTTTTGTTAAAAAAACGCAAGATGTCATGTCCGTCCTTACATATTAAAGTACATAGAAAAAACGGATTCCCTGAACCAAGGACACGTGTCTTTGGATATATTCAAAGCCATATTCTCTTTTTTTAAGGCTGGCATTTTCTTGAAACAAGAGAATATGGCTTTGAACATATACACGTGTCCTTGGTTCAAGGAATCCGTTTTTTCTATGTACCTGACTTTAGAACTATAGGGTTTTTAGCAAAAATTAAAGTACATTTGTATAGGAAGTTATGATCCTATACAAGTGTACTTTAATTTTTGTTCAAGATAATAACTTCTATCCATTTTCTATCCATTAGTAACTCAATATTCAGTTTACTTTTTACAGTGTTATAGTGTTGTATGTAACCTACTACGCAAAATCGATAAAGAAAAAATTACTTTTTCCTTTTCCTATAAAGAAGAATCAAAAAACTAAATAGTTTTACACAAAACTATGAAGTCAAACCAAAGTTTTATATAAGGACAGAAATTTTTAATTTTAAATAAAATTATAAAAATATTAATTTATTATTCCATCAATCTATTTTCTAATCTCTCTACGATAGTGATATTGGTAGACTGACAGTTTCAAGCTGCTGGCCCTCTTCAGTACCAACGTTTTTAGACTTTATTAGCAGTCTACCAATATCACTCTGTACGATGATTAGAAAATAGATTGATGGAATAATAAAGTTTTATATGTCCCAAAAAGATTAAATTAAATAAAAACCCATTTTTTTTCTTTAAATTAAGGTGGCAAAATATTATCGGCAAAAAATATACCTATAAACCTTTATTCGATTAATTTTGTAGAGAATTTATTTGTTCTTTTCTTCCAAATAAAGAGACACATTGCTATAATTAGGGATGATTGAACACCTGAGCATTTTTTAGGAAATCCAGTCACGACATTCAATCGTTAACTCGATAAATTTGTCCTTCGCATCACTACTTTTATGTTTTGTTCAATTTACAAAAATATACAATCTAATTGAACAAATATATCAGTAAGCTAATAGAAACTACATGTTGTCATGCCATGTGACAATAAATTCCAATGGAAATAAAGAATTATTTTTTTCTACGACTGCTTTAGAATGTAAGCAAATACACACACTTTTCAAACACAGAATGGATTCATTCTAGCTCTAGATACGGTATGAATATTCCGTATCAAGTGTTAGAATGAGCACATGTAGTGCCATCTCTTGTTTATAAAAGTAAAGAAAACTGTAGCAAAAATAGCAACAAAAAAAATATATATATATATATTTTACCATGAAATATTGAATAATTTAATGCAATTTAAAGTTTTGAGTTAAAATTACATAAAGTTTATTAGTTTTTCTTAATATTTGACCAGTTTTTTATCAATTTAGTTCAAAAAATTAAAAATGCTCCATCTATTGTTAAATATTTAAACCTGATATCTGTAACAACAATCTGACATAACCTTCAATTTTTGGATTAAAATTTGTAAATATGTGCTAAAATTAAATAAAACTATTTTTTAAGTACTGATTTGATAAAATTATTAAATAACATTAACTGCTTTGTTTAAAAATATGTTTTTTGTTGCATTTACAATGTCGAGTCACAAAAACATTGTTTTTAACCTTGTCCGCAGTTTAAAGCCTTACAGTGTTTCATATTTGCAGTCGAAGGAAAAGTATAGTCTACAACACGTTTGGTCATTCCGCGCTCGCGGGACTGTCATACTCGCCTGCCGGCTGGTATGCCAAACTTTCCGCTGGCGCGCAATATTGTCTATTCCATACTAGTTATAGAATATACTATTAGTTAGTTTAGTTGTTTCAATGCGGGGTTCATAGCCCTCAACACCTGGTCCCTAGGGACCTTTGTGTTTACCGCACAGACCTCCTCAGAGCATCCCTGTTTCTTTTAAAAAGTCCAGGTATGGTTTCAGGGGAGTGTTCATGATCTCGTTTGGTTCCAGAGAGTCGTTCCCAAAGTACTTCCATCTTAGGCCTATTAGCGATGGACATTCACATATGAGGTGGTAGGGTTCTTCATCCCCTTCCCCACATCTCCTGCACACGGGGCTCGTAATCTGTCCCATTACGTGTCGGTGCTTGTTCAGTAAGCAGTGTCCAGTTATTATACCCGTTATTGTTCTCAGTTGACTCCTGGACATTCCTAGAAGTAAGCTGGTTCTTTTCTTGGTAGGTCCTCCTAGGAAGAGTTTGGAGTGCCTCATTCTAGGAGCATCTATCCAGTGTTGCTGGTGTTCATCCCGCAACATTCTCCTGACCTCGTGTCTGGCCGTGGAATATGATACCCCACAGCACGGTTCTGGTCCTGTTAGTACAGCTTCACTTCCCTTTCTCGCAAGGTCGTCTGCCTTCTCATTACCATCTATACCTTGATGTCCTGGAACCCATATCAAATTTACTTTGTTATGTTCAGCCAGTTTACATAGCTCGTTGTGGCATTCCTATACCAGTTCTGAGCTAAAGGCATATGAGTCTAATGCCTTTATCGCTGCCTGGCTGTCCGAAATGATATTTACTGTCCTACCCGTGTAGGACGCCGATGTCATTTCTTGTGCGCAGACATAAATCGCATAGATTTCAGCTTGGAAAACTGTTGCCTTGGTTCCCAGGTTTAAGCTAATTTCTTTGCCCGGTCCATGGATTCCTGCTCCGGTCCCTTCTTTCATTTTGGATCCATCTGTGTACCAGGTTTCACCTTTTAGTAGTTTAGGGTATAGTCCATTTTTCCATGCATCCCGGCTAGGTATCTCAGCCTTTACCGGTTGCCTGAAATCATAGACTATAGCGATCCTATCTGTTTTCATGGATAGTATATCTGTATTGTCAATGTTCTCAAAGATTTTAGTATGTTCCAACCCTCTATGGCGGTCAATATACTATTAAGGTTTTAATTTGTTTTAACTGTATATGACTTATAAACAGTACTCGGCGAATTTCCAGTACTCGCATAGGCTCCGCGTCGACTCTAGCGTTGACGCGAGGTCTTAAATATTTACATTTCTATTTCTTTTTGTCTTAATTTTTATTAATGATTCCATTTAAACGAGTAAGGTGGGAAAAAAGTTATCGACAAATAAAAATTAAAAACTTTTGTATTCTTAAAAGATAAAAATCGAATGTCGGTTTTTTTTTTGAAAAACACCGATATATATACATATGTATAGTTAATATGTATAGTCAATATTTTTGTGTGTAACATATTAATCGCCAAATGTTTGGATATAGTTACCTTTATAAAAATTTCCCTCATAATTCTGCAAAATTATTCCGTATATGTTTCTGAGTCATAACTGAGTTTACGCCGACTACTGGTTATAAACCACACTCGTAGCTATTTGCATGGCCTGCAAAATGAGGGCAAAATTGTCTTCTTGTTATAATTTACAGCCTGTAAAGGTTTAAAAACTAAAAAAGGCTATCATCTAAATTCTTCAAAAACATCCTGAAACTTGAGCAGCACTGAGGTGTATGACTTTTCCGCACCCCTACCCCGCACCGGCTCTGTTTTTATATATAAAAAAAACATTTTATGTAGACTGTAAAATTTTAACTTAAATGATGATTTATGATAAAAGGTTAAAGAGCTATAAAATTTAACTTTTTGTTTTTTTTTACGTTTAGATATTTAACCTTTGTTTATCATATTTCACCTTTTTTTTTTAATAACATAAACATTTAGAAATATAAATAATATTCTACAGTTTTTAATGAAAAAACAATAAAAAATGTATACGGCAACCCTATTATATAAATTTAATTTTTAATGTGCAAATTTCAATCACCCAAACTCTCTGACCCTACCTGTGAAAATTTGCATATGTGCCCCGAAAATTATAAACGAAGGGGAATTAACTGTGACCTTTTATCAAAACTTACTTCCGCTAGGTAACCCTTTCTTATATATTAAAATTGCCCTCATATTTTTGCAAAAAGGGTCACTGGTATAAAAACCTGGTTTACACTATACTTACCAAAAGGATAAATTTGATTGCTTCTATCATAGAAGCTTAATAGAGTTCTACATCCGTAACTGAGGGGGGGCTAATCCCCCCTGGCCTTGGTTTGAGCCCCCTGGCGTTTTCGCTGAGCCTCCTCTGGTATTTTTTCTTGAAGGTAATTTTTGGGATGCCAATTTTTTTGTAGGGGCGCCAAGTTTGGTAGAAACCATCAGACACAAAGTTTTTTTTTTCATGAAGGTATTTTTTTTTTTGGGCGATTTTTTTTTTTTTTCGTAGGGGCGCCAGGTTTTGGTTGAAACTGTCAGGGACAAAGCTTTTTTTTAGGGTGCCACCCTGGTTGCAGAACCCTCCCTAGATTTTTTTCTGGTTACGGCCCTGGATTGGTACCAACAAGAACAACATTTCAGAAAACTAAAAAATTATCATCTCAAAATAATTTGTACTAAATATTGTTTTTAATTTTAAAAACCTGAAAATTACAGTTTTTTGCACAAGGGCAATAAAGTGAGATAAAGTGCGCAGTTACTTTTAATTTTTGGCTCCAACAAGAAATATTGTATCCACTTGGGGAATAAAGTTCCATTTTGGTAAATTTTGTAACTTTGCATTTTGTAATAAACTTAATTTTCCTTTTTCTACATATTCTACATATTTACAATATTGTAATCAATTCAGTTCAATTCAATTCAATTTATTTATATAATATTTTAATTTTAATTTCATTTTAGTGCCTCAAAATTCATTAATTTGCAATCCAATAATAGGCATAAAGAAATATTTTTTTATGAGTATAGTACGGATATTACATAACAAGTATGGATATTTAAACATTTCGAAATAATTTTTTTTTGAGGGGTTTAGGTAAAGCAAAAAAATGCAAATTTACAGTATCACATGTTATAGTATATTACGCACCGAGTACGTGAAACTAGTTTTTAGTGCACTCGATTGTTTGCGTTGAGGTGCGTATACTATTTTTCCTACGAAAAATAGGTATTGTATTATTCAAAATATCCTGAAATACAATGAAAATTAAAGAAAAAATAACTAAATTATTTAAATGTAGACTTTTTCACTGTATAAGCAACAAAGCATTTAAGAACCTCTGGCCAAAATTTAGTCTGCAAGCCAAAGTGGCAGGATCAAAAACTACTTTTAGTATTTTTTTTTATTTACACTATTTATTTTCTCGTCATAAGAATATTTTAGGGTGCAACGGTGGGACAGAAAACTTGTATTTATTAATTTGTATGTATTTAAGCTTTTTTTTATATTTTTTAATTTATCTTAATTTTCACGGGCGGTAAACTGCCCTCTCACATAACACCAGATAATTTATTATTAGGTTGAATATTAATACTTTTATTACAGATTTTCCATAAAATTATATGAAAATACCCGCAAGCTATCAAAATTACTTGCCATTCGCGAAAACCCGTAAATAGGTGCCACCTATGCGAAAACGCCGAAAACTCTGAACTAAAAACCCCCACCCCTAGGGAAAAATAAAAATCGATTAACCCGCCATTCTTTGATGCGTGCGTGTTTGTTTGTGTGTGTGTATTGCAAGTAAAAAGTCGCATCGTCATTTTGTGCTGAAAAGTTTTTCTACACGGAGAGAACAAGATGGATGATAAAAATAATTGAATTTAAAACTAAAATAAAGATTAATCTCAAAATATTTTTTTGGATTCTTTTATTTTTTATAAAAAATCGATGAAGAGCACCTAGCATCAGCTTGACAGCTCATTTGGGCTCTCCATAACTTTGTAACATTATCACTAAATATTTGGTTGCTAGAATTCTGGTTACACCAAGAAAAAAAAATTGTTGTGCCTAATTTGGTATTTTTTTGGGTGAGGCAATTATTAATTATTTGTTTTATGCATAAATTGAAAAAAACATTCTTGATGCCTCAACCACAATAATAGAAAAATATCGCTTAAAAATATTTTTCTACGACTGCTTTAGAATGTAAGCAAATACACACACTTTTCAAACACCGAATGAATACATTCTAGCTCTAGATATAGTATGAATATTCCGTATCAAGTGTTAGAATGAGCACATGTAGTGCCATCTCTTGTTTATGAAAGTAAAGAAAACTGTAGCAAAATTAGCAAATATATATATATATATATATTTTAATAATAATAATAATTTAATGCAATTTAAAGTTTTAAGTTTAAATTACATAAAGTTTATTAGCTTTTCTTAATATTTGACCAGTTTTTTATCAATTTAGTTCAAAAAATTAAAACTGCTCCATCTATTGTTAAATATTTAAATCTGATATATGTCACAACAATCTGACATAAACTCCAATTTTTGCATTATAATTTGTAAATATGCGCTAAAATGAAATAAATTTTTTTTTAAGTACTGATTTGATAAAATTATTAAATAACATTAATTGCTTTATTTAAAAATATGTGTTTTGTTGCATTTACAATGTCGAGTCACAAAAAACATTGTTTTTAACCTTGTCCGCAGTTTAAAGCTATACCGTGTTTCATATTTGCAGTCGAAGAAAAAGTATAGTCTACAACACGTATGGAATAGTCATTCCGCGCTCGCGGGACCTTCATACTCGCCTGCCGGCTCGTATGACAAACTTTCCGCTCACGCGAAATATTGCCTATTCCATACTAGTTATGGAATATACTATTTTCTGGCTATTTTCGCCAAATTTATGTATAAGGCAAAAACATATTTGTTGCCTTATTTAAATATATGTTGCCTTATCTTAATACATGTTTGCTTATACAGAAATCCGGTTACACTAACCAAAAAAATAGTGGATGGATATTTTTCTATTTTCTCTATGAGAAATAATTTAATTTTACTTAAAGTAAAAACATAAAACCTTTATGTTATATTAATATTTTTTAATTAAATAGAAACAAAACCTAAATTTTAATTAAAAATTAATTATAATTAATTATAAATTTGTGTTTTGCAGTAAAATAATATTTTAAAAATAATTTATAAAAATCCCTATAACGATGGAGGGGAAGCCCGATCGGGAAACCATTGTGTGACTAAATTATTTTTTTCTTATTTCCTACAAAAAAAAATAAAAATATAGCTTAACTACAGGACATTTTTACCAATGTTTACCTATTAGGTAAACATATATTAAATATAAATGTAATAGGGTGTTAATATTAGGTTAGATTAAGTGAGTAGCAGATGAAATATATGCATTTTGTCCACTTTTTACAATTTTCAGAAATGAAGAAAAACTTACAAATTTATTGTTTAATTTATGGAACAAAATAAAATGCCAAAACATGTAATAAAAAATACCTATTCAGTGATCTATGTGGCTAGAATCTTGCTAGATAATTTTCAAAAAAAATAAAAAATATGTTGGACAAACTGCACTTAGTCAGCCTAGGACAAACTGCACTTGTCAGCCTAGGACAAACTGCAGTTAGACATCTTAAACAACCAACAAATCATAAAAGTATTATATTTTTTTGAAAATAAGCAAATTTAAGTATTAATATTACATGTCATGAATATCGCATTCATCATTGATATTTTCTTGATCTTTTCGTCAGTATAATTTTGGACATTATGGTTTGTTATAATAGGCTTTAACCATGTAAGCTCAGGATTACTGTCCAATTTGGCCCTACAGGGCCAAACCCTCATGAGAGTTCAACTAGTAGTTTTGAGAAACTAGTAAGTTTTTTAGGTTTAATTTGGGTTTGAAGTGACATATTTGGTAACTTTATATTAGCAAGTTTTTTTCCACGTTTTAATAACGTTTTAATCTTTTTTGATGGGTCATAATTTTTTTAGAATAACTCGGTGTAGAGCTCGGTATTTAACAAAATATCAGTTTTTTACCGCCTATTTATAATCCTTTTTGCTGCACTAATCCCTTGATTTTTTTTTTTAAATAACCCAAAGCAAGAATTTATATTGGCAATTCCAATCTGTATCAACTTTTCAATAAATTTAACAAAAACTACATAAAAAAGCTTCAGCATAAACTATCACTATTAATTAGTTTAGATAGTTTTCAAAAAAAATCAAAAATATGTTGGACAAAATGCACTTAGTTTGTCCGCCAACCTTGGACTCGGAGGAGATTTTAATAAGTTACATTAGAAGAAATAAAATGAATGAACGTTTCTCTATATCACAGAATGTAGCTGGCAGCTCACAGATTGTGGCGCCACCTTCAGCTACAATTTTAAAAAAATGGACAAATTGCATATAGAAAGTCTGCTCCTCAAGTAAGTTAATATAACTTAACCTCAAAATGCTGAAAGTAGACTTTTTGTTCCCTTCTTACTTTTGTTGCTGGGGAAACCTATGTGTTTTAATTTTCCTAAATATTTCAGGATAGCATGCCGCGGCAGGACTTTTGGAAAGTTCGTATTATGCGTCGACATATTGAGCGTCCAAATGTCGTGCTGTTTTATTGAAATGGCGTCGAAGAATATAGCGTCGTTTATGCATTTTAATCGGGTTATAAAAGTCTAAAAACTTGCGACTCTTTATTTATTGGGTAATATATTTAAATTAATAAAAATAGTGCTGCAAACAAGACAAAACTTTCCCCTATAGGCCTATGGTTAAATTTAGCAAAAAAAAAAATTAAAATAGTGCAAGAAAACACAAATTAACGATTTAAAAGTCACTATTATATGCACTAGGAAGAGTTATTAAAAAATAGGCAATTAAAAAATACATGGGGTTTGGGTTACCCATGTTTATTGCTGCAAATAAATCATATTGGCAAACCTTTGTAAAATAGTTACATTTTTTTTTGCAACTGGTTTGTGTATATTTTAAAAAATCTTGTAAAACAAATTATAAAAATATGTATTTATGTATGTATTTCCACTGATCTGTTACAAATATTACAAAATTTTACGCGTCGGCGTATGTAATCATTTTATTGGTGATCTATCTTGATTGGCAGAATCACATCTTTGTTGCAAATTGTTTTCAATTACTTATAATTTTTTATACCAGATGTATGGTGGATATTTTCAATATTTTTGTCATAATATAATGTTAACTGCCACTGCCATTTTCGGAGAAGGGTCCAACAGGCCACAACACTTTTTTCAACAATTTTTAAATATGTGTTTTCTTTTGAAATCCTTCTCCTCTGGTCTTTTTTTTACAAAAATTTCGGCTAAGTTTTCAGACATATAATTTTAGGCTAGGCCAACCATCCTGCCATGAGAAACCCATGCCAAGCGTTCTCCTGAATCATACACGCACAGTAACGATGTTAATGTGCGTGTATTTATAATCATACATGTGCACATGTGGCGCTCTGAACCCAACCAGCGTGTATACTTTTTCATACACATGGCAGTCAACGTGATATTCAATATTTTTGTATTTCAATTGTAAAAATTTAGTTATTTTTTATTTTTAAAAATATTACAATCATTATTGTAATTATTTACAAAAAAAATATATACAAACATTTGTAATTATTAACATTTGTAAATATTTACAAAAAAATATAATTTATTAGAAATCTAAAACAAACCCATTGAAAATTATGAGTTTACAGTATTTTACTTGTAAATTTACAATTACAATTTACAGGTTATATAATTTACAATAACCTTTTCTATTAAAATAGATATAATATAATAGATATAATTATAATTATGAATGACCGAGTATACTCACATGTATTTCAATAAAGATAATCTTTATTTATAAGCTATTTATACGTCAAAATCTAAAAACAAAACTATCTACATTTTCCTATACAGTTACAACATTTCATGAATTTCCGCAAAATACCGATGGGTCAGTCCATAGATACGTATGAGATAGTGACACACTGCACATTTATAATGGCAATCTTCTGCCGTAAAAATTCTATTGAGAATCGTTGTAATATTTTTTTTTTGAAATGTCTCTTTCACATCAGAATTATATGCCTAAAACTAATTTATAATTAAACGTGAATATTAGGGTGGGTCAAAAAAACCGAGTTACTTTTACGATAGAAACCCAAATTTATATAAATTTTCATGAAACTCATAAATTAAATAAAAATTTTTCGAATTATTCGTCAAAGACTATTAAAATTAGTAAGCATTGAAGTGTGACGATGAATATCTTTTAAACGCTTAATTTAATCGACAAATCATAAGAGACCATTTTTGTAGAGCAGTTAATTTCCTACAAAACTATGAATTGAGCAATTGATAACAATTTTTTGAAAGCGAGTTATAAAATTCAAAAACAAAACAGAAATGTCTCTTAAAATAATCAAACTTTAACCTTTGATATCTTTTAAACGGCAAGGTTTACGAAAAAATTGTAAGAGACCTTTTTTGTTGAGCGTTCGATTTCCTACAAGAATATGAGGAGAGATACTTTTTAACGATCAGTTGTCAAAGATATATGAATTTTTGTTTCTAATACTGAGGAAAAAATGGAAAATTGTAAAGCGGAGAACCTTTTTATAAAAATTAAGAGCTCATATTTGGTGAGAATTTCCAAACCGATTTTTCAGAGTATAAATTAAAAAAAAATAGTCGGTTTTTTTGACCCACCCTAGTGAATATATTACTATTTATATTTATAGTTATTACTTACCAAAAAATACCACAAGGTAAACTTTTTATAAAATATAATCACAGTTAACTTTTTTAGGTATGCCTATAGTATCTAATTTAGTTTGACTGACTATGTAAAATATCTACTCTTTCCGCAGAAATTTTAATAGCTTAAATGCAATTAAACCTTAAAAAATTACTTAATTATACCTATAATGTATAAAAAAATAGTTTTAGTAAGAGAAATTATTGAATTAAATATTTTAAATATTTTCTTACTCCAAATATCAATTTTTATACTAAAATTTTCTTTATTAGGCTAATTACTTTAGGGGTAAGATTTTATGTAATAACCCGGATGCCATAACAAACGTCCATTAAAATCAAATATGCCAGTAAATACGGGTAACTATCAATCACATTCTATGTAAAATATCTACTATTTCCGCAGAAATTTTAATAGCTTAAATGCTATTAAACCTTAAAAAATAACTTAATTATACCTATAATGTATAAAAAAATAATTTTAGTAAGATAAAATATTGAATTAAATTTTTAAATATTTTCTTACTCCAAATATCAATTTTTATACTAAAATTTTCTTCATTAGGCGAATTACTTTAGGAATATGATTTTGTGGAATAACCCGGATGCCATAACACACATCCATTAAAATCAAATATGCCAGTAAATACGGGTAACTATCAATCACATTCTATGTCAAATAAATCAACAGATCAGCAAAACAAAACATAATCGGGTGGCTACAATTTCCGCGGTATGTCCACTATTTTGCTTCAAGAATTTCAACATTTTGTTATGGAGAATACCTGACATTCAACTGTTTAATTTAAATATTGTGGTAGATGATGGCTGAAAATTGTTCAAAGACTAAGAATACTAAATCTGTAAACTCTAGTTTTGTTTTCTACAGAAACGCTAAGGTGACAGGTGATGGTCGCGTTGCCATGGTTTGTTTACTCGCATAATCTACTGCTCTTATTATAAAATTACAGTGTCCAAAACTAGACAGTAACTGTTATTTAATATTAAAGACAGAAAATTAAATCTTCACAGATTTGTGCAATGTGATTTTGAAGAACTTCAAATTGATTAATATATTCTTAATTAAAATTATTTTTTTATGAAAGCTAAATTGTGCTTACATGAATTTTATAGAATCAAGAATCAAGAATCAAGAATTTATTTAATGCTAATAAATATTTACATTTTTGCATTCGTCAGAAATATATATATATATATATATATATATAGGTAACACTAGTTTTTTATAGTTTCATTTATACTTTTAAAAATCTAATTATTTTATGATCTTGGGTCCTTATGCACGTCTACCTACGTAGCTTGTAGCTACAAGTAGGGTTTGACGAGAGTTGAGAATTTGAAAAATTTTAATTTATCAAAATTATAAAAATATTATTACAATATTCCATCAATCAATTTTCTAGTCATCGTACAGTGTGATATTGGTGGACTGACAGTTTCAGGCTGGTGAGCCTCTATAGTACCTACCAAGAGGTAAACATTTTTAGCCTACTTTTTTTAATAATATTGTTAGTATTATTGAATGGGACAAAATTTCGCTTCGTTGAATGGGACAAATATTTTATTACATATTTCATTCCTATCCATATTTTTTGAAATAACTTTAAAAGGACAGAAAGTGTTCTAGGGTACTACCCATACAACAATTCGGAACAGTTAGAACTCAAAGTAAACTAATATTTGATATTCATTTGGAAACACTATGAACCAAAGTTTGGTAAAATTATTTAAAATAAATTCTATGTAAAAAAAAGAATTTAAGACTTTAACAGCTATTTTTTTCATTGTGAAATGTCATTATAGGTTATTGTTGTTAGTTATTAGTGATAATAATAGTTATTTTCATGATTTGTTATCTTTAATAGCAATTTTTTTATTTTTGACCCATTCAATACTACCGTGCTTTTGAATGGGACAAGTTACGTTTTTTAAGGCTTAGTTTTGGTAAAAATAAATATTATTTAGGTTTAATACTTGGACTGTGTTCTTTTATTTCCAAATATAATAACTAAAAAAAAATACATATAAAAGATGAAAATAAAATTTTGGCAGCCGTTTAAAAAATAGTTTTCCATTCATGGGTATCTCCACCTAACTGATTTTTCTCATACATGAGTAAATTTATTCTGTATTTAAAACATATAGGTAACCATTCTCATGTCAAAAAAATTTCTGGCCTATGCCCCAATTACCATAATTAATTAAACTAATGTACATGAAATACCTATCAATGCATAGGTACCATTATATATTATATTATTTATAATAATAATTTAGCCTAAAAAATCCTATTTCTTGATAAATTATTATCTTTTGACAAAATCAAGATAGATTATTATATATTTTTTATGAAAATCAAGCCATCCATCTTTGTAACTTTCAACCTAGTTACAGTTATGAAACAATTTTTTGATCCTGTGATAAAACTCACCCTCCAAAAACCTCATGTGGCTTGACGAAATAATCACTTTACTAAAAATTTTATCGAGTTTATATTAAGCCAAGCAAGGGCGTAGAAGGAAGTTGCCCGCACTGGAAGATAGAAATTATTTTAAAAAAATACAAGAATAACAATCATAAATAAAAATCTTGAATAAAATGCACTGTTCTGGATGAGATTAAAGCATACACAAAGTTGTGATTATAATCATACAATAATTGTTAAAACCCATCAGAGACTACAGTCTAAATATTCATACAGATTTTCAGGTTTATGTGAGGAGTGTTTTAAAATGCATGTAGTTTCAAATTTATTATACAGAGCGGTCCAAAAGTCACCCCCCCCCCCTCTTAAGTTTTGAACCAGTTGAGATATCGACTTCAAATTTGGAACTTTTAAATAAGACAACTTAAACCATGTTTTAGCATATATTTAATACTTTCAGCTCTTAAAATGTGGGCAGGGGGGCATGGGGGCACATTTTTTTAAATAGAAAGGGGGGTCTTGTAATACATCATTTTAAAGCTTATAAAATTCTTCATTTAACTCCATATTTTTAAATAAAAAAAAAAAAATTGGGTTTAAAATGGGGTTGAAAATGGGTATTAATGTCAAAATTCCTTAAAAAAAAAACAAATAATTTTTTAAAAATGCCTAATTTCATCATAAAAAATGTTAATTATACTTTTAAACTAATTTTAGTTGACATAAATAAAAATTTATAAAAAAAAAACTTAAAAAATCGAATGTTTTAGCACAAAAACTTGAAAAATCAAAACCTTAAAAAACATTTTTAAAAATTTTTAAAATGTTAGTTTAAATAGAGAATTTTATAAGCTTTAAAATGATGTATCACACGACCCCATTTAAAAAAATATCCCCCCATGCCCTCCTGCCCACATTTTAAGAGCTGAAAATATCAAATGTATGCTAAAAGATAGTTTAAGTTGTCTTATTTAAGAGTTCTAAAATTAAAGTCGATATTTCAACTCGTTCAAAAGTTAAAAGGGGGGGGGGGGTGACTTTTGGACCGCACTGTACATATGGCTTAGCATATGCAGAAATTATATTTTTTATTTTCTAGCGAGTAATACTTCACTAATAATCTTGTCTAACAAGCGAAAGCGTATTTTTTTATTTTTTTTTTAATAAAAACAATTTAATTTATAATAGCAATAGTACTACCTTTCTCATAAATATTTCATATATTATAATAGTAATTAAATCTCGAGCTGCGTAGCAGCAAGGGATTTAAGAGTTTAAGGCTATAATAGTCTTCTCTACCGTAGTTTATATATTAGTTTTTTCACTACTAGCACTATTTAACTATTTTTATTCAAATAATAAAATAAATTATTAACAGAAATTATATTTCTTGAAATTTTCATAAAAATCAAGTAGCCTTGATCAATGACATTTGCTCAAATACATACTTTGAACTTTAAAAAATGTAGTTATTTTTTCATAATAATTAGCTAATTGATTGTATTAATTGGTAATAATTATAATTAATTATATTTAATAAATAAAAAGTTATTTACAGATATTTTCTTGGGTTTAATTTGTAAAAATTGCACACAGAACTGAAACATCTAAAGTGAGAGAAATCAATTGTTTATAAAATTTACTCCTACTAGGAGATAAAAAATTATTATTGCTATAGGTGAAGAAAATTGATTTCACAGTCTGAAAACATGATAAATAATAGTATGTTCTAAAGATAGTAGTGAAAAAAATAAATTATGGGTCAATCTCTGATGGATTAAGATAACATTCAAAAAGTTGTTATTTGCAACAAAATCGTACAGGTTTAAACCCCATTAAGGTCTATTCTACTATGTCAAGGTAAACCGAAATAAAAAACAACTAACCGCAGCTGCGTTTAAAGTGTTTTTTTTTTATAGGACTAATAAATATATTGTAGTTCACATACATATGTATTGTCACATAACATCTGGTCATCATTTATGGACACAAAAAATAAGCATTTATTAGAATAAACCCTTTTAATCAATGTTTGTACAGATTTCTACCAAAAACTCAGAACATAATCGGTTAATATTACCCACAATATTAATATCCATTCATTCTGAGAATGCGACTCTGACGTCACAGCGATTAAACTAGAAAGCACTCTGTAATGTAACTGAAACTTATTTATTAAGACTTAATACTTTATTATTATATAGAAAATGTATATAAACAAAAATCATTAATTAAATCTTAAGAAATAAGTTTCAATTACCCTAAAGAGATATTAGTTTATTACAAGGACGAAAAGTACAGTTTTTAGGGAGATTACGGAGTTACGCCCACATAGGTAGAGAAGCTATAGTGGGTATTAGATAAAGACAAAAACACATTAGGTGTGTAAAATTTAGTCCGCCATTTTTACCTTTTAAACGTCAAAATTTGTAAATAAAAACAAAACCTCGAAAAGGTTTTTCACATTTTTACAAGTCTTTACAAAACAGGTAATTTTTAAGTTAAAAATTTTAACACTATAAACAAAATAAAACCATAAAGACACGCAAATACCACAAACAACGCCACAAACAAAATATCACCAATTATTCTATTTCATAACAAAATGACAGAGTGCAGCGTTGTCGGACCTCCTACCCATGTAAATTTACGTTTGCTTGCATTTAAACGGTCTGAATGTCAATTTATGCTGTCTTTAACTGTTTTTATTAACATTTTTAGCAAAATATTGTAAATTTGTTGGTTTTTATAATTAAAAATTATACGGCTGAAATGGTGTTGGCAACGTAGAACCGCCATTTTTACCGTTTAGATGTCAATTTTCTATCTATTGTTATTACGCAGCGCAAAACCCTGCGCAAACGTTTATTTCCTCTATACATTCTCTACCTACAGTTCCCGGCATAAAAAATGAGATATTGACATATTGCGATCTGACATTTAATAGTAATAATTCCTGGATTAAATTGGACTTTAAAAAATAGGTTATGGTTAAATACTAGTTTTTATGAAAGAATTGATTGGTTGACTGACAACTAATAGTTGTTACTACTAACCCAGACTGAAAGTTAATATATACTCAAAAACAATAACGAAACTGAAAATACATTTTTTATTAAAAACAAAAACCCAAAAACATTTATTCTTATACTAAAATAGGTATAAAATATTATTTTGAGCTATAAAAATCTTAATCATAATACAAAAGCATGGAGAGACCCATATAAGTTACAAAACTTGTCAAGAAGAATAAATTTGCTACTAGAAAACAATGTAAATAATAATAATTAATATCTTGTTGGATTTCCATTGTTTTCTAGTACCAAATTTATTCTTCTTGGCATTGAATTAACAAGGTTTTGGCAATACTGCACTGTTAAGTTATTCCAAGCTTCACGTATAGCTTCAATTAGTTGAGCTCTATTTTGGGGCCTAATATTAACTGTGTTTATTTTCTTAACCATATATGCTCAAACATTCTCAATAGGATTAAGATCTGGGCTATGAGATGGCCATGGTAATACGTGGACATTATGGCGTCTGAGGCATCTTTGCACAGAGTTTGACATGTGCACTGAGCAGTTATCTTGTTGGAATATAAAGTTGTTATTGGGAAATACTTGATTAACTGATGGTAGCATTGCTTCTTCCAGAATTCTGCAGTAAGATTCTCCATTAACGTTTTCTTCTAGAATAACCAGTACACCGGGACCTTGATTGCTTATCCAAGCCCAGGTATTTACTGAAAATCTTGAAGCGCGAACGTTTCGAGTATAACGCTCATTGTAACGCGTACGTAGCCGATATACCTTAATTTTACCATCGGAAGATGATTTAAAGGTTTTTTCATCAGAAAACACCACGTTTTGCCAAAAATTAGCAACCGTGTGGTTTAGGGCAAATACCAACCTAGACCCCTTGTGATCATCTGATAACAATGGCTTTTTAGCAGCAGTCCTACATTTCATTTCAGAATTCTCAATTCTTCTGCGGGCTGTTCGGTCTGAATCTATAAAATTGACTTCTACCATAGCTTGAGGGGTAGTTTTAAATGGATCATCTCTCAGAACATCCAAGAATGATTCATCCTGCTCCTCTGTTGTTTTTCGTGGTCTTCCTGATCCCCTTTGTCTTGCAGTTGTTCGTTCTGTTTCCACTTCTTTTTTATTCTCCCTTCGGTGAATTCCAAATTCATCAGATATCTGGTCAATAGTTTTCCCATTTTCCAAATGTGCGGCTATTATAGCTCTTTGGGTCTCATTTAATTGTCTAGGCCTAGTTTTAATTTATTTTATTTTATTTCTGCTTTTAACTGACAATATAGACACTAACTGTCATAAACCTTCTAGATTAACAAATGTTTAAAACCTAATTCAAACGTTACCATTTTTCATATCTCATTTTTTACGCCGGGAACTGTATGTGACCACCCAAGCTCGGAGAGCGATGCTAGCAACCGTAATAGCCCTAAAAACAGTTCCGTGTATCATATACTATTTTTTATGCATTTGTAATATTTTAATAAATAATAATAATTCTTTAGGAAAAAACACATAACTCTTTTTGATGAAGGTTATTTCTTTGTTCCTTTTTTATTAAATAGAACCCACGGAAAAAATTTAGAGGTGATTCTACATACAAAAATATGAAAAACGTTCCTATAACGGTAATTATTTTTTTTTTCTGAACCGGTGTTATTATTATATTATTCACAGCACCTGCGCTAGAACAATATTATACGGTAGTTTCAAATTTTCAAAACAAAATATATCAAAAATCATCATAGACATAAAATTCTTGAATATAAATTTGTTTCATGAAAAATTAAGCAACTTTTTTTTGGAATGACCGTCTGTCCTTCCATCTGTCCTTCTGTCCGATGTCACGATTTTTAGGAACACGATAACTCAAGAACGAATATTCCGATCGACTTGAAATTTTTAGGAAAAATCAAGTTCTATGAAGGGAAGATTCCTATTGTTTTCAAAGTAATCCCCCCAAAAACAAAAAAGTTATGGGGGTTAAACTTTTAAAAAAAGCTGAAAGAATTTTTTTAAGAATTACTTCTATCAATTTTACTAATTTTGAATGTAGTCTTTCCAACAACAAAAATGGGGGGCTAAAACTTAAAAAAAAAATAATAAAAAAACTACAATTTAAAAAAAAATCAATTTTTTTTTCGGTTTTTGCAAAAAGAAAATAAAAAAAATTGTTTTTTGATTTTCTTTTTTAATTTTTTTGTTTCAAATAAACATTTTAATTAAAAAATAATTGTTAAATTTTATTTGATTTTTTTTTTTAATATGTTTATTTTCGGGAAAATGCAATATACCATTTACTGTAAATAATTATTATATCCCGTTTCTCGAGTTATTAAAGACTGTAGAGATTTCATGTTTTGGCTACCCCCCAAATAGGGGGTGTGTTAGGTGGTAGCCAAAATATAAAATTTCTACAGCCTTTAATAACGCGGGAACCGGGATGAAGTGTATGAATTTTGGTACAATTTGCGTCACGTAATACTTGAATGCGTAGCATTACATATCTTCACGGCTTGTTTTAATTTAATTTTTATATTATAATATTTAATAATGAAATGTAAATAAAAAATAGGAATTGCCATAAGTTGTTATTTTTAGGTAGATACTTATTTTCCTCGAGGGAAGTTTACGGTTTTAATATGAAAACGGTATGTGACGTATTCAATTTTTTAAAAGGAAAGTAACAAAGGAAAATTGAATAGCAGGTGAAGAAAAATACAGAAAACATTTCCTGAAATAGACGTAATAATCTTTTTTGCTCTCATTTTAAACGGGGCGGAAATATTTACATTATTAAAATTTCAATTTGTTTCATACAGGTTGGGTTGTAAATTGTAATTTCAGCCAACGTACACTTAGTTCTACACACAGAGAAAAAATACCATAAAGTATATGTGATACTTGTTTTAAATACTTGTTGCATGTTTAAAAATACTGAATAATATTCAGTGAATATAAATACATTCTAATTTTAAAAAATTCAATAATTTGTTTCAAGTTTAATTAATACTTGTTTCCAAGAAATTAGGAATAAGTATTAATATTTTTCATTATTCTTAGTATTTTAAACAGTGGGTTATCATATGTATGTAAACATAGTGGTTTACGTTACTTTTTTTGCAGGTTAGGTGTTTTTGATGATAATAACAGGGAAAATACATTTCTGACGAAAAACATACCTTAATAACCCTTAAATGATACTGTGTACCAATTTATACTCGGTATAAATATCAACTTGCCAACTTTAATTTTTTTTCTTTAAAACTGAGTACAAGAAATTTTATTTATTAAACCAAGCACTTTTACTTGGTTCAAATTTTAAGTAAGATACCTTAACTTCAATTAGGCAAACACGTTAGAATTAACTAACTTTTGAGCCGCTTAATCTGAAAAGTACGTAGGTACTTGTGTTAAGTATTTATTTCTGTATGTGTAAGCTTACTGAAAGAAACTAGTAACGTAATAAGCTGTGTTATAAGCGTGTGTGTCATAAAAACTAAATTAAAATTTGCACAATCGCCTGCCGTATCAGGATGGAGATTTTACATAATAACCAGATTAAATTTTATGCTTTAAATTGAAACTTTTACGCTACGAACTAACTTTGCACATAGGTTGGTTTTAAGAAGTTTTTCTCTAAAAAAAATGTAACATAACCTTAAAAATAACTAGCTAAAACTAGTGATATTAACTATTTACTGCTACTTTTAAGTCAAACCAAACTTAAATCTTATTATAGCCTTGGGTGCCTACAGTCTTAGTACAACGACACCTATTGAGTAAGTAAGAAATAGCTTGAAGCTAGTCTATTTGTATGTATCAAAATATATTAAAATATATTAATATTAACCATTCAGTAGGGGGAGATACCCATGAATGGGACATTTTTTTTTAAACGGCTGCCAAAATTTTATTTTTAATCTTTTATAAGGAATTTTTTTTAGGTATTATATTTGGAAATAAAAGTATCCCCTAAGTCCAGGACTTGTGTGGGCTAGTAGTAGAGGGAACCACCGGCTTTAATTGACTTTCGAACCAATTTATAGGAAGTGTTCACTTCACTTACGCCTTCGCCAAATTTCAATTAATTAACTGAAAAAGGCAAATGGGGGCCGGTAAGAATCGAACTCACGCTATTTTGGGTAGTAAACTCGTCAAGTACGACGCGGTAGTCCACTACACCAATCCTCCCATTTATTAACCATAATTAAAAAACTATTACGTACTTAATCAAAATCTTATTAAAATTAAGAAATATTACGTCAAAGAATATAAAATTTTACAAAACAATACAAATTTGCCGACCACATGAGTGGACATTGCACCATTTGATTCTATACCCCTCAATTAGCCTATTGAAAATTGAACACAGGCCAATTACCAATATGAAACTCTTTAATATGTTCTTTACATTATTAAAATTTCACATTTTTTTAAATTAAAAAGTTTGATACAATATTTCTGAGCAGCTTAAATTAGACTGGCCTTCTGTGCTGCTATTCTCTCTTTACTGTAAATGATTAATTTTAGCATAATAACCAACAAGAGTTTTGTATACATATGCGGCATTAACTTTAAATTAAATAGGAATATGTATATTTGGTCGAATCGTTACTTAGATATTGCATTTGTATCTGGGGTGGATTACTGGATAATAACCTTCATAGCTTGTCAGTTACCCAAAATTCTCTATTGAATTTTTTTTATAATAAATCAAGAAGGTTTTCCACTGATATTTTATATAAAGAAAATAATATATTTACAATTAGACAACTTTATTTATATCAAATTATACTTTGGACTCATAATAACAGAGAAAACTTGCCAGTAGTTGTTCATAATCAAGAAACAAGATCGATTAGTAATAATAGTATAGCTGTACCCCGATTGATCAAAGCTCACACTCAAAGGTCAATTCTTTTTTACGGACCAAAATGTTATAACCTAATTCCAAATGAAATTAGGTGTTTAAATAAAAATAGGTTTAAACGACAACTTAAAACGTTTATAATAAATAATAATTCACTCATTCACACCATGTTGTAGTACAGAATAATTTTACATCTGATTTGCCATTTACTGACCACTAATGTTCTTATCGTTTTTGCTTTCCAACTCTTTCACTTGAGCCGCATCCCGATTTTTGTTGTTTTTTGTAAGTTTATCTTATGTATATTTCTTATTTAGTTTAACTTAATTAAAAATGGATTATTTAGTAAATGATCTGCACACAAATGCAAACTTAGGCAGATTATTTTATATTAAAATTTTGTAAAAGCAAGTTGTTAAATAAATAGAATTGAATTGAATTGAAAATTGAATTGATATATACCATATCAGGGATGGTATTACACCACATATAATAATCTCATTTAAATTAGATAAAATTACTTTATAAAACTAAATTAGTAATTATTTATTTGAGTCTGATAATAAGACATCAGAATCATTATGATTCAATGATTCAATCATGTTTATTATATTATTCACAGCACCTGGGCTAGAATAATATTATACGGTAGTTTCGAATTTTCAAAAAAATTCAAAAATCGTCCTAGACAAAAAATTATTGCATATATAATTGATTTCATGAAAAAACAAGAAACTTTTTTTTTAATGTCCATCTGTCCGTCCGTCACGATTTTTGTTAACACGATAACTTAAGAACCAATAATCTGATCGACTTGAAATTTTTAGGAGAAAATCAAGTTTTACGAGGGGAAGATCCAAATTGTTTTAGAAAGCAATCCCCCCAAAAACAAAAAAGTTATGAAGGGTTAAATTTTTTAAAAAATCGAAAAAAACTGAAAGAAAAAATGTATTTTTTTTTTGATTTTTTTTTTTTGATTTGGGAAAATGCACTACAAATGCGTAGAATTGCATAACTTCACGGCTTGTTTTAATAAATTATTAATATTTTATTATATTCTATTGACACTACTTAGGTAGGTACTAGGTTCCGACTGGTTACCCGTTATTATTTGTTATCTTTTCATTATTATAGTTACTTTTTTTATTTTTTTATACATAATTTATTATAATAATGTTACTCTGGTTAACTCTTGATTTGGACTTTTTAAAATTTATTTAAATTTAGTGATTTTATAGATAACAACATAATATGCTTATAATATAAGCATTATATTATATTATAATGAAATATATTAAATTTCAAATAATTAACAAAGTAAATAAATAAGGCATTATTTATTACTCGTATTTAAATTCTATTATGTATAATACAACTATTTCTATTCCTTCATATTGGTGTGAAATCCTTTTAGCATATAAAAATAAAGTAAAGATATATTATGCATATTATGCATATATGCTTTGCATTCTTTAGTAAACTCTTTGCAGTGGATAGTTTATTGAGTTTCTCTCGTCATACCCCAACGTCGTGCGCGTGACGCCCCTATAATATTTTAATTTTTTTGTTATGATTTTTTTCTTCAAAAATGGTATTAAGGGTCCTTTGAATAAAAAAAAAATACTTTAAGGTGTAATACCTTACCTAAAAATAAGGAAAGGTTCCTATAAACATACAGAGCGGTCCAAAAGTCACCCCCCCCCTCTTAACTTTTGAACCAGTTGAGATATCGACTTCAAATTTTGGAACTTTTAAATAAGACAACTTAAACTATCTTTTAGCATATATTTAATACTTTCAGCTCTTAAAATGTGGGTAGGGGGGCATGGGGGTACATTTTTTTAAATGGAAAGGGGGGTCGTGTAATACATTATTTTAAAGCTTATAAAATTCTCCATTCAACTCGATATTTTTAAATTTAAAAAAAAAATTGGGTTTAAAATGGGGTTGAAAATGGGTATTAATGTCAAAATTCCTCTAAAAAAACAAATAATTTTTTAAAAATGCCTAATTTCATCATAAAAAAATGTTAATTATACTTTTAAACTAATTTTAGTTGATATAAATAAAAATTTATAAAAAAAAACATAAAAAATCGAATGTTTTAGCACAAAAAATTGAAAAATCAAAACCTTAAAAAAAAATTTTAAAAAATTTAAAAATATTAGTTTAAATAGAGAATTTTATAAGCTTTAAAATGATGTATGACACGACCCCCCTTTCAATTTAAAAAAATGTTCGCCCATGCCCCCCTGTCCACATTTTAAGAGCTGAAAATATCAAAAATATGCTAAAAGATAGTTTAAGTTGTTTATTTAAGAGTTCTAAATTTGAAGTCGATATATGACTATTTTGTAAAGGACATGGCACAATTTATAGGGAATTTTGTCCCTCGGTGAAATTCGCTAAATTTTTTATATGTTTTAGTTTATGCTTTTTAAAAAGGAATTAGGAACGTTTCAAGCACTTTGTATGTACAGTTTTTTTTCTATAACGAAAATAAAAAAATATTTTTGCCCCAAACTCCTCATAAAAATAAGTTTAATTAGCTTAATGATTAAGAAAAAAGCTTGATTGATATAAGTCAAACTGATGTCTGTCAATTTTTTTATATATTATTAGTAATATAAAATTAATTTAGCATGGCTTTTAGAGCCTTTTTTCAAGTAAATTGCTTTGTATGCAACCTTCAAGGTGGTCAACAGCAGATGCCCCGAATGGGAGGAAATGAAAACATTTTATTTATTTTTTTATAAAAATGTCGTAATGTAATACTGTGAAAAAGAATTGAATCAAGGACACATTTCTTTTGATAAGTACAACACCATATTCTCTTATTTTAAGGCTAAAATCTTAAATGAAGAGCGCGGATTTCCATTCAAAGACCCGCGCCAGTTATTAGGTTCATAAGAAATGCTAGTCCAAAAATAAGAGAATTTGGCTTAAAATATAATCGAAAGATGCATTTTCTTGATTCATGGATCCTTTTTTTTAGTGTTCATATTTTAAATCATATCGAGGGCTTCATAGCAAAGGGGCATATCTGCTACATGTTAACACGGTTGATACAGCCCTGTTATGAAGCCCTCGGTATGATAGTTATATTGGATAATTTATTCTATGCAGAAACACAGTATTTCACTTTCAACTTAGTTTTTCTGTTCTGTTTTACTTCTTATTTTATTATTTTATTAAGTTCTGGAGTTTTAACATGGGTTCCAGTACATTATATTACAAAAACACATATTCAATTTCTTCTATGTAGAATTTTGGAAATAATTGTTTTTTTTTGCCGTACAAAAAATAAGGGATACACTTTCGGCATTAAAATCGCTTATTATTTTACAAACGATTCCCTTAAAACGTATTTATATTCTGCTTTTCTTCTTATTTCATTCATTAGTTCAATTTTATATACGTTTTAGTACTTTTTACCAGGTTAGCAAATAACTTATTTCACGTATTTCACTAATTTAGTCCTTAAGAAGTATTTCTGTTGCACTTTTCTTCATCTTATTTAATTATTCTGTCCAATTTCAATATGTATTTCATTACTTTTTCCCAATAAAACTGACAATTTAGTCTAAAAAACTTCAAAAATACGTCAGAATATCCTTCACTGACAAGTTGTCAAACGAAACAATGCCTACTAGAAAAATATTTTTATGAGGAGTGTAGGGCAAAAATATTTTTTTTATTTTCCTTATAGAAAAAAAACTGTATATACAAAGTGCTTGAAACGTTCCTAATTCCTTTTAAAAAAGTATAAACTAAAACATATAAAAAATTTAGCGAATTTCACCGTGGGCCAAAATTCCTATAAATTGTGCCATGTCCTTTGAAAACTACCTTAAAGTACTCTTCCAGTCAGGAGACTGCGAAGAGTATAATTAACGAAGCTGAAACTAATTAGAATAGAAAAATAGTTAAAATGTAATAAACACTAAATTATTTTAGTGACTAGTTCCATTTGCATAAACAGCATAAACGCACATTCCTAGTTGATCTTTATCGTGAAAAAATTAACGCATAGTTTTAGAAAATCATGATTAAAAAGTCCCATTCTGTTGTTTTATTTTAATTAGGATTAGTAGGGTGTAGAAAACTATTATACTGCGACACTGATAATATCTTGGTTTTTCAGAAAGTTTTTCTAGGAAAGTCATAGATCCATAAAAATTTCTTACTAATTGTAGGTTTTAACAGAAGATTTCATTTCACATTTAATTATGTGATTTTTTTTTAAACCTGAATATTGAAACTAAAAATATTACAGCATACACTAAAAATTAAATCTACTTTTAATACAGTGTCCGTCTTAAAATAAGGATGGCCCTTGTGTTGAACTTGATTAAAAATGATTGAAGAAGAATATATGGTTATACACCTACAAATCTCTCCGAAGTTTCAAATGCTACATTAGACAAGTTACCATCAAAATCGCGAAAAGTGTACGATTTAGCTTACGAAAAAAATTAAAATGAGCTGAAGAAGGTTTAAGTTTATTTTGAAAGGGTTTTATTGACCTATTTTAATAAAAAAAAATACTTTATTACTGAATAAATTAAATTCAAAAATTAATATTTAAAAAAAATATACATAGGATGCTTGAAGAAAAAATTGTATGTTTCACTCAGAGGAAAAGTGTTTTTTTTTTACTCGTCTATAGTTTCCGGACTCCGCTTCGAGTCGTCCGTAAATTCTACAGACTAGTAAAAAAAAGCTTTACTTTTCCTCTTAGTATAACAATATACTATTGTTTAACCCTGTATGTAAGTAATCTTTTGACATTAAATAACACAAGCCCACAAAAAAAAAAATTGTGAGTCTAGGATTCCAATGCGATATTCCTATGTATTTTTTCCCCCTGAAACCGAATCCGTAACCCGTTTAACCCCTACAAGTCAGGATTTTGACATAACCTCAAAAAACACCCGAAAAACTATTGAAACCGCTAAAATCATCTACTCCATACCAATTTCACCCCCTTCATCCAAATTCGTAATTTCGTAACCCCATAATCCCCTCACCTCGAAATACCATAACTCTAAAACCTCAAAACCCCGTAACCTCATTAGGTAGAAAAATCTGATTTTGGAAAACAGAACAATTACGTGAAATTTTCTTATAGAATATAGTTATGAATAAGTAACTGTATAAACCTAAAATCCCATCACACCTCCTAACACCTTCACTCCGTAACCCCATATATTATAACCTTGTAACCCCATCATCCTATTCTGTGGAGAAATCCGGTTCTCAAAATCATAAGAGTTTTGTGAGTGAAGTCATGAATCAAGGTCTACTTCATTATTTTTTTAACCGGACTTCTCCACAGAATAGGATAACAGGATTAAGGGGATATAGTATATGGGGTTACGAAGTGACGGGATTTTGAGGTTATGATGTTAGGGGATTTTGGGGTTATAGAGTTACTTACCTATGACTATGTTCCATAAAAAAAAAACTGAAGAATGTTTTCTGTTTTCCCAAACTAGATTTTTCTACTTAATGAGGTTACGGGGTTTGGAGGTTATGCGGTATTATGAGGTTAGGGGATTATGGGTTTCTGGGGTTTTAGGATTATCAATTTGGGAACAGGGGGGTGACAGTGGTATGGCATAGATGATTTTAGAGGTTTCAGTAGTTTTTCGGGTGTTTTTTGAGGTTATGTCAAAATCCTGACGTGTAGGGGTTAAACGGGTTGCGGATTCAGTTTCAGCGGGAAAAAATACATAGGAATATCATATTGGAATCCAAGACTCAGAATTTTTTTTTTTGTGGGCCTGTGTAACTCAAGTAAAATTAAATTGAAGTAATTAAAGATATGCTTTAAATATTACAGCAATTCAAAAGATTTATAGCAGAGTTTATAAACGCGAAAGAGAAAAAACTTAATCATTCCATGCATAAAAGTATCGTTAGCCACTAAATTAATGTCTTAATTTTTTCGATTTTTGTTTTATTTAGTTATAAACAGACCGATAACGAGTTAAATATTACAGCTAAACAGCTAAAATTAAATAATTTAATACAATTTATTTGCAAATTATGTGGATATTTGATAAAACCAGATATTGCAATGTGAAAGATACAATCTTATAAAAGTAAATTGTTATTTTATACAAGTATAATACACTACTTTATATTATATTATAGAATTATTCTAACTGCAGTTTTGCTTAATTTATGTTGTTTTTTATGAAGTAACAAGGTTTCACATGAAAATGCGGAACTATATTTAAATTCTTGACAGTATTATTATTCTTACGTTTTCCTTCGACTTATTTTCTTGCTTTTTCCTTTTTTTACATTTTCTTTTTTTTGTATCTTTTTCTTTTATTGCTTTTTCTCATCTTTGTGGTTTTATTTTTCATTAATTTTCTTGATTTGTTTTTTTCTCAATATTATTTTTTCCAAATTTATTAACAATATTTTAGTTATTCTTAGTGGGATGTGAGTTAACGAAAACTATTTTATTCGTAACTGTATATGTAATACATGCATTACATGTATTAATAAATGTTATATATTTTTTTTCTTGTTTTATTAGAACAGAAAATAATTAAGAATAAAGTATTTTTTTTTGCCAACGTTTCGGCCATCTTCAGGGCTTGTTAAATAAATATTGTAAAGTTATATAAAAAATATTGAGTAAAAAATATAAATTGATGACATTGAAGGAAAAAATAATTTGAAATTGAAAGATGTCAAAGAAAAAAAAAAAAAAAGGTAACAGGTAAAAAATAGTCTTAACATTTAGCATCCACACTGGCATAGACGTATTGTCACTGCCAATGTCAATGATAATTACAAATGACATTAAGATATAGTTAAAGTTAGTAATGTAGTGTATGGTATAGTGTATCATAGTGACTCACTAATAGTGGATGTATGTATTGGATTTTAATTGATGTAAGGTTGGGTGCGTTTGGAAGTGTATGGTTGTGTGAAGTGTTAGATAATGTTATTATATACATGATTGAGATTTTGAGTATCAGTTCTAAAGTTAATTGTATTTTTTGAAGTTTTTATGTGTATCATTTCTAAGAGGTTGCGTTTTTGAAGATGGCCTTACAATAAAGACCAAAACGTTGGCAAAAAAAAAATACTTTATTCTTAATTATTTTCTGTTCTAATAAAACAAGAAAAAAATATAACATACATTTATAGAACAAGAACAACAAGAATGTATTAATAAAGTTTGGGAAGTACGTGATTTCTTGTCCCACTGTTTTCACGCCTGGACCTGACCTGTAATGAAAAATAGAGACTATTAAACTAATTATAACTGGTCTGCAATTTAAATCATTCATTTCCGCTAGATGGCGACACCGATTAAAATATCATTATTAATGCTTAAAGCAAGATGGCTGAACTGCTGTTGTCATGATAAACACGAATATAATCTAAAACATTTCAAAAACTTAAATGTACAGTTTTGGTCAATGTTTTTACTTTTGAGACTGAGAAGGATAATTATCCTTATATATTAATTATTTATTATAATAAATATAATAAACAGTGCCTTGTGAGCTATCAACAAATATTTTTTGTGGTTGTTTATTTGGGTTACGCGTATGTGGAACTTCATGCGCTTTGATTTGATTGTGCTTTTCTTGTGAAATGCAGGAAAAAATATTTGTGGTAAATATGAAAAGAACTAAAAAACTAAGTATTATGGTATTATTTTCTTCATTTGAATTCAAATATCTAGGTTTCAAAAAAATTAGTAATTTATTTTTAAATAAAAACAGTTGCGAATAAAATAGTATACAGGTCTCCCTGAAAATTGTACTTTTCGAGTCGACCTGTAATCTACCATTTTTGATTGCCAAAATTATGGAATTACTTTATTTGTTCTTTAGGGCTGCAAATAACATTGGAAAAAGTAAAATCTGTAATAAGTAGGTAAGAAACAAAGATAAAAGAAATTATACAGGGTGTATTTGAAATAGGGTAGGAAATTTTAACAGGTGATTCTACGTGATAAAATATGACAAAAAGTTCCTATAAACATATGTCTAAAAAGGCGTCATAAGGGAGCTACGCCCCTTTGAAATTCGCTAAAAAATCGGTTTTTATTTAATAACCCTTTGAGATATATTAACGAGGTTTTGCACATGAATTAATCCTAATAAGGCCCATCTTTGTATGTTATTTTCACGTACTTATTTAAACCAGGGGTGTGCGAAACGGAGGGGCCTTATTAGTTTTTGTCTAACTTTTTTCTGTGTCACTTTTTTGCAATTTTTTTTTTGAAATATGATTCCTCAGGTCAAAATACATAAAAAAAGGTACTCTTGTTGTAATACTGTAGGATTAACCGTTTTCGAGAAAAGTTAATTTGAAGGTGAAATTTCACGGTTAGAGGACGAAAAATTAAATACTAAAATGTCGAAAACCAAAATTTTAATGATGCAATGTTATTCTACATCAAAAACTAAGAAAAAAAGTTTCAATACATGTAGGTCGAAAAAACGCTTTTAAAGCTACCATAGCCCTTTAAAAATGGTGCATATTTAGGAGACCATAGCTCCATTAGGATTGATTTTTGGAAGTACCTGTATATGAGGTTTTTTTCTTAGTTTTTAATGTACATTCGCCCTGCATCATTAAAATTTTGGTTTTCAACATTTTAGTATTTAATTTTTCGTCCTCGAACCGTGGAATTTCACCTTCAAATGAATTTTTCTCGAAAACGGTTAATCCTACAGTATTACAGCAAGAGTACCTTTTTCATGTATTTTGACCTGAGGAATTATATTTCAAAAATAAATTTGCAAAAAAGTTACACAGAAAAAAGTTTGGGACAAAAAACTGATAAGCCCCCCCCCGTTTCGCACACGCCTGATTGAAATAAGTACATGAAAATAACACATAAAAACGGGCCTTGGTAGGATTAGTTGACGTGCAAAGCCTCGTTGATATATCTCAAAGGGTTTCTGAGTTATTAAATAAAAACAGATTTTTTTAGCCACTTTCAAAGGGGCGTAGCTCCCTTATGACGCATTTTTAGACATATGTTTATAGGAACTTTTTGTCATATTTTATGATGTAGAATCATCTGTTAAAATTTCCTACCCTATTTTAAATACACCGTGTATATTATGTTTAATATTGATCTTTCTAAGGAATATTTTTAAATAAAGACAATTTTACTTATTATTATAAATTAATACAAATGTTTCTAAGTAATGGAAGTTATTTATAAAAGTTTTATAATAAATGAACATTTGTTTTGTTTTTGAAAGCAATGAACATCTACAATTGACCAATAATAATATTATTAATATGCAGGAAAATGTTAAATTTAAAAGAATAATGAGACAATTACCAGCTTTATTTTAAATAAATAAACTCAATAATAACCCCCGCCTGGCTTTTACTTTATTGAGTGGACAATTATTTATTTTACCCACTAAACTGTCACTTGTCAAATTATTTTCTTGTAAATGTCATTAAAATTTTTAATAAAAATATAAATTTCTAAGCTATTTATTGGATAAAACCTTGTATGGCACTCATGGGTAAACCGATATTGCCCTCTAGAAAATTAACCTGCTTGGCTGACGCCTCGCGTCATGGGCAATATCTTACTTTACTCACTAGTACCATAAATAACTATTGTTAATTTAGATTTATGTTTTAATTTTAGGATTTCCCTAAATAACAATTTTATGTATGTTATAGATATACAAAATTCGCCTACTACTTTAAAATACATAGCAATTTTGTTATGAACAGTTATTTTTAAACCTGTTATTTAATATAGTAATTTTTATTGGCAAATATCAATTTAACAAATGCCTATTTATGTTAAGTGATATTATTAAAAAATAACAACCTCTCTGTTATTCAAATTTAAATTATAACTTTTCGAATACCTCACCCTTATTTTTAGATGTGTGAATAAAATTTAAGTGCAGGTACACGAGTGCAATACGTCCTTTAAGTTGATAGAGATGGGAGTGTAATATTGGAAATTAAAAGAACAGTGCAAAATGTCCTTTTGAAAAGTACACTATTAAAATTATCTGAATGTGCGTTCTTTTTTGAAGGGTTTATTATCCACAGAAGGAAAGGATTCCTTGAACCAAGGACACGGGTCTTTCGATATGTTCAAAGCCATATTTTCTGGTTTTAAGGCTAGCATTTCTTTAAACCAAAGTCAATGTCCTTAAATGTGGAGCGCAGATGTTTATTCAAAAACCCTTGAAATAAGAGGATATGGCTTTGAATTTATCGAGACAACTGCCCTTGGTTCAAGGAATCCTTTTAATTTTCTGTTTCTAATAATTTTATTTAATATTCATTTCTGTAAAATATTTACAATATCTTTAAATTATCTTAAAATTTAGAATGACATTACTCCATTAATTCGTAATTTAATCAATTCTAAACAACATGGGTTTTCCAAAGGGAAATCGACTGTTACTAAGTTGCTAATTTATTCTAATTATATATTAACTGCCTTAGAGCTAGGTATTCAAGTAGATTCGATCTACACAGACTTTAAAAAAGCCTTTGATAGGGTCGATATCGGTCTGTTACTCTTAAAACTTAAAAAATATGGTATAACAGGGCCACTTTTTAATTGGTTAAAAAGTTATTTAAAAGATCGCAAACAAATTGTAGTTATTCTT
The DNA here is from genome assembly GCA_958510825.1 of Brachypterus glaber. NCBI lineage: Eukaryota > Metazoa > Arthropoda > Insecta > Coleoptera > Kateretidae > Brachypterus > Brachypterus glaber. The sequence continues at coordinate 13,381,590 of OY294045.1, forward strand.
GGATTTTTTTCGCATTTTATTGATGTTACTTCTGGTGTGCCTCAAGGGTCTCACTTAGGTCCCATAATTTTTCTACTTTTTATCAACGATATAATTCCATGTGTTGAAGATTGCGAAATACTTTTGTTTGCCGATGATATGAAGATTTTTAGAAAAATATCATCGACCATTGTATTTCTTTTTATTGTACTACTTGGATGTATATCTGTTTGTACTAAATAAATAAATAAATAAATAAAATTAACAATGAAATTTTAATAATAATTAAATTGTTCATTAATTTTTAAGTAAAACTCAATACAAAATCATACTTTAAGATTTGACTTAATATTAATGGATAATACATGGTGTTTGCAGTCTTTTGTCGAAAAATAAAGGGGATGATTCTACATCACAAAACATTTAAAACCAACAAAGGAAATAAGCAAATGAGCCCTAAGGGATATACGGCCTTTCGAAGATGGACAATATGCATTATTAAAATAATTACAATTTATTTATTTAATAAAGGTATCTATCTGTCGTTAAATTCAAATGGACAGGAAACAGTGAATAGTATAATTTTATCCTTTTTGGGAATCATCAGCACCAGATAAAACATTAGATAGATATAAAAGCATGATGATATCTATTGATGTGACCACATGAATAGATGGCACCATGCTTTTATATCTATCTAACGTTTTATTTTTTGATGAGTGGGCTTATACCAAGCTAAAGGAGCAATGGAGGGCGGTCGACTGTTGCCGGCAAGCTAGGGATTTCCTGGCTGGCCCAAGAAAATCAAAGACCGACTGGTTGCTGGAAAAAGGAAGAACTGCACTCAGACAACTTGTAGGGGTCCTCACCGGCCACTGCAAGCTAAGGAAGCACCTGGCAACAATGCGGATTCTAGAGAGTCCGCTATGCCCAGAGTGCGGAGAGGATGAAACATCCTCTCATTACTTATCCGAGTGTGTCAGATACGACAGGATCAGGTTGAGTGTCTTTGAAACTCAAAGACTCAACCAAGAGGAACTCAGAGATCTCCCCTGGGCCAATATCCTGACCTTTATTGAAAGGACGGGCAGGTTCAAGGAGGACTCAAATTAGTAAATGGCTGGGATTGCCTGGGGTGACAAAAAGGGCCAGAAATGGCCTAGTTTTCCGGCTTTGGCCAACCCAAAAATTTACTGCTACTACTAACTTTTTATTTGAATGTTAGCAACATACAGGATACACAGTGCTGATGATTCCCAAAAAGGATGAAATGGTACTATTCACTGTTTCCTGTCCATTTGATTTTAACGACAGATAGATAACTTTATTATATATATTTTTTGGTTATTAACCGATAAACGTGCAGTATATATTATTATAGATTGTCAATTCTTAACTTATTTATTTATTTGTTAATTTAAATTTGTTTTGATTAAAATAATTATAGTTGTTACTTATTTTTTATAAACCTATTTGTTAAAAAATATACGTTAATACATTTCTTAAAAAGATCTGCAGGTTATTTCCTTGTTTCTTTACCTTCACCTCATAACAAACATGCAAATTAAATTTAAATTAACATATTAGCGCCGCATGCCGAGATAATTACTGTTCTTTTTTTCCCCGCGGACAACTCTTTTCGAAGTATTTGTTCTTTGCGTTTAAAGGGTGGTTTTTTGTCACCTGCTTTAAGGGTTGTCACCTTATATCAGCAAGGCTTCGAGCATACATTTACTTGCATATATTTGCATATTAATGTCAACCGTTAATTTTATTTGCTTCTTAGATATTGTTATAATATTATGCATAGGGAAATGTTACCTGGGAAAAAAACATTCCATTATTTTCGTTTTTATTTTTAAACGGTTAAGTTTTGCATTTGGTCTTTACCAAGTGCTAAAACTTTGCAAGAAAACAGTTTTTATAGAAGAACCAGGAGTTTTTAAAGTTATTATTAAAGCTATTAAAATAAAATTACAACTGTACTGAACTGTACTGTACTGTACCGTACTGTACTGGTACTATGGTCTGTTTATTCAAGCAAGATAGTAAATTAAAAATCGTACAGTGAATATTTTCAAAACAGATTTGAATATTGGATGTGTGAATATACTGCGTAGTTTTATTTTATAGAACATAACTATATTCTATACACAAACATACAGTGCGGTCCAAAACCAGTTGAGATATCGACTTCAAATTAGGAACTTTTAAATAAGACAACTTAAACTATCTTTTAGCATATATTTAATACTTTCAGCTCTTAAAATGTGGGCAGGGGGGCATGGGGGCACACTTTTTTAAATGAAAAGGGGGGTAGTGTAATACATCATTTTAAAGCTTATAAAATTCTCCATTTAATATATATATTTTTAAATTAAAAAAAAAATGTGTTTAAAATGGGGTTGAAAATGGGTATTAATGTCAAAATTCCTTTAAAAAAACAAATAATTTTTTAAAAATGCCTAATTTCATCATAAAAAAATGTTAATTATACTTTTAAACTAATTTTAGTTGACATAAATAAAAATTTATAAATCTTTTTTTAAAAAATCGAATGTTTTAGCACAAAAAATTGAAAAATCAAAACATTTTTAAAAAATTTAAAAATGTTCGTTTAAATAGAGAATTGTATAATCTTTAAAATGATGTATCACACGACCCCCCTTTCCATTTAAAAAAATGTCCCCCCATGATACCTAATCATCAGGAAAATCTCACCTTTTTCGACTAAAACCTATTAAAGATTATGATCAAACTGAAATGAATCATATCCAATTTCTTTAAATATTTCGTTTATTGTCCAATATTTTTATTTCTCCTTTCCTTATTAAATCAATTTTAATAAGTACAATTTTCTTTATTTGACTATTTTTACACGGTGTTTGAAGTCGTATGGCATATATTAAAGAGGATGACTCTACATCACATGGTGTAAAATACCTTTAAAAAAGGTTCATAAATAAGTATAATAATATTTTTTTTTAATAAATATAACGAAAATGATCATTGTTTAAAATTATTAGACTGATAAAAATTAAGTTCATATTAAAAAATACCAGTACGTCATGAAAGAAAAATTAAAGGTGCACTTTTGCTTAAGTTCTCATCAATCTTGATAAATCAGCTCAAATTTTCTTTGTCTCTTCTAGATTTCGGTTGTTTTCTTATATTAGACTTTGGCAGTTAGAATTAATTACTTTTTGTTCATACACATTGTTATCTTATGAAAATTATTAAAAAAGTGAAAAAGTGAAAAAAAACGTCTGTAAAATTATCTATATTTAAAAAAAAAATCTGGTTATCAATACTTCGATATGATATTATTTGGCACGCGGATGTTACCTTTTTACTTTCACAATTGTGTAAAATTCGCTGTTTTCATAGGCGGTGTAAGAAAATTTTAATTTACATTTCTGTTGTTATATATTTAACTTTTTTGTGCTTTTAAAATCAAAAAATATTCGATTTGAAAATTTAAATCCATTTTAATTTATAAAATCTAGTATGATATGCTAATCTTCCATTTCTCCATAATACATTTTTATTTATATTTATTTTTATTGTTAAATTTAAAGTTCCCGCCATCAGCCAGGGACCTATATAGTTAAGTTGTCCAACCTGTTTTATTATTGTATTAGCTGTCAGCTGTCACTTTTATATGTTATGTGATCTTAAATTTAAGTTTGATTTATTTGACAAAATAGCTCAGTTTTGTATTTCTTAATGTAAGTATTAATTTGTAGGACTTTTTTATATTGTATCTTGTCAATTTGTGTTTATACACATATTTTCTTGTAGGCGACCTTCAACAATGATCCTATGTATATAAAGCCCCAAAGCCTCGGTCAGGTTTTAATTAATATACTTGGGAAAAGGACCTTTACTCTGCTTTTTATTTATTTTATTTTTATTTAATTTATATCTACTACTTTATATCTAAAAAGTCCACCGAAATTGTATATAGGGAAAAAACGATAAGAAGAGAGAAATAGCATGAAGCTGAAGTTTGCAACGTTTTTTTGCAACGAAAATTCAAATAGTATATAAAGCACTTATTCCATAACACGTTTTTAGCGCACTAATACTTTAGAAAACTCGCCGCAAGTGGCTTGTTTTCTGAACTTGCACTCGTGCCCTAAAAACATATGTTATGAAACTAGTACTTTAATATACTATTTGAATTTTCGTTGCAAAAAAACGTTGCAAACTTCAGCTTTATGAAATAGCTGAAATGATTTTCATAAAGAAGGAGAACAACGCAATAAATAGGAAATTTATTTATTTATTTGTGTATCTATCTGTTAATTTATTTATATATTAGCTTATTTCATTATTTATTAGTTTATTTTATTATTTATTAGTTTATTTCTTTATTTATTAGTTTTTTTCATTATTTGTTAGTTTATTTGTTACTAATTTTATTTAATTATTTATAACTTATGCTGTACCCTATCATATCATATCAGCACCTTCGCCTTTTTAAATTTACATGACAAAGCATAATTTAATCCAGCTAGTAGGTTGCTGCGTATAGAAAAGTACACTTTCTAAATTTTATTTTTTTAACTATTATTTATTTAAACTAAATTAAATTGTTTGATATTTACAAATTTAAAAAATCTATATAAAACATTTTACTATTTCTTAAAACGACTTTTGTTTGATTAACGCAGTCGTCCCTCCGAAGTGACTGATCGATTTCGTGCTTTTTAGCACTCTTCAGAGCCACATATCGGTAGTAGGGACAACTACGAAAATCAAATCCTTTCCATATATCTCTATATGGAGTTTAAAAATCGTTGTAAGGAAAAGCAAAAACAGCTAGAGTGCTAAAAAGCACGAAATCGATCAGTCACTTCGGAGGGACTACTGCGTTAATCAAACAAAAGTCGTTTTAAGAAATAGTAAAATGTTTTATATAGATTTTTTAAATTTGTAAATATCAAACAATTTAATTTAGTTTATTAATTCAGATACCACTGTAAAAGGTGCCCTCCTAGCGTTTAGGATTCAATTGGCGGCAATGTCCACCGTGGCATTGATTAATCTGCCCCCTATCGACAGCGTGCAATAGGTTCTTGAAACCAATAACTGCTTCCTTTTTTGGACTGTCGATAGGTTTATCCAGTCTCTGCTTTTAGCAATAGATGTCGCTAGCTGTTTTTGCTTTTCCTTACAACGATTTTTAAACTCCATATAGAGATATATGGAAAGGATTTGATTTTCGTAGTTGTCCCTACTACCGATATGTGGCTCTGAAGAGTGCTAAAAAGCACGAAATCGATCAGTCACTTCGGAGGGACGACTGCGTTAATCAAACAAAAGTCGTTTTAAGAAATAGTAAAATGTTTTATATTATTTATTTGTTTAAATAATGTTTTGTTTTTGTGAGTTTTTACTGTTAGTGACAATGACTAATCTTTGGCTTTAATTCTCTATAAGTTCTTCTGTGTATTTTATTATTATTTATTTTAAGGTTAAGTTAAATGTTTAAACAATTGTATTTTTTTTTTATATTTATATATATTTTTTTATTTCCAATAAAGGTTGGAAAACGACGAAAATCCATCGTCGAAACGTCACAGCAAAATTAGATAACAATTTTAGTTAGATCCAAAGCCCTATTCCCCAAAAATCTAAAAGCTATACTATTTTTCTCGGTGTAAGTAGATGAAAACATATTTTAAAATGTACATCCCCATACAATATCATTGGAGAATTAGAAGAATAATAACCCATAAATTTAAACAAACGCTTACTTAGTTAACTGAATGCATAAAGTGATAACCGTGTCCATCCGCAAAATAAATTTGCATACTCTAGTCAGGTAAGCGCTACCAACCTAACTGTCACACACATCGAAGGTATTGTTTCCCCGTTTTGTCACCGTAACGCAAACACATGCAAATATCCCCGTAACTAATCTGCATATGAGGACACGAGAAGAATGATTCAAGCCAATACTATTTTTTTTTCTTCTTCTTTTTCTTCCTCTTATCCTTGTTATATGGTTTAAATGTAAGGCTAAAACATCTTTAGGGACAATAATTAACCTTACACCACTTTATTTATATTGCTATAAATATTAAAAACAGAGTAAACAGCAACTCTAAGAACTGTTTTTCGTCGCTGCTGAAAATTTTGACTTTTCACACTTAGGAGGTATTGAAAGTTTATGGTCGTTATATCATTTTACGATGAAAAAAATATATAAAAGTAGGTTTGAAATATAAATCGTTAAAAAATAATCTTCCGAATTTATTTTTTTATTTATTTGTTTTATAATTAAATGTCATGTCATGAAGAGCCCCAAATAAGCTTCTGGCTTGTGCTAGGGGCACTCCATAAATTTTGAGAAAAAATAATTACAAGGTTGACAATTATTACTTCAAATTTTCAAAAAATCTTCAGTTAAAATACATCGACGGAATTGGCTTCATTTTCGTATAATTCCTTAATCTTCCTCCACCTTCCAGCATTATTTTTTAATTTAAAGATTCTTTTTTACTGTATTACACATGATTCTTCGAATTATTGGGAAAAATTCACAGTTTTCATTCTAATTTGCTGCCAAAGGAAATAATTATTCCAGGGGCACCGCCCCTGCAGGTCGAAATTATTTCCAGACAGCAAATTTTTATGAAATCAGCGAATTTTTCCCGCATAATTCTCAGCCTCTGTATAATTATATATGAAAATTGTCCGCTAGTTAATCCTTAATTATTATTAATTCTTTAACAAGTTACGTGTATATCATAGAAGCTTAGCTATTTTTCTACGCGGTGTTTACCTAATAAGTTTATTTAAAATTTTATCTGACATCTGTTTCAGTTTTTTTGTCTTTTTTTTTGTCTATTTATGTGCATTTTTGACAATTTTCCCAATACATTTTTGGCAAAGTCCCACTTTGTATATAGTTCAAAAATATAAATATCTGTAAAACCAATTACGCATTCTAAAATTTTTCTCATATATGGACTTGAATTTTTAACCCGTATTACATACTTTTAAAAAGAAGAAATCCGTCGCGATGCGACGGTATATTTTATTAAATAGGTCCAATTCAAACGACATCTGAGTTTTTCTCACTAGTTAAACTAGTGCTAACGATTACGCACAATTAAAACTCATATAGTAAGCTTATATACTAGTATATGCATATATTTAATATAATGAATAAAATTAAATGTAATATATACACCGGGAAAGGTTTCCCTAATTCAGGTAAAAACACTTACTTGGTTACAAATAAGTGATACTCCAATTATTTTAAAAAGTGATTTTTGGGGAAAGTTTGAAAAATTTGCGCAGTTGCAACACTTGGCTAAAGGCCTATCAAGAAGCATGCATAAGAACATAAAACATAAGAATGCGGTGCCGTGATTGGCTTACAAGATACATGGCGACACATCAAGCCAATCACGGCATCGCATTGTTATGTATTACGTTCTTATGCGATCCTGTGGATATGCCTTAACATAGCCGTGCGTTAGCTCTGTATGAAACGGAGGTAATAGTTGATAATTACGCAGCCACGCAAAAAAAAAGGTCAACAATTGTTTCGGAGACTATTGTATTCCTATGTATTTTGAGGTGCTGAATTCGAATTTGAGGTCAAAACAGCAAATCCGACAAGTTTTGGAGATAACCTCAAAAAACGTTATTTTCGAGTATATGCATTAACTTTGTCTCGTGCTTTCGTAAATACAAACAACAAACTCGTCCGAAAAAATCATTCGGTCTTGGTATATTACCTATGAAAACTATCCAAACTAAATAAAATCTACCCATCTTGTAACTTAATCTACATAACACATTACGATCCAGTATATTAATTATTCGTAAACAATTTTATGGGTATACAATCTAAAGGTATATATTTAAAAACCTTTCCCAGAGATCCATCCCGAAATTGTATGCAAATTTCGTACGTCCTCATTCATATTCAAAATTCAAATTGCAATAATTTTAACGTACACTTCATTGTAACAAACGTATAAACAGTAGGGTTAAGGTGTGACTGACAAGATTTTAAGACAGAATGGGACGGGGATCTGCCCAATAATTTAAAACTGAACAGTTTGTTGCAGAACATGCATATGAGTGTATAGTTCTTTTTTATTGATGTGTTATAGTTTATAAAATGTGAAAGTGAAATCTATAATAATTATTTAGTGAATATTTTGTGTAATGTGGTTATTTGGTGTAAAGGTATTAGTAAGTACATACTTAAATCCAAAAACATAATAAATCAATTTTAAAGTTTATTTTTTTAAGGTATAGTTATTTTAAACCTTCCCGCTTGTAAACAATCTCGAAATTACCATAGCAATGTAAGATACGCATGAGTCGTAAGCGAAATGACTAGGCCCAATTTACACAATCGTAAAACGCTGACGTGCCAACGAGAACAAAACAATGGTTGGAATAAAAGCGATTTTATAAGCAAATTTTGTTTCTACAGGAACACAAAAGTGTTTTTAGCAACAGCTTTATCAATTCTCCTTTTTTACATCAAAACATCATAAAAACAAAGCAAATAAAAATTATAAATTTTGGTTATGTTGACATTCAAAACAAGCCACATGCTTCAGTATAAATCGGACTTTGTGGAGTATTTAAAATAACTATACCTTAAAAAAATTAACTTTAGCAAATACCGCAATGCCGTATTAGGGGTTATCCATAAAATACGTCACGCAAATTGGCCAAAATTCATACACTTCATACCCCGTTTCTAGCGTTTTTAAAGGCTGTAGAGATTTTATATTTTGGCTACCCTCCTAACACCCCCTTCTATTGGGGGGGGGGAGGTAGCTAAAATATGAAATCTCTACACCCTGTATTTTTGGACCTTTTATTTTTTCTTTATAGCTTTATCGGATTGTTTTTCAGAATTTTATTAAAAGAAAAATTATTTAAAATCAATTTTACCTATGACTGAAGTTTTACCAGTGTCAAAATCTGACAATCAATTAAAAATGTAAAAATTTATCAAAATTTATTAAAATGCCTATATCTCGGAAACTAATGGTCCTACGATAAAAATGATCACATATGTTTTTGTAGGGAATTAAACAGTATTTTCATTTATGCAAAAAAAATTGTCCTACCATAAATAATAAGTAAGATATCGCTAAAAATTATAGTTTTTGTCCATTTTGCCCCCCTTGCTCTAAGCTGATGTTAACCATATTTGATCTGACGAAAACAGAAAAGGTCCTGAATCGTTCGGTAAAAGAATTTTTCAAATCGGAGATTCCGTTCAAAAGTTATAAGGTTTACATACAGACCGACAGACAGACAGAGATATATTTTTTTAAAAGCCAAGTTTTTCACACACACAACGTTTCATGACATTGCCGAACATGCAAAAAAATTGATTTTTCGGTCGAGTGTTCCCACCCGTAAAAATATTTCATTTAATTTTTAATAGTTCTGGGACTGGCGAGGAGAAAAAACTAAACATTCACTCAACGAATTAATAACTCTTCTTTCTAGAATACGCATGCCGTTAAAATAAAGTATCGCCAACATCTCGGTTTGTTTGTAAACAAATAGTATAGGTATATTCAGGCCTGAACAATAACAATTACCAGTAACTGATATTGTTGTCTCTGTTAGAACAAAGATGTGCGAGTAAGACAGACGAATGTTTATGTTGCCGACGTTTTTGTCAGTTTTTACGAATGAAATGCCTATTCTAGATAGAAGAGTTATAAGTTCGTTGCATTCACTTTAAAGCCTTCTTTATCCTAGACCTGTAACTTATAATTGAGCAATAAATGCCCAATAAGAATTAATGTTGCTGTTTATTAATTTATCATTGCAAATCTTGTTTTAATTAATTATTATTCTAAATTAAGTACCTGATTAAAATTAAAATAATGTTACATTATATTTTTAATGGGTCATAAAAAAGTTTATACCAGGAAAACTATATCATTCAAGGAATAAAAACTAATACTGTAAATAACATATATTCATATTTTTAATTGAAACGTATAAAATATGCATTATTAACACGTTAGGAGCCCAGCCAACGAACATCAAATCGAGACAATCGATAAAACTTTAGCAATATTTAAGCACCGAAAAAAATCGGGCAAATATATACTATGTATTTAACATTAATCTACACTAAGCATTCGTTATCATAGTAAATACTAAGTTGTTACAGTAAAATATATAACAGAACAATGTTATATAATAGCCCCAAATATATGACATTTATTAAACATAATAAACAAATAACACAATCCAACAAAAAAAAAATCGTGAGTCTTGAATTCCAATATGATATTCCTATGTATTTTTTCCCGCTGAAACCGAATCCGCAACCCGTTTAACCCCTACACGTCAGGATTTTGACATAACCTCAAAAAACACTCGAAAAACTACTGAAACCGCTAAAATCATCTACTCCATACCACTTTCAGCCTCTTCCTCCAAATTCGTAATTTCGTAATTCCATAATCCCCTAACCAATACCATTACTTCATAACCTCAAAACCCCGTAACCTCATTAAGTAGAAAAATCTGGTTCGGAAAAAAAATCCTATCAAAAACTCCAAACCTCCTAACCCCTTCGCTCCGTATATTATAACCTCTTAACCCCATCATCCAATTCTGTAGAGAAGTCCGGTTCTCGAAATCATAAGAGTTTTGTGAGTGAAGTCATGAATCAAGGTCTAGTTCATTATTTTTTTAACACCTTTCAGACGTCTGATACCTCAGAAAGCTTGTTATCCAATATCTTTTTTGCAATATTTATGAAATTAAATTTTTTCGTGGTATTTACGCAATTGTTTAACGAAAGACCATTACTACCACTACTACTACTTTTCACGATTGCAATTGTGAAAAGTTCTATTATTTTTTTTCCGGAATTTGAAATCCTGCTACCCCCGAGAACATTGGAGACTAATGTGAACAAATCAACAATAAAAAACTTACTCCACATTTCTGAGGTTTGGGGTTATAATTTCAGTAACCGGACTACTCCACAGAATAGGATAACGGGATTAAGGGGATATAGTATATGGGGTTACCAAGTGAAGTTATTTTGAGGTTATTTATAATATTTCTTTTTTGAGGTTATGGTGTTAGGGGATTTTAGGGTTATAGAGTTACTTACCTATGACTATGTTCCACAAAAAAAAAACTGAAGAATTTGTTCTGTTTTCCCAAACTATATTTTTCTACTTAATCAGGTTAGGGGGTTTTGAGGTTATGCGGCTATGGTATTATAAGGTTAGGGGATTATGGGGTTCTAGAATTAGCAATTTGGGGACAGGGGGGTGACAGTGGTATGGCATAGATGATTTTAGCGGTTTCAGTAGTTTTTCGGGTGTTTTTTGAGGTTATGTCAAAATCCTGACGTGCATGGGTTAAACGGGCCGCGGATTCAGTTTCAGCGGGAAAAAATACATAGGAATATCATATTGGAATCTAGGACTCAGAATTTTTTTTTTGTGGGACTGTGTAATTGATCTATTAATGAAAATTAAAAATTAATATTTAATAAAATGTATTAATTACAGTAAAATATATATTTACCACAAATAGACAGTTTTTGTGTTTTTTTTTTAGAATATTTAAGGAAAATATGTTAAAGTTAATTTATGAACCTAGTTCCCACCAGGGGCGGATTTATTTCACTTTAAGGGGGGGGCAATTATGAATGTATGGATGGGCAGATGGGCCCGTCGTTTTTCACGGGGGGGGGGGGATAATATGAAACAGATTGAGTGGCATCACTATGTTCAATACAACATATAGCGTCGCAGGCAATTTTTTTTAGAAATCCTAAGGTATGGTATTTTTCAGAATTTCAAAAGCAATTATTTTATAAAATCTATTAATTAATATAAGCCATTTCGCCTCAATGATTATTTATATCGATAAAAAATCTAAAACAGAAAATAAAATTAAAATGTTCTTATCAGGCGCACCTATTTCTAGATGCGCTGGTAAGGTATGGCGTTTAAAATAATACTTATCTGCTATATCTTCTTTACCTAAAAAAAAAGAAAGCTAAAAGAATCAATTTTCATAAAATTATGCAGAGATAACTGTATTAGCGAATGTTCTTCATCTTTATCTAATATTTGGACACCAATACTTAATGATGAAGTATAACGCGGTAACTTAACTTTGCCCTCTTTTCATAAAAAAGTTTTCTAAAAAAATATATATTTTTGTTTATAACTTAATAACTTTCTTTTTTTATTAATACTTACATTCTAAACGATAAATATAATGATGTTCTTCGACTGGGCTATAGTATAGGTTTTTATTATTTTTTTTATTTACATAAATGTTCATAATACTTCAGTTACACTACACTACTTATTTTAATTAAGATTTCTTGCCAGATAAAAGAAGAGTATTGTGTTTTTAAGAATTTTAAAACAGATTTCGCGTTAGATTTTCTGCATTCATTAATTTAGATGAAAACAATAGATTTTTTTAATACGAGACATTGCACAGTGGTCCCAGAAAGTGACAAAAGTCTGTTTTTTGCATTGGGCCATTTTTTGCACCTCTGATTACAAAAAAAAATTGTGACAAATGTAAAAAAAAGAATTTTTGGCTACATAGGGAGGTCCAAGTTTTTAAAAAATGTCCGATTTAGCTGATATTTGTTGTAAAGGCTTATTTTGATAATCTTAACATGAATCATTACCCAAATACTCAAAATTCAAAATTAACGAAAATGGAGCACAATGTAAAAAACTATGAGGATGCCAGCCTATTTCTTATGGCTTATTTTCATTATATCTAATTTTGTTTAACATATGATTAGAGTCGAAAAATTACGCACGTAAATTTTAATGATTTTTTTTTAATTAAATTAAAAAAAAAATAAAAACGGGCTGGTATAAAATCATGAAATTTTTAGAGTTGACACTAATACATATAAGAAAAATAAAATAAAAACGGACTGGCAGTTTCATATTTTTTCTTTTGTGCCATATTCTTGTTAATTTTGACAAAATTTAAAGATACAATCGGCCATATTTATTCTGCCATTTTGAATTTTGGTATTGGTCCATATTAAGATTATCACAAGAAGCATTTTTACCAAATTTCAGCTAAATCGGATATTCAAGATAAATTTGGATTATCCTAATATCGCGAATTTTTTTTTCAAAAATTTCACACAAAATTTAAAGATTCAATCGGCCATATTTATTCCGCCATTTTGTATTTTAAGTTTTTGGGTATTGTTCCATATTAAGATTATCACAAGAAGCATTTTTACCAAATTTCAGCTAAATCGGATATTCAAGATAAATTTGGATCATCCTAATATCGCGAAATTTTTTTTTTTTTCAAAAATTTCATTATTATTTTATTTATTAAAAATATATTATGTATGGGACTAAACAGTTTTTATTTCTAAATTTGTAATTATTTTAGAGTAATTTTGTTTAATATATAAATAAAATAAAAAAATTACTCATATTTTGCCAAATTTTTAGTGATTTTTTTTCAAAATTAAATTAAAAAAAAACGGGCTGGTATAAAACCATGAAATTTTTACAGTTAACCCTAGTACATATAAGGAAAATAACCCATAAAAAAATGGTCTGGCAGTTTCATATTTTTTTGTGCCATATTTTAGTTAATTTTGGCAAGATTTAAAGATTAAGTAGGCCATATTTTTTCCGCCATTTTGAATTTTTAGTTTTTGGGTATTGATCCACATTAAAATTATTAAAAAAAAGCTTTTATACCAAATTTTAGCTAAATCGGATTTAAAAAAAAAATTGGATCACCTTAATACAGCGAAAAATTTTTTTCAAGATTTTCAGCCGTGCAAAAAATGGCCCAATTTAAAAACCAGACTTTTTTCACTTTTTTTTTTCTGGGACCACTGTGCATTTCAATTAAAAATATTTTCATTTGCAAGGTAAGAGAATGTTTTTGCAAAGGTTTGCAAATATTTTCTTTCAATATCTTCCGAATAATACAGATTACTTTTAACCCTTTCGCTCCTGTAGGGACATACAGAGCGGTTCAAAAGTCATCCCCCCTCATCTTAACTTTTGAACGAGTAGAGATCGGCTTCAAATTTAGAACTCTTAAATAAGACAACTATCTTTTAGCATTTATTTAATACTTTCAGCTCCTAAAATGTGGGCAGGGGGCATGGGGGCAGTTTTTTTAAATGTAAAGGGGGGTCGTATAATACATTGTTTTAAAGAAAATAATAGTATTTATCTATTAGACTATATATTTTTTATTAAAAAAATAAGGTTTAGATTTTTTAATTTTGTGTGCTAAAAATGCTATTTTTAGGATTTTTTGTTGTAAAATTTTTATTCTATTAATTAAAATTAGTTTAAAAGTATAATTTACGTATTTTTATCACGAAATTAGTAATTTTTAAAAAATTGGTTGATTTTTTTAGAGAAATTTTGAAGAAAATTCTCATTTTCAACCCTATTTTAAACCCAACAAAAAAAATGTTTGAAAAAATTAAAAAATATATATTTTTTATTTTTAAATGGATGCCGTTTAATTTAAGCTAAAATTTTTCCCAAATTTAGATTTAGTTATGCATTTTGTATGACTTAAAAATATGTTTTCTTGTCGTGATAAATGGTTCTTAAACGTTCGGAGAAATAATACTTAAATAATAAATTGTGTTTAATTTTGTTTTATTATATTTTATTTAGCACGTTCAAACGTTTATACATTTTTATTGCACCTTTTATAAACCTAGATACTTGTAAAACTTAATGGCATGATAATAAATAAAAATATTTGAAAAACTAAAAATAATATATTAGATTTTTAGTTTTTAAAATATTTTTATTCCAGTTTTATTTTTGAAATAAGCTTTTTTTTGTGATGAATTCTTAGTATTTCAAGAATTAGTAAAGAATTTCTATTGGTTTATTAGATTATTCGTTTTTATTAAAAATTAATAAAAATCAACTTTTAGTTAACATTGTTTAATTTTGAATACCGGTTTTAATACCGGTATTACCGGTACTTCAACATTGGTAATACCGAATACCGGTATTTTTAAGTCTGGTATTTTTGCAATCCCTGTGGGGATAGATAAATCGTTTTAGAGCTAATAAAATTCTCTCTTCGACCATAAACTTTTTATTTATTTATTTTTTTTAGGGGGGTTTACAAAAGTGTTAATGATGGGAATTTTTGTCAAATTTAAAAAAAAAAAATCAAACAATTTTTTTTAATAATTAATTTCATGATAAATAAAATTAAATTATACTTTTATACTCATTTAAATGACACAAGTAAATCTAAGAAAACCGCATTTTTTTAATAAAAAATAAATAAAATTTAACACCCTCAAAAAAAATTAAAAATAAAAAGTTATATGGTCAATAAGAAAATTTAAGAAGCTTTAAAATGATGTATCCCACGGCCACCGTTTTCATTGAAGAAAATTCCCCTTGTCCCTGCCTCCATTGTGCCCCCTAAATATATCAGTAGACTTAAGACATGCACTATCTTGCCACCTGTTTAGCAATGGTATTCGTTAAGGCCTGTTTTCACTTAATTTTATTTATTTATTAACAGAATATATGGCCTTTGAATTAAGGCCAATTGCCCCACCTGTCAAATAAACAGTTCAAGGTCATATTTTGCTAACTTTCACCTAGAAATATGAAATTTGGTATGGGTATCCTAGGATGCAAGACCAATCAACGACTCTGGCAAAATGACAAATTACCTAAATTTTAAATCTGTCGTTTTAGAAAGATGCAATTTGGTATGAGTGCTCTTTACAATAACGCAAATCGACTCACATGCCATGATATTTGGCATGGATGGTCTTTGAAAAAATACCAATCGTTCAACTGTCAAATTTTTGCCAACTTTTAAACGTACTGACCGAAAACATGAAAACGCCATATACTATGCACTGTAAAGAGTATGTTGTGAAATGCCAAGAATGTCATATCTGCACGGATGGTTTATATTTGTCTAAACGAATGATCTTCTCCTCAATCTATTTTGCTTAAATACTTGTCCAACATAATATAAAAATACATCTGCATACCCAATTTCAAGTCGCTAGCTCAAAGTATTCTTAAGTTATCGTGGATACAGACAAACACACAGACTGACCGACAGACCGACCGACACACAGACAGACAGTATTATTTTTTTTGTTGCTTATTTTGACGTTACAAGAAAAAAAATATGATTTAGCAAAATAAAAAATTTATTTTTTTTTCCTATCGCAATATTTTATGAGAAAGTAAAAAACATAAGCGTTATGAAATTTAATCAATCAGCACCTGAAGGCCTATGGGAGCGTTAAAGTATTACGTAACGCAAATTGTACCAAAATTCATACACTTAATACCCCGGTTCCCAGTTATTATAGATTATAGAGATTTCATATTTTGGCTACCCCTCCTAACATATCCCCTATTAGGGGGGGTAGCCAAAATATGAAATCTCTACAGCCTTGAATAACGCAAGAATCGAGGTATAAAGTGTATGTATTTTGTTACATTTTGCGTTACGTAAAACTTGAACGTTCCCTATCCAGAAGCTTATGCATAAAACATAAGAATGCGATGCCGTGATTGGCTTACAACATACATGGCGGCACATCAAGCCAATCACGGCATCGCATTTTTATGTACTATGTTGTTATGAGAGCCTGTGGATATGCCCTTACTCGTTTCTTACGTTTACGTTATATGTATGTAGATAGGCCTTTATGTGAGCAAAGTCTTTAACATATTTTCAAGCGAGATCATGTCAAGTATAATGAAGCAGTTTATATGAAACCCCACGCTTTTAATTTCAGTTCAAGTCTGAAAATACTGTTAAGTTAAACCATCGTTGGTGCAAGTGGCCCTAAATTTAAACGGCATAAGTAGAATATTTACTAAAACAAATATATTTACTGAGAACGACCCTTTTTTGCGAAAAAACTTCATCAATACCATTTCTCGGATCTTAATTCGAATCCTAGTGAACCTGTGTTTATAGAGGGTGGCACCAAAAGGAATTCATTTTTGAAAATTTTATTAAAACATGTTTTTAAAATTAAATAGTCCAATTGCAGTGGATGTTATAACATCCAATTAATTGGTGTCCTCTGCAGTGGCGGCACTCCTCCAATTGTACGCAAAGGTTTTGAAATACATGGATAAGGGTCGGTCTCAAAATCAATGCAAGTTCTTGACAGATATTGGCTGATTTTTTGTCCAAGGTTTGTTACAATAACAAACAATAACAATACTCCTAAGGTATCCTCATCATAAAAAGTGGACTGGAGTAAGATCGGGACTCCGAGGAGGCCACGAAATATCCCCCATTTGAGAAATCAACTTTTCGGAGAAAAATTTTTTACCACTTAAATGCTTATGTTAAAAGTATAGCAGATCGTGCAATACTGCTGGAACCACGTATTTAAGTTGTGGGGCCAAAAAGTTTCTTGGCATTGCTGTGTAGCGTTTGGCCTCGATTACCTGTGAATAAAAAAGCTCCGATGATTCTTCACTTAGCAATTGCAGCCCAAACAGTAACCTTTGAAGAGTGAAGTGGCTTTTGAAGTTTCAGGCGTGGATTCTCAGAGCTCCAATGTCAATTTTTTTTGTTTATTTATACAACCATTTACATGAAAATGGGATTTATTTGGGAAAAAATCTGACGCAGAAAGCACTCTGCCCCCCCATGTACTGGGGGGGAGCAGCGTGCGATGCGTGCGTATTTCTCCCACTTAGTATACAAAAACTACAATACCAAATGTATTTTCGTACGAGCCACCCTGTATTATACGAGTTATCCAAACTTCTTAATTATAATGGCTTTTTTTAGTTTATATTAATATAGGTATTTTTTATTTTTATTTTATTGTGACTTGTAAAGGTGAACCAGTCATGAAGATTTTTGTCTTAGCTGTACTTTTTGTGTGTATTGCAGGTATGTAGTTTAATTTTTATATGATTTTATTAAATATTTAGTTAGATTTAATATTTTAAATACTGAAAATAAAAAAATATATATTTTTTAAAAATAAAAATAAAATAATAAAAAATATATAAAACCAAATAAAACCATTTAAACTTTTATAAATATATATATATAGTGCACCTTTAGAGTTGTGCCTTTCTTGGGATTTTTCATTTCATTCACAGGGCATTTTTAATTTCGGCAGTTTCTAAGTATTTTTTGATATTTTAGGCACACATTGCGGTTTAAAACACTCTATCAAAAACGCTCTATTCCGCGTTGAAAAAACCTTTGCTGAGTTAGTAAGAGACAAAATTGAACATAAGCCTGTAACTTCTGACAAAGTTACCTTTTATTTATTCAACAAAACCAACCCCAATAAGTATATTGGCTTAAACAGGAATAACTTGGACGAACTAACCAATCCCAATGCTAAAGTAGTATTTTTGGTCCATGGGTGGACCAATAGCAGAGAGATTGAATGGTACGAGGATGTCAAAAACGCGTTTCTGAACAGAGAAGAGGAATATTATGTGGTTCAGGTCGATTGGAAGGAACCCGCAAAAGAGATGTACACCATTGCCTCGGTCAGTACATACGATGTTGGTAAGTAGTAATATATATATAAGGCTTTACATCCCAATGTGATATTGTGTACTTTGGGGTTTTTGAATATCGACTAAAAATAATTCCATGCTTGTGCCAGTTCCTGTTATACCGGAAGTGGCACTCAACCTTGATTTTTTAAATGGAATACCCCATATATTTTTTAACTTTTAAAATTCGCATTAAATTTTCTTTATTTTGATACCTACACTTTATGTCAGTCTCCGGTAATTTTTGAGTTATTCAAGTTTTTAGCGAAAAATTAGCAAATTCAAGCACCCCTAAAAAAATAAATTTAAGAAGAATCTGTACCTATAAAAACTTCTTCACGTGTTAGTTGCTTCCAAATCAAAATTTATCAGCATTATAAATGATTAAAAAACATAAAATTCCCTTCTTACTCCAATATAATCACATGTTTGTCATTTTACTGCACATCATCCATACAATCACTATAATATATATAAAATCGAATCCAGGGCATATCTAAGATAGCAAATAAATAAATAACTATACTAAAACACTTGATGCTAAAAGTTAAACGCGATTAACGGATTACCTAATTCTTGCCAAAAGTACATATTGCTCGTTTCACGGGTGAAATGCAACTACAAAAGATGTTAATATTATTTTCCATGAACAACCTCTCCCCAAAAACCTTGCCAGATTATAATTCTGTGGCTTGGTTCTAAGAGGGCCAATGTCACTATTTCCTTATTATAATAATTATAATTATGGTATTTATTATTTTATTTTAGCTCATCTCCACTTCTTATTTTTCATACCAGCTTTTGTATCAGTTTTAGTTTTTGGGACTTTTTTTTTAATTTATGATAAAATATTGTACGAATGGTAACGCTCTTCATCATGGAATGGCTGAGAAACTTTTGCTTAAATTTTAATAATAAAAAAAAAACTAAAATATTTATAGTCAATTACAATTTATTTTATTTTTTTAATTCTAGGTAAACACATTTCTGGCCTTATCATCGACCTTTTGGACAAACATTGCAGACTGGAAAATATCCTAATAGTAGGCCATTCCTTAGGAGGTCAGATTGCTGGATTCGTGGGAAAACACATTAAAAAATCCTTAGGAAAGTCACTTCCAAGGATAATATGTCTGGACCCTGCAGGCCCTATATTCAACGCCCGCACAGCCGACAAAAGGTTAAAGGCTTTTATCCACGGCCGTGATTAATACGCCTATTTAACACGGGTCTGTAAAAATAAACCGTTTAAACTTTAAAATGGCCGTGGATAAAATATAGTATTCTACTCGCGTATAACAGCTATTAATTATTCGGATGATTAGGCCACTCGCCTATCGGTCGTGTCCCAAAATTCACCCTCATTGAATAATAGCAATTATTATACACTATGGTGCTTTTTTTTTCGACTTTTTTTGTTTTTTCGGTCCCATCACGAAATTTTGTTGGAAGTACCCTAAAAAAAATTCCCTCAAAATTTTAGCCCTTAATGTTAATATTAAGTAGTGGACCAAGGCATGTAAAGATTTCCCATTGAAAATACACGTAAACTTTGATTTTTTTTCTTTAAATTACTATAGTTTAGCGGCATTTTATGGCATCGCTTCGACCATAGACACGTATTTCTCAAAATTGAAAGCTCTATAAAAGTGCCCATTGTGGCATAATCATAACTCGTACTGGTGAGGTAGTTTGGGCCACCAAACCCAATTTTTTCATAAATTTTACGTTTTTCTGTCCTTATCTCGTAATTGACAAGAGCTACAAAAAATATTCAAATGATAAACTTGTAGGAAATTTAATTTCCTACAAAAATAGTCCTTGGCACTAAATCTCTAACATCAATATTTCTTGAGATATTAAATTCTAAAGTTTTTGTTATTTTTTATAATTTGACGTGATACTCCATAATAAAAAAGTCGGTGAAAAACTTTCATTCTCCCTGAAGTTAAATACTAATTTTATAACCGCGGTGGAGTAAGGCGAAGAGCGTTCCCTTTATAACGCCGAGGTCGCGGGTTCGAATCCCGCCTGGGGCATGGTTGTGTAGTGGTGTCTTTAAAATTGCTATAATTTACTAACTTGTACTACATATAAATAGGCCATAGCCGACACGGTTGAATGCCGGGGTGTACCTACCGAATGATAGGTACAACCTTAAAAAAAAAAAATGTAGGGTGTCCCAGCTAAGAGATAAATTGTTTTTTGCCTTATTATTGAAGCTATCGGAATAAAATTTATGCCAGTCAGTGTACACAAAACGAGCTATAAGTGTGCAAAAACAAAACATTTCTACAAGCTTTCGTTTTTGAAGTAAAGCTTACTTGAAACCATTTTTATATAAAATTTTAATTTAAATACTAAAATTACAAATTACAATTACTTTCAAGTTTATATGGATTAATTCTTTTGTTCGATTTTTCACTCACTTTCCGTATACCTAGAACCTTGAAATTTGGCAGAATGGTGTATTTTCGATAGCAGTACAATAGGAAACCAATTCCACCCTACATAATAATTATTATAAATTTTTATTATATTTATGTTTTTATTTTTTTTACAGGTTAAACAGTACTGATGCTGAAGTTGTCCATGTAATACACACAGACGGTGGGCTCTTGGGGTACAAATCCGCTATTGGTACTATTGATTTCTTCCCAAATGGGGGCAGCTCACAACCAGGATGCAAATCCATTGATTTGGGTCATATTTCTAGCATTAAAGAACCAGGTAAAAAAAATAATACTATAAAATATTAAAAGGGGCTCATTAGACGACCCCCCTCATATACCGTGCAGTCACTCCCCCTCTTAACTTTTGAACGAGCTGAGATATCGACTTCAACTTAGACATCCCAAACTATCTTTTCGAATATATTTAATATTTTCATCTCTTAAAAAATGAGGGGTATGTTTTTAAATAAAAGGGGGGTGGTGTGTACATTATGTTAAAGCTTATGAAATTCTTTATTTAACAATATATTTTTTAATTTTTTTAAAACACTTTTTTGGGGGTTTAAAATAAGGTTGCAAATGGGTATTTTCGTCAAAATTTCTGTAAAAAATCAAACAATTTTTGAAAAATTAATTATTTTATATTTCAAAAACGTAAATTATATAATAAAAACCTTTAAAAAAAAATTAAAAAAATTAATATACAGGGTGATTTATTAGCCCGTTTACAAACTTTGATAACGAGAAGTAGATTTAATTTTGTAAAGAAATGTTCATATAAATATAGGTCCTATCTTTCTTCTTTCAGAAGTTATAGCGTTGTTAAAATTTTTAAGTTGAAAAAACATAGCAGCCATGATTTAGCAACTAATATTTTAAATAATCACCTGTCAAAAATTGTTTGTTTCTGTCATGGCCATTGACATTTAGATAAGATAAACTCTCTTTCAAGAGTAGTAAATTCATAAACAAACGCACGAGCCCCTTTCCGTTTAAAAAAAAGTCCTCCCATGCCCCCCTGTCCATATTTTAATAGCTGATAATCAAATCAAATATATCCGAAAAAATAGTTTGGGTTGTCTTATTTAAGTGTTTCAAATTTGAAGTCGATATCTCAAATCGTTCGTGGCCCGCACGGTATACCGGGTGAGTTTCAATCCATGGATACCCCCTAAAATGGGATTTTTTTTAGTCCGATCAAAGAAATTTTTTTGTAGCCTTTATTTCTTAACAAGGGCTACAAAATGGCGTACAAAATTATTTTTTAACACTTCCGGTTTCACCGGAAAGTAAGTTAAATTATTTTTTTTTTAAATGACATTCCCTATATATTTTTGCATTTTTGGATCCAGGAAACAAATTTAAAAACATCTTTTAAAAACTTTTTATTTTTTGGACTACGCTTTTTTTATTATTTTTTTTTATTAACATACAAGATTTATTTTTTTATAAATTTATCTGCTTAATGTGGGAAAAATACAAATTTTATGTAAAAACCAAAATTTGGTATTTTTTTGTACTTTTTTTAATAGGTTTTTCTTCACAACTTAATTTTTTCAAATGGCAACCCCCTTGGACGGTCTTAACTTTTTCGTGCGCTATTCTAAGGGCTACAAAATGGCGTAATTTTTTTCTTTCACTTCCGCTTTTGCCGGATTAGGCTTTTGTTTAATAAATAAAAAATTAATTAAATAATTTTTTTTAGTTGTAAGATTGTTTTCTAAACAAAAATGCAAAAATATACAAGGGTTGTCGTTAAAAAATCATAACATTAACTTAGTTTCGGCGAAACCGGAAGTGCAAAAAAATAATTTTGTAGCCATTTTGTAGCAATTGTTAAGAAATATAAGCTAAAAAAAAATGCCTTCATCGGGCTAAAATCAATCCCATTTTAGGGGGTGTCCATGGATTGAAACTCACCCGGTATACATATCTTTATTTTTTTTGTATGGCTTTTTAAAAAAATATATACTATACAATTTCTATCTAAAGTAGTTTTAACTAATTAGTTGACATATATTTCTTAAATCATACGGATTCCTACTACTTTTCAGCGATTTCTCAAAATGAAGCTTCCTCTATATTTTTAGCACATTGCGACCACCAGAGGTCCTGCAGTTACTTCTCCGAAGCTATTTTAAACCCCCACGCGTTTATGGCTAGGAAATGTAAAAGTTGGTCAGAATATCCCAACAAATGTGAAAATGTGACAGTAGCAATGGGAGACATTTTCACCCATGAGACTGGGAAATTTTATTTGAAAACGAATAAGGAAAAACCATTTTCGAAAAGGGAATCAACAGAAGGCTCCAATATTATAAATGTTCTTCAGCATTAATTTTTTTTATTGTATTTTAAAATATTTTTTTTTTCTGAAAAATCATAAATAAAAAATTAAAACAAGATTAATTATTTTTTTTTATTATGCTCACCTATTTAAAAAAAAAAAAAACATCATCAGCGCGTAGGGTAAAACCCCCAATCGTAGGCACTTCGCTAATTATTGGCACTGGAGTGATATTTTCGTTTATATTAAAAAAATCACCATTGAGTTGAAGAAATTTTAATTTTGTCGGCGGTAAATTAACAAGAGGTAGATATTTTGCTAATTTAGTGCGTATTCACAGCCTCGCATAACAAGCATAATACATAAGAATGCGACACCGTGATTGGCTTACAAGATACATGACGGCACATCAAGCCAATCACGGCACAGCATTCTTATGTATTATGCGTGTTATGCGAGGCTGTGGATATGCCCTTAAATGCCATTTGTTGATAGGATAAAAATTAGTGGGTTGAATTGGTTCTTATTTATCGGGTAAATTGAGATATAGGTTCAAATTCAGAATTATTGGTCATTTATGATTTAGATTTTTGGCAAGTCTCATACATAATTTACAAATATATAAATATACATAAACAAATATGTAGTCACAGTCAAGGGCGTAGATGAGGGGGGGTAATGGGAGTATTTACCCCCCCCCATAGGGTTTGGAAGTTTGGAAGAAACCGCCAGGGACAAAGCTTTTTTTCTTGAGGGCATTTTTCTGGGCGCCATTTTTTTTGCCAAGGCGCCAAGTTTTGCTTGAAACCGTTAGGGACAAACCTTTTTTTTTTGACGGTGTTCTTTTTCTAGGGGTGCCAATTTTAAGGCTTGCTTCAGGGCACCGAAAGGCCGGCCCTGGGTATTACCCCCCCCCCCCATAGAAGAAAAATATCTACGCCCTTGGTCACAGTTAGGAAACATTCCGGGTGAGTTTTATTTATGTCCACTCCAAAATTAAGATAAATCTTCATTCGATAAAAACGAAACTTTGGAATTTATTAAGGGATTTATATAGTTTTATATTGATTATAAAATGGCGGATATAATTTCAGTTTCAGTTTTTTATACATACATTTTCTGCTGAACTCAAAAATGTAAAAAATTACAGGGTGTTCCATTAAAAAAAAAACATATTTATACCAAATATCGGTATTTTAAAGTCAATATCGCCTACTAGGCCATAAAAATGCCTAAATAAAATATAACCATTAAGAAAGAACTAATTTATAACAATTTTGTACCGGGTATACCATCGTGCAAAATGCATAAACTAAAATATGTGCCAAACTTCAGTTTAAAAAAATTTAAAAAAACTGTCAACCAATTCTTTTTAAATCAAAAATAGCATTCTCTTCCAAATTTTAACTTAAGACCATAAAATTAGCTCCCCAATTCGTTTGAAATTTGAAAAAAAAAAGAGTTTTTTATTTTTAAATGGATGGCCTTTTAATTTAAGCTAACTAACATTTTTCCTAAATTTAGATATAGGTTTGCATTTTGTATGACGTGGTAATATGTTTTTTTTGTCGTAATAAATGGTTCTTAAAAGTTCGAAGAAATAACACTTTAATAATAACTTGTGTTTAATTTTGTTTTATTATATTTTATTTAGCACGTTCAAACGTTTATACATTTTTATTGCAAGTTTTATAAAACTAGAAACTTTTTGGCAATAAAATATTAATATTATTATTATCATTATATTACATACATAGACATAATACACTTCCTCACAAAAAAAAAATATTTAAAAAATAAAAACTCGAATAAAAGTATCTAAAAAATTTAAAAATTAAATATATATATTATATTTTTAGTTTTTTAAATATTTTTATTCCAGTTTTATTTTTGAAATAAGGTTTTTTTTGGTGATTAATTCTTAGAATTTTAAGAATAAGTAAAGAATTTATATTAGATTATTGGTTTTTATTAAAAATTAATAAAAATCAATTTTTAGTTAACACTGACTATTTTTTTACAGTACCGGTTTTAATACCAGTTTTAATACTGGTATTACCGGTATTTTAAAGTCTGGTATTTTTGCAATCCCTATGGGGATAGATAAATCGTTTTAAAGCTAATAAAATTCTCTCTTCGACCATAAACTTTTTATTTATTTTTTTTAGGGGGTTACAAAAGTGTTAAAGATGGGAATTTTTGTCAAAACTTCTTTAAAAATAATCAAACAATTTTTTTAATAATTAATTTCATGATAAATAAAATTAAATTATACTTTTAAACTCATTTTAAATGACACAAGTAAATCTAAGAAAACCGCATTTTTTAACAAAAAAAAAATTAAAATTTATCACCTTCAAAAAAAACTTTAAAATTGAAAAGTTATATGGCCAACAAGAAAATTTAAGAAGCTTTAAAATGACGTATCAGACGGCTACCGCTTTCATTAAAAATCCCCCTTGCCCCTGCCTCCATTGTGCCCCCTAAACATATCAGCGGACTTTAGACATGCACTATCTTGCCACCTTTTTAGAAATGGTATTCGTTTCGGCCTGTTTTCACCTAATTCTATTTATTTATTTGCAGAATATATGGCCTTTGAATTAAGGCCAATTGCCCCACCTGTCAAATAAACAGTTCAAGGTCATATTTTGCTAACTTTCACCTAAAAATATGGAATTTGGTATGGGTGTCCTAGGATGAAAGGCCAATCAACGACTCTGTCAAAATGACACTAAAGGTCAAATTCGCTAAATTTTAAATCTCTCGTTTTAAAAAAATCAAATTTGGTGTGGGTGCTCTTTACAATAACGCAAATCGAGTCACATGCCAAAATGAGAGTTAGTCACATTTTGTCAAGTTTAAAAGTTTGGACGTAGAAACATGATATTTGGCATGGATGGTCTTTGAAAAAATACCAAATTTTTGCCAAATTTTAAACGTACTGACCGAAAACATAAAAACCTCATATACTATCAACTGTAAAGAGTATGTTGTGAAATGCCAAGAATTTCATATCTGCACCGATGGTTTTTATTTTTCTAAACAAATATTCTTCTCCCCAACCTATTTTGCTCAAATACTTGTCCAACATAATATAAAAATACATCTGCTACCAAATATCAAGTCGCTAGCTCAAAGTATTCTTAAGGTATCCTGGATACAGACAGACACACAGACTGACCGACAGACCGACCAACACACAGACCGACAGTAATATTTTTTTTGTTGCTTATTTTGACGTTACAAAAAAAAAATATGATTTAGCAAAATAAAAAATTTGATTTTTTTCCTATCACAATATTTTATGAGAAAGTAAAAAACATAAGCGTTGTGAAATTTAACCAATCAGCACCTGAAGGCCTATCCAGAAGCTTGCATAAGAACATAAAACATAATAATGGGATGCCGTGATTGGCTTACAAGAGACATGGCGGCACATCAAGCCAATCACGGCATCGCATTTTTATGTACTATGTTGTTATGAGAGCCTATCGTTGGTGCAAGTAGCCCTAAATTTAAACAACATAAGTACAATATTTACTAAAATAAATATATTTACTGAGTGCAACCCTTTGGTTCGCAAAAACGTCATCAATACCATTACGCGGATCTTAATCCGAATCCTAGTGAACCTGTGTTTATACTGGGTGGCCCAAAAAGGAATTCATTTATAAAAATGTTATTAATACTTGTTTTTAAAATCAAATCGTCCAATTGAAATTGGATGTTATAACATCCAAATAATTGGTGTCCTCTGCGATGGTGGCACTCCTCCAATTGTACGCAAAGGTTTTGAAATACATGGATAAGGGTCGGTCTCAAAATCAATGCAAGTTCTTGATAGATATTGTCCTTCAACTGATTTTTTGTCCGAGGTTTGTTACAATAAACTTGACTCCTAAGGTATCCCCATAATAAAAAGTAGACTGGAGTAAGATCGGGACTCCGAGGAGGCCACGAAATATCCCCCATTTGATAAATCAACTTTTCGGAGAATTTTTTTTTACCACTTAAATGGTTATGTTAAAAGTATAGCAAATCAATACTGCTGGAACCACGTATTCAAGTTGTGGGGCCAAAAAGTTTCTTAGCATTGCTATACATAGCTACGTGTAGCGTTTGGCCTCGTTTACCTTTGAATAAAAATCTCCGATGATTCTTCACTTAGCAATTGTAGCCCAAACAGTAGTAACCTTTGGAGAGTGAAATAGTTTTTGACGTTTCAGACATAGATTCTCAGAGCTCCAATGTAATTTTTGTTTGTTTGTTTATACAACCATTTACATGAAAATGGGATTCATTTGAGAAAAAGTCTGACGCAGAAAGCCTTCCCCCACTTAGTATACAAAAACTACATCGCAATACAAAATAAATTTTGTTATGGGCCACCCTGTATTATACGATTTAACCAAACTTCTTAATTATAATGTTTTTTTAGTTTATATAAATATATGTATTTTTTATTTTTATTTTATTGTGACTTTAAAGGTGAACCAGTCATGAAGATTTTTGCCTTAGCTGTACTTTTTGTGTGTATTGCAGGTATGTAGTTTAATTTTTATATGATTTTATTAAATATTTAGTTAGATTTAGTATTTTAAATACTGAAAATAAAAATTAATATATTTTTTAAAAATAAAAATAAAATAATTACAAAAAATATATAAAACCAAATAAAACCATTTAAACTTTTATACAATTATATATATATATATATATATATATATATATATATATATATATATATGACCCTACAAAAATGAAGTGTCCCAAGCAAGGTAATACTATGTTATTTACTTTATCTAACACGTTAACTGCCCTGTGTATCCGAGGTGGATACAAAATTATTTTTGTCACAAAAGCTCTGTGTATCTGCCTTGGATACAAAAACATTTTTTATTACATTATCATCATTTTTCAACTTAAAGGGCGATGGAGATTAAAAATATCTATGTATAAGGAAATGTAACACACCTGAAAGCCTGAAACTGTGTTTGATTTTTTTATTTATAAACCCTTTTCCAAATAACGCAACTTAAAAAAAAATAATTTTTTTTAAGAAATTATTTTTTAGAAAGATTTTTTTTTCAACATTTTTCGTGCGCAAATAGATAGCTCAGTTTTACGAACGGATTTGAAATCTAGGTGAAAAATAGTATTAAAACCAATATTTAATTATGGAGAATCAGCGTTTGGTTTAGAGTCTGGTTCATTCTGAAGAAATGTTATGCCATTATCTTCCAAATATGACCCTTTTGGGATTTGGGAGTGGTTCTATTATGTCCAGACCGTCCGATACAAGGATTCACTATCTGATTCTATCCTCAATTTTGTTCATCTATATTTTCCTGGGAAACTATGTGTCAAACTGAGTTTTAGCAAACCAACAAACCACATAACCAATTTAAAGTTCAAATTTATTTATAAATTTAAAGGTTATGGACCCGTTATTTAGATTTTTTAATTTTTAATGCCATACTCTGTTTTAGCATTTTATAATACCTTTCTATACTAATTTGTATACCTGCAGCATAATAAGCTGAATTGAAGAGTAAGTTACAAAGAATCTAAGTGCCAATTGCACTTAGTCCCTTTTGTACTCTTCAATTATAGTTGGCACTATAAGTTACAGTTACAAAGTGCTAATGGCACTTAGACCCTTTGTTACTTATACTGTTCAATTGTTGCCAATTTTGGGTATCGCCCAGACCATAGTTCACGGGTATTCAACATGGATACCCAACTTTAAAAAACTATATTTCCTAAAGGTTTTCGATTATTTCATTTACTTCACCACCAAGTGTTTAAACACGTAAAAACATAAGCGCATTTGCTTATGTATACTGACATACATACGTGGCGATTTGGTCCCTGCCGGTGTGTTTATATAGAGATGCACAGGGCGCCAAAGTGTTAAAGAAAAAAATTTTGGGTGCATCTTTAGAGCTGTGCCTTTCTTGGAATTTTTCATTACAGAATCACCCCACTATTTCTGAATCACAGGGCATTTTTAATTTCGGCTGTTTCTAAGTAATTTTTGATATTTTAGGCACACATTGCGGTATCAAAAACGCTCCATTCCGCGTTGAAAAAGGCTTTACTGAGTTAGTAGGAGACAAAATTAAACATAAGCCTGTAACTCCTGACAAAGTAACCTTTTATTTATTCAAAAAAAACAACCCCAATAAGTATATTGGCTTAAACAGGAAAAACTTGGACGAACTAACCAATCCCAATGCTAAACTAGTATTTTTGGTCCATGGATGGACCCAAAGCAGAGAGGTTGAATGGTACGAGGATGTCAAAAACGCGTTTCTGAAAAGAAAAGAGGAATATTATGTGGTTCAGGTCGATTGGAGGGAACCCGCAAAAGAGATGTACAACATTGCCGCTCTCAGTACATACGATGTTGGTAAGTAGTAATATATAAGTCTTTAAACCCCATAGAGGTTAAGCCGCTTTATATAAATATATAAAATCCATTTATTGAGGTAGATCAATCCTCATTTCTTTGTTTTACATCCTTCGGCTTATTTTTCTTCATTCCTTTCTGTTGTGTACTAATCCTTGCCATTCTGTAACGCCTGTATTCCTTACGTCTTCCTTCACTTCTTCTATCCATTTAGATTTTGGTGATCCTACCCTTTTTCTTCCTCCCTGATGCTATTCCACCATTGCATAGTTTAAACTTGTGTTTCCTGCCCTCTAGATATGTCCTAACCATTTGACTCTTTGTTCTTTAATTTTATTGATTATGTATTTTCCTCCTATTGCTTGCAATATCTCTTAATTTTTTAATTTTAAATGTTCATTAACTTTCTTTGGTCCCAGTATTGCTCTTAATTTTCTTCTTTCTAGTATTCTTAGTCCTTCTTCTTCCCTTTTACTAAGTGACATAAATCCTACCTCATACATAGTTACCGGTCTTATTATCGTGTTGTATAATTTTATTTTCCTTGAAGCCTACTAAAATGTTCGAATTTTATAACTGAACATACTAGTTAGAAATGATCTATTTTTATACAGTAAAAAAATGAGTTTATTGTTGTACGCACTCTTTGACTTTAATGACAGCCATACTTCAAACTTGTTTGTTTATTATCTAAACAGGTGGTGTGCAAAAACCTTGTGTGAAATTGATTAAACATGATTGAAGTGGAATATATGGTTTATATACCTACAAATCTCTCCGAAATTGCAAATGCTACATTAGACAAGTTACCATCAAAATCGCAAAAAGTTTACGATTTAGCCTACGAAAAAAAATTAAAATGAGCTAAGGAAGGTTTAAGTTTATTTCGAAAGGGTTTTATTGGCCTATTTTAATAAAAAAAAAACATACTTTGTTACTGAATAAATTAAATTCAAAAATTAATATTTAAAAAAAAATATATAGGATGCTTGAAGAAAAAATGGTATCTTTCACTCAGAGGAAAGAAAGCTTCACTTTTCCTCTTATTAAAACAATATACTATTTACTTGTTTTTGAGAGTATTTTTTGCTTGCTAATAGTTTTTGTTGGCATAAAATGCTTTATTTTTAGTTTCGATTTTTTCATTAATTTTCGTTCTTCTATCACCAGTATTTGAAATTGTTACCCCTAGATATTTAAAATTTGCAACACCTTCAAATTTCCATTTATTTGGTTAGTAGTACTTACTTTAAACCCTAAGGGTAGCTCTATAGAGCCACTTTATATTTTTCAGAAGATTTTTTTATCTATTGGTCCCTATAAAGACAATAGAGGAACGTAGGTTAACCGTGCGTAGTGGGTAACCGGGCGCTCAACTGAAGATTCATATTACGTGGTATTCTGACACATGTCTGACATCCATGCTTAAGGAGCTTGTCTAACAATTCGCTAGCGTCAATAAATGCGACTGATACATGAAAGTTATTCACAATGTTTGAATATGTATAAATTCATATTTATTGTTATTATTTTGCACGTGTAAGAAATAAATTTGCTTTGTTTTGATATTTACACTTTATGCCTGTCTCCGGTAATTTTTGAGTTATTCAAGTTGAGTGTCACTTCCGTGGGGTGGGATTTTTTTTATGATTAAGGTAAAACCTACCTTAATTTTGATGATACTCGTTGATAGTCTGTTAAGGCTTCTTTGCCACTTTCCCTCTATACTACTCTATAAATATTTTTTTTTGCCTAAATCATCTTATTTTTTTCTGAAAGGTCGAGAACAATCAAAACAAAAATGTCTGTCTGTCTGGCTGTATCCACTATAACTTAAGAAGGCTTAGAGACTTGTTTGGTATGAAGATGTATTTTCATATTATCTTGGACAAAAGTTCTTAAGTATTTAATCAAAATCGGTTGAATGGAGGGGTTGAAAAGAGGTTCAATTTTTGTTTTTATCGTAATTTTTTTATTATTAACAATAGCGGAAAAATTTAAAAACCACCTAAAAGGTAAAATAAAATTACATAAAAAATGTTTATGTCATTTTTTTCCATGCCTTCTTCTAGCCCTAAATGTGGGAATAAATTTTTTCTTATTCACAATAGAAGAAAAATTAAAACCACCTAAAAGTTAAAAAAAAACACAAAAGATATTAATATTATTTTCTATGAACAACCTAAATAAAAACTTAAAATTACATTTTTTTAATACAATTTATTTTATTTTTTTAATTCTAGGTAAACACATTTCTGACTTTATCATCGACCTTTTGAAGAAACATCGCAGATTGGAAAATATCCTAATAGTAGGCTTTTCCTTAGGAGGTCATATTGCTGGATTCGCAGGAAAACACTTCAAAAAATCCCTAGGAAAGGCACTTCCAAGGATAATATGTCTGGACCCTGTAGGCCCTTTATTCAACACCCGCACAGCCGACAAAAGGTTAAATGCTTTTATCCACAGCCGTGATTAATGGGCCTATTAATCACGAGTCTGTAAAAATAAACCTTTTAAAATTTAAAATGACCGTGGATAAAGTATAGAATTCTCACGTATAATAGTTATTAATCATTGGGGTGATTAGGCCACTCGCCTTTCTGCTCGTGTCCCAAAATTCACCCTTATTGATTAATAGCAATTATTATACGCTTATTGAATAATATACTATTATCCACGGCCGTGATTAATGGGCCTATTAATCACGGGTCTGTAAAAATAAACCGTTTCAAATTTAAAACGACCGTGGATAAAGTATAGAATTCTACTCGCGTATCATAGCTATTAATCCTCCGGGTGATTAGTTCACTCGCCTTTAAGTTCGTGTCTCCAAATTCCGCCTCATTGATTAATAGCAATTATTATACACTCATTGAATAATATACTATTATCCACGGCCGTGATTAATAAGCCTATTTAACACGGGTCTGTAAAAATAAACAGTTTAAACTTTAAAACTGCCGTAGATAAAGTATAGTATTTTACTCGCGTATAACAGCTATTAATTATTCGGGTGATAGGCCACTCGCATATCGCTCGTGTCCTAAAATTCACCCTCATTGAATAATAGCAATTATTAAACACTCATTGAATAATAACTATTATCTACGTTCTACTTAGTATTAAGTTTATTAATGTTCACATTTAAAACACTAGTGCTTTTTCAAGATATTATCATTCATAATTTATGAAACCCGAAAGCTTTTGTTTTTAAATTTTAAAATAATTTATTCTATTGTCAAGGTAGTCATGGCAATCGTTGGTGCGTCGGTGAAAAACTTTCATTCTCGCTGAAGTTAAATACTTATTTTATAATATATGTAGGGTGTCCCAGCTAAGAGATAAATCGTTTTTTGCTTTATTATTGAAGCTATCGGAATAAAATTTATGCCAGTCAGTGTACACACAAAGAGCTATAAGTGTGCAAAAACAAAACATTTCTACAAGCTTTCGTTTTTGAAGTAAAGCTTACTTGAAACCATTTTTATATAAAATTTTAATTTAAATACTAAAATTACAAATTACAATTACTTTCAAGTTTATATGGATTAATTCTTTTGTTCGATTTTTCACTCACTTTCCGTATACCTAGAACCTTGAAATTTGGCAGAATTGTGCATTTTCGATAGCAGTACAATAGGAAACCAATTCCACCCTACATTATAATTATTATAAATTTTTATTATATTTATGTTTTTATTTTTTTACAGATTAACCAGTACTGATGCCGAAGTTGTCCATGTAATACACACAGACGATGAGGTCTGGGGGTACAAATCCGCGATTGGTACTATTGATTTCTTCCCAAATGGGGGCAGCTCACAACCAGGATGCAAACCCATTGATTCAGGTCATACTTCTAGCATTAAAAAACCAGGTAAAAAAAAAATACTATAAAATATTAAAAGGGGCTCATTAAACGACCCCCTCTTAACTTTTGAACTAGTTGAGATATCGACTTCAAATTTGGAACACTTAAATCACACATCCCAAACTATCTTTTCGAATATATTACGAATATATTTTCATCTTAAAAAAAAAATAGGGTGGTATGTGTTTAAATAAAAAGGGGGGTCGTGTGTACCTCGTTTTAAAGCTTATGAAATTCTTTAACAATATATTTTTTATTTTTTTTTAACATTTTTTGGGGGTTTAAAATAAGGTTGAAAATGTGTATTTTTGTCAACATTTCTGTAAAAAAATCAAAAAATTTTTTAAAAATTTATTATTTTATAGTTTTAAAAAACGTAAATTATATAATAAAAACCTTTAAAAAAAATAAAAAAAAAATAATATACAGGGTGATTTATTAGCCCATTTACAAACTTTGATAACGAGAAGTAGATTTAATTTTGTAAAGAAGTGTTTATATAAACATAGGTCCTATATTTCTTCTTTCAGAAGTTATAGCGTTTTTAAAAATTTTAAACTGAAAAAACATAGTAGCCATGATTTAGCAAAACAAAATTTAGTAACTAATATTTTAAACAATTACCTGTCAAAAATTGTTTGTTTCTGTCATGGCCATAGACATTTAAATAAGATAAACTTTCTTTCAAGGGTAGTAAATTCATAAACAAACGCACGAGCCCCTTTCAGTTAAAAAAAAAGAAGTCCTCCCATGTCCATATTTTAATAGCTGAAAATCAAATCAAATATATCGGAAAAAATAGTTTGGTTTGTCTTATTTAAGTGTTTCAAATTTGAAGTGGATATCTCAACTCGTTCGTGGTCCGCACGGTATACCGGGTGAGTTTAAATCCATGGACACCCCCCTAAAATGGAATTTTTTTTAGTCCGATCAAAGAATTTTTTTTCTAGCTTATATTTCTTAACAAGGGCTACAAAATGGCGTACAAAAATATTTTTTTGCACTTGAAACTAAGTTAAATTATTTTTTTTAAATGACATTCCCTGTATATTTTTGCATTTTTGCATCCAGGAAATAAATTTAAAAGCATCGTTTAAAAACTTTTTATTTTTTTTACTACGTTTTTTTTTTTATTAACATACAAGATTTATTTTTTTATAAATTTATCTGCTAAATGTGGGAAAAAATACAAATTTTATGTAAAAACCAAAATTTGGTATTTTTTTGTACTTTTTTTAAAAGGTTTTTCTTCACAACTTAATTTTTTCAAATGGCAACCCCCTTGGACGGTCTTAACTTTTTCGTGCGCTATTCTAAGGGCTACAAAATGGCCTAATTTTTTTTTTACTTCCGTTTTTGCCGGATTAGGCTCTTTTTAATAAATAAAAAATTAATTAAATTATTTTTTTTAGTTGTAAAATTGTTTTCTAAACCAAAATGCAAACATATAACAAGGGTTGTCGTTAAAAAATAATTAAATTGACTTAGTTTCGGCGAAACCGGAAGTGCTAAAAAATTATTTTGTAGCCATTTTGTAGCAAGTGTTAATAAATATAATCTAAAAAAAATAGCTTTCATCGGGCTGAAAACAATCCCATTTTAGGGGGTGTCCATGGATTGAAACTCACCCAAATATCTTTATTTTTTTTGTGTGGCTTTGTAAAAAAATATAGTATACAATTTCCATCTAAAGTAGTTTTAACTAATTAGTTGACATATATTTCTTAAATCATACGGATTCCTACCACTTTTCAGCGATTTCTCAAAATGAAGCTCCCTCTATATTTTTAGATTATTGCAACCACCAGAGGTCGACCAGTTACTTCTCCGAAGCTATTTTAAACCCCACCTCGTTTTTGGCTAAGAAATGTAAAAGTTGGTCAGAATACCCCAACAAATGTGAAAAGGTGATAGTAGCAATGGGGGACCTTTTCACACACGAGACTGGGAAATTTTATTTGAAAACGAATAAGGAAAAACCATTTTCGAAAAGGGAATAAACAGAAGGCTCCAATATTATAAATGTTCTTCAGCATTAATTTTTTTTATTGTATTTTAAAATATTGTTTTTCTGAAAAATCATAAATAAAAAATTAAAATAAGATTAATTATTTTTTTTATTATGCTCACCTATTTTAAAAAAAAAAACATCATCAGCGCGTAGGGTTAAATCCCCAATCGTATGCACTTCGCTAATTATTGGCACTGGAGTGATATTTTCGTTTATATTAAAAAAAGCACCATTGAGTTGAAGAAATTTTAATTTTGTGCGTATTCACAGTTTCGCATAACAAGCATAATACATGATTGTCTTACAAGATACATGACGGCAAATCAAGCCAATCACGGCATCGCTTTCTTATGTATTATGCGTGTTATGCGAGGCTGTGGATATGCCCTTAAATACCATTGGTTGGTAGGATAAAAATTAGTGGGTTGAGCTGGTTCTTATTTATCGGATAAATTAGGATTTAGATTCAAATTCAGATTTATTGGTCACTTATGATTTCCATTTTTGGCAAGTCTCATTCATAATTTACAAATATATAAATATACATAAACAAATGTGAAACATTCGATAAAAACGAAACTTTGGGATTTATATAGTTTTACACTGACTATAAAATGGCGGATAAAATTTCAGTTTCAGTTTTTTATACATACATTTTCTGCTGAACTGAAAAATGTAAAAAATTACAGGGTGTTCCATTAAAAAAACATATTTATACCAAATATCGGTATTTTAAAGTCAATATCGCCTACTAGGCAATAAAAATGCCTAAATAAAATATAACTATTAAGAAAGAACTAATTTATAAAAATTTTGTACCGGGTATACCATCGTGCAAAATTCATAAACTAATATACAAATGTATGTGCCAAACTTCAGTTTAAAAAAATTAAAAAAAAACTGTCAACCAATACTTTTTAAATCAAAAATAGCGTTCTCTTCCAAATTTTAGCTTAAAACCATAAAATTAGCTGCCCAATTCGTTTGAAATTTGAAAAAAAAAATAGTATTTTATTTTTAAATGGATGACCTTTTAATTTAAATTAACATTTTTCCTAAATTTAGATTTAGGTTTGCATTTTGTATGACGTGGTAATATGTTTTTTTTTTGTCGTGATAAATGGTTCTTAAAAGTTCGGAGAAATAACACTTTAATAATAAATTGTGTTTAATTTTGTTTTATTATATATTTTATTTGGCACGTTCAAACGTTTATACATTTTTATTGCAACTTTTATATAACTAGAAAATATTAATATTATTATTATTATATTATGTTATAAATTTTTTTCTGAAAATTTATACTGTAAATTGTTTTAATTGTTTAAATAAAATTAAATTATACTGTAAATTGTTTTAATTGTTTAAATAAAATTAAATTATACTTTTAAACTCATTTTAAATGACACAAGTAAATCTAAGAAAACCACATTTTTTACCAAAAAAATTAAAATATATCACCTTCAAAAAAAATTTTAAATTAAAAGTTATATGATCAACAAGAAAATTTAAGAAGCCTTAAAATGATGTATCACACGCTCACCGTTTTCATTAAAAAATCCCCCTTGCCTCTGCCTCCATTGTGCCCCCTAAACATATCAGCGGACTTTAGACATGCACTATCTTGCCACCTGTTTAGAAATGGTATTCGTGTCGGCCTGTTTTCACTTAATTTTATTTATTTATTTATTTGCAGAATATATGGCCTTTGAGTTAAGGCCAATTGCCCCACCTGTCAAATAAACAGTTCAAGGTCATATTTTTCTAACTTTCACCTAAAAATATGGAATTTGGTATGGGTGTCCTAGGATGCAAGACCAATCAACGACTCTGTCAAAATGACACTAAAGGTCAAATTCGCTAAATTTTATACCTTTCGTTTTAGAAAAATCCAATTTGGTATGGGTGCTCTTTACAATAAAGCAAATCGACTCACATGCCAAAATGAGAGTTAGTCACATTTTGTCAAGTTTAAAAGTTTGGAGGTAGAAACATGATATTTGGCATGGATGGTCTTTGAAAAAATACCAATCGTTGAACTGTCAAATTTTTGCCAACTTTTAAACGTACTGACCGAAAGCATGAAAACCCCATATACTATCAACTGTAAAGAGTATGTTGTGAAATACCAAGAATTTCATATCTGCACGGATGGTTTTTATTTGTCTAAACAAATGATCTTCTCCCCAACCTATTTTGCTCAAATACTTGTCCAACATAATATAAAAATACATCTGCATACCAAATTTCAAGCTCAAAGTATTCTTAAGGTATCGTGGATACAGACAGACACACAGATTGACCGACAGACCGACTAACACACAGACAGACAGTAATATTTTTTTGTTACTTAGCAAAATAAAAAATTTGATTTTTTTGCTATGCGATGCCGTGATTAGGTTACAAGGTACATGGCGGAACATCAAGCCAATCACGGCATCGCATTTTTATGTACTATGTTGTTATGCGACCCTGTGGATATGCCCTTACTCGTTTCTTACGTTTACGTTAAATGTAGATAGGCCTTTATGCGAGCACCAAGTTATTAACGTCTATTCAACCGATCTCATGTCAAGTATTATTAACAGTTTATATGAAACCCCACGCTTTTATTTTCAGTTCAAGTCTGAAAATACTGTTAAGTTAAACCATCGTCAAACTATCCTTGGTGCAAGTGGCCCTAAACAACATAAGTAGAATATTTACTAAAATAAATATATTTACTGAGTGCAACCCTTTGGTGCGCAAAACCGTCATCAATACCATTACGCGGATCTTAATCCGAATCCTAGTGAACATGTGTTTATACGGGGGGCCCAAAAAGGAATTCATTTATAAAATTTTTATTAAAACTTGTTTTTAAAATCAAATCGTCCAATTGAAATTAGATGTTATAACATCCAAATAATTGGTGTCCTCTGCGATTGTGGCACTCCTCCAATTGTACGCAAAGGTTTTGAAATACATGGATAAGGGTCGGTCTGAAAATCAATGCAAGTTCTTGATAGATATTGTCCTTCAACTGATTTTTTGTCCGAGGTTTGTTACAATAAACTTGACTCCTAAGGTATCCCCATAATAAAAAGTGGACTCGAGTAAGATCGGGAGGAGGCCACAAAATATCCCCCATTTGAGAAAGCAACTATTCGGAGAATTTTTTTTACCACTTAAATGTTTATGTTAAAAGTATAGCAGATCGTGTATTTTTCGTCAAAATTCCTCGACCTGCGGTCTCGGTATTTGGTAACACGAAAAATGCACTCAAACAATTGCCAAGTAAAATATTTTTTTAATACAGTAAAAAAATTATCGATAATTCAACATGCACTTATGATATTACTACTGATAATAGCGTAGATGTAAAAAACGCTCGGACAGGTTAATTTTAGTTTGAAGGGGGACAATTATTTTTCCTATTTGCAATATCCTCACACCAACCCCCGGGCAGTGGGGTGAACAACACCTAAAATTTGAATAGGGAAAAGGGGTCGAGTCATACATCATTGGAAAGCCCTTTTAATTCCCTAAACAGTGGTATGCGGCTTTTTATATTTAAGCCGGTTTCAAAAAAATTAATTTTTAATTTCGGAAATTTAGATACATTAATGTAATCATAGTAAATGTTTGAAATGTTCACTTCCGGCTTTCATGCAATGATACAGATTTTGCTGAAAACGTTCTCGCACATTTTGGAGCATTTTTGTGATAATTTAGCGGCATTCGTTTGTGATTCGTTGAAGTAAATCTTCCAGTGAAGCAGGTGGGGTAGAATAATACCATTTGAGAGAGACCTCATTATCTGGAATGTTTAATAAACATTCCAGATAATGAGGTCTCTCTCAAACATTGTTTATATTTGACAAAAATGTTCTTTATTGAAATCGAAAAGATACGTAATACGTATTACGTATTTTAAGAAACTGGGTTAAAAGGTTTTTTAAAAAGTGTGAGTATCTCAGAGACCTCTTAATCTAAAATCTTCATATTTGGCAAAAATGTTCTTTATCAAAATCGAAAAGATACCTTTTTTAAGAATCTTCGATATTTATCCTCTAAGGGGGTGAAACGGGGGTTGGTTTTTTAAAAAGTGTGCGCATTTTAGAGACCTCTTAATCTAGAACCTTCATATTTGGTAAAAATGTTCTTTATCAAAATCGAAAAGACATGTTTCAGGAATTTTTGATATTCCATCCTTAAGTGAAACGGGGGTTGGTTTTTAAAAAGTGTGAGTATCTCAAAGAACTCTTGATCTAGAATCTTCATATTTGGCAAAAATTTTCTTTATCGAAATCGAAAAGATACGTGTTTCAGGAATTTTCGACACTCGACCCCTAGGGGGTGAAAAGGGGGTTAAAAGTTTTTTTAAACAAATTGTGTATCTCAAGACCTCTTAATCTAGAATCTACATATTTTCCTTATCGAAATCGAGAAGATACGTGTTTTAGGATTTTTAGATATTCGATCCCAAAGGGTGCAAAAATTGTGATATTTTGGTTTTAAGGGGTGAATAATTTAAAGATTAGACATTTTTAAAAAGTTTGCATATCTCAGAGACCTCTTACTTTATATTCTCGATATTATCAAAAATGTTCTTTATTGATATCGAAAATTAAAATAAAAAGAATACTCCCTTATCCCCTTGATTGCGGGAATATTATTAAACAAGGTTAGTAAAGAGGGAACTAAGTTCTTAACTACTCCGTTAGAAGAACGGGCTTCACGGCTTGTAACCCTGTATAATTGATGCAATACTTATAAATTATATATAAATACTTTTATTTAAAATATTTTCAGTAATTTTATAATTACCATAAATATGTTATCAAGAAATTTTTATTATTATAATATTATCATTAAAATGATGATATAAACTAATTAGACTTAGCAATTAAAGGTAGGATGGGCTTTTTACATTTCTAGGCGAGTTAATTTTATTTATATTCTTACAAATATATAAATATCGTTATTAAGTAGGTTTGATTAAATTCTTTAGATATACAATTTCGACATTGTAGAAAACTTACAACATAAAACTTAATAATAATAATAATAATAATAATATAATACATTACATTACATTTTACATTTTTGTTTAACCTCGTACTATTCTACTTAATTAAGCATCCCCTAAGTCTAGGACTTGTGTGGGCTAGTAGTAGAGGGAACCACCGGCTTCAATTGACTTTCGAACCAATTTATAGGGAGTGTCCTCTCACTTATGCCTTCGCCAAATTTCAATTATTAATTAACTGAAAAAGGCGAATCGGCCCCGGTGAGAATCGAACTCACGCTATTTGGGTAGTAAACTCGTCAAGTACGACGCGGTAGTCCACTACACCAATCCTCCCATAAATAAAATCGATAAAGTGTATATCTGTCTGTCCTTTCAGCTGGAAATCTGAAACTTGGCATGAACGTCAGGACGAAATAGGACGAGAAAACTCTGAAACCCCAATTTTGTTTTAAGAGGGGCCTGTGGGACAAAAAAAATTCATTTACAAAATTAGCGAAGGCGCCTCTATTAAAAACTGCCCCCGGCTTTAATACTGTGTTATTCAGAAATAGGGTCATTAATTTTAAGGGGTGGTTCTACAAAGGAAAATATGAAAAAAAATGTCTAAACATGCATCGTAAGGGAGATAAGCCACTTTGGAAGTAGCTAAAAAATTCGGTTTTTATTTAATAACTCAGGAACCCTTTGAAATATAGCAACGAGGTTTTAAATGTAAACTAATCTTATTAAGGCCCATCTTCATATGTTATCTTTATGTACTTATT
This sequence comes from Brachypterus glaber, assembly GCA_958510825.1. Classification (NCBI taxonomy): domain Eukaryota; kingdom Metazoa; phylum Arthropoda; class Insecta; order Coleoptera; family Kateretidae; genus Brachypterus; species Brachypterus glaber. The sequence continues at coordinate 13,422,947 of OY294045.1, forward strand.
TTAACCATGGCCCTGTAATGGTGTGCGAAACAGGGGGGGGGGGGGGAGGTTGGGCTTATCAGTTTTTTGTACCAAACATTTTTCTTTGTTATTTTTTTGTAATTTTATTTTTGGAATATGATTCCTCCTCAGGTCAAAATACATAAAAAGGTACTCTTGTTGTAATACTGTAGGATTAATCGTTTACTAGAAAAAATCATTTGAAGGTGAAATTTCACGGTTGGAGGAGGAGACCATAGCTCCCTTAGGATTGATTTTTGGAAGTACCTGTATATGAGGGTTTTTCTTAGTTTTTTATGTACATTCACAGTTTTTGGCATTGGGGATTTAAAGTTTTTGAAATAGTAAACTTAACGGTGCCAGATCAGAAGGGAATTTTTTTTTAAATGGTTCTGAAAATGTTTTTTTTTTGTAAGATAATCTTTGCTTACTTTTTATAATATCTTATACTTTTTAACTTTTTGACGATTAAAAGGTGTATTTCTATTCATTTTTTTTTCTGAATCCAAGTCTTGGGTAAAAATTGAAACTTTTTTTTATTTTCCTGTAATATTACTAAGCCAGTAGGGGAACGTATAAGTATTACCTAACGCTCCTAGGGGGGGGGGGTGGGGGTCATTTTGGAGTGTTACGCCCATGTTAATGGTATAGGAAAATAGCGTTACATGGGGGGATGGGGTCCAAAATGATCAAAATTTGCGTTACGTAATACTTGAACGTTTCCTAGGTAACTTGGTAAATAAAACATAATTCTTACTTAAAATAACTGCTAAAATAGAAACTGAAATATGGCTGTCACAAAACTAAGAGAGGGTTAAAATACTGGAAGCCCAAACAATGGAAATATTGATGCTCCAGTGACCGAATTAATTAGTTCGTATCGCGAGAGGGGCGTAAAAATTAGGGGAAACGAATGTCAAGGTGAAGAACAGTAAAACGGGTGGTAGGGGAATTAAAATTCCGTCGGCTAATGAGAAACGGAGTAGGCGGTTTTTAGTCTCTTAAATTTGCATAAACCAAATAGTAGAGATAGGTCAAGAATCCTTTTACGAGGATTTTCACTGGGAAGAGACAATTTATCGTATAGTGCATTAACTAGTAGATTAGTAGATCCTAAAAAGACTGGCCCGTATGTTGTATAATAGGGAGCAGCGAAAAACACTTTTTTTTTTTGAAATCGGTATAGGGCTAGGTGTCAAAAGTTGTGGTTATGGATACTTATTAACGGGTTAAAATTTTATTTCAAATTTTTAATATTTTGATGGGCAGCATGCTGCGCATTTAGCTCAAAGTTTCGAATTTTCACTAAAATTAGCTTTTGTCGAGACCATTGTTACAAAACACTTTTTTCAAATACACCCTTTAATAAAGGGCCCTATTTCAAATACACCCTTTAATAAAGGGCGTTCTCAGGCATCAGTATTTGGCCCAATCTTGTTTTTGATTTTTAACAGAAGTTTACGACGTACACTGCTCTTAATGTATGGAATATGATTCCTCAAGCTAAAATACATAAAAAAAGGTACTCCTGTTGTAATACTGTAGGATTAACCGTTTTCGAGAAAAGCTAAAGAAGAAGAAGGTAAAATTAAATACTATAATATTAAAAACCAATATTTTAATGATGCAGGGTTATTGTATATCAAAAACTAAGAAAGAAATATCAAACACGTAAATGCATATCACGGTACCGCATTCTTCTGTACTATGTTGTTATGCGAGCTTGTGGATATGCCTTAACAGGGGCCGTATTCTTATGTTTTATGTTCTTATGCAAGCTTCTGAATAGGCCTTAAAATACACTGGTCATACTTATGTCGGTTTTGAATACAGCGCTAGTTTAATATTAAAAAAAATATTATAAAACCTAATATATAAAATCTAATGAAGAAAATTGTCAATATTTTTAAAAAATTATTTAAAAAAAATACGAATACTACCACCATTCTAAAGTTTTAAAGTCAGTTCGTTAGCAGTCATTAACATTTTTCTTTCTTGCTTACTCTCTCAATGAGAAGTTCCGCTTTTTATTGTCGTTTCCTCCGAGTCTAGAACTCATTGAAACAGACAAACATAAGGACGTCATTACCAGGATTTAACACTTTGCTTTCTACTACTTTTTATTAAGAAATTTTTGTAATTTTTATATCTTATTGTTAGTAATTTAAAATTTAAAATGTAATGTCTTATAAGCAAATAATTAGCAAAAATATCTAAAAATAGTTATTTATATACCAAGGGACTAAACTGGCTGTTTTAGTCCCGCTGTATGAATGTTTCCTGAGCGAGCGTAGCGAGCGAGGGAAACAGAAATGCAAGGGACTAAAACAGCCACTATTAAGGGGTAAAGGGTAGAAAAGCCAAAATCTTGATAAAAACGATTAATTTTTTATTATTAAAACACCATGACGCGTTTCGACCGTTCGGTCATTTTCAAATCAAAACCTCATAGTTAACTAAAGAAAACAAAATTTTACATTTAATTATGAAATATCAATTATTTATAATAAATGTTTTCACACACACAAAGCAGATTAAAATTATAATTACAGCCACGTTTAGTCCTGAGGTATATACTATTTTTTGCAGGACCAAACATAATTTAGGTAGGTAGGTAGAAAATTAAAATTAAAAACCATGCGTCTAAAATCGGTTGTTTTATTTTCGTAATTTAAACAAGATGCCTGTAAATTACGAAAAGTCTGTTTCATGGCTATCGCGATTTCAATTGTTTTTTAATATGGTTGACACAAACGTCAAAAAATAGACAAAGATGATAAATTTTAAGTTATGTATAAATTGTTAAAACAATGTTAATTTTAAAGGTTTTCTTTGTTAAAATCAAATAAATTCGTTTGAATCGCTAATTTATTACAAAACATCACCAAACCTAATTTTTGAACCAGAAAAGTACATAGTAAGTATAATATTTTAATATTATCAAGGTTGCCGTGATTTTTATTCCCTAGGGAGAAAAACGGCAAGTTTAGTCACGAAAATGAAAGCGTAAAATTAGGTTTTAGTCTTGGTCGTGCAAAAAAAAAAGTTTTTCTGCAAATTTATTTTTTTACTTTGTGGCAAAAAAAATATTCAGAAAAAATAATTACCTATCCTGGCCTGGAATCACGTTGGTGCAATCTACTCGTATGCCAAATTTTATATTTCTAAATTATAGTTCCTGAGGTAAACGGCTTTGACAGACGGTCGGATGGACCGACGAACGGACAACAGAGCGATCCTATAAGGCTTCAGTTTTTCGTTTTTGAGGTACCTACGAAACCCCTTAAAATTATAAGTTGCAAATGAAAACTGCTTTATAAGAATTATTATTTATTTACTACTAAGTATAGTTCTCCGCATGAAAGAAAGTCTCCGAGGGAAGGGCGAGGAATCTTTCGCGCTCTCTTCTTTCCCTCAAGAGCGTTATAAGGCGTGCGTGCCTACATCGGGCCTCTCACTTGCACACACATTCCAAACATATTTCCCGTAGCCACAGATCCGTGTGTCAAACTTTAAACATTGTTAATAAACAGTGGGGTCCCCCCTCTTAATTTTTAAACAAGTTTTTGCATATATTTAATGTTTTTAGCTTTTGCCTGACACAGGGGGCAACTTTCTTAAATGGTGGGTCGTGCGATACATCATTATACTTATTATAAAAATCTCTATGCATATATTTTTTCATTTTTTAAACATTTTTGTGTATGTTTTAATTTTTTTGCTAAAAAATGCGATTTAATTTACGTTTTTGCCTCATGAAATTAATATGTTTTTATTTTGTTTTTTTTTTAAGAAATTTTGACAAAAATTCCAATTTTAAACCCCCAAAAAATGTTTAAAAAAATGAAAAAATATATGGACGGTCTGTCTGTCCTGGAAATTTGTGACCACGATAACTCAAGCACGCTTTGAGCTAAACACTTCAAATTTGGACCATGGGTTGGGTATCAAGTTCTAGGCTGGGATTGTTTTTGGTAAAAATTGGAGTGGGGTAAGGGGATAAAATGGGGTAAAAACAAAGTTGTTCAATTTAGTTTCCATTTATTTTTTGTTTTAAGAAAAAAGGAACTTTTTTTGGAAAAAAAAATATTATTTTTTTAATTCTTTTTAAATTTTTTTGATTTTTTTATTTTTTTTTTATTTTTTTTTTTGGTATTTGATTTTAATGAAACTAGGCCTATAGGGGAAAGTATTATTTTGTTGGCAAAAATAATAAAAATAATAAGGGTGGGTAAGGGTGAATTCCCTTTCCGTCCACAGAGCCCAATTCCAATACCACCAGGAATAGGTGAATGTTTCCCGGCTTATTACCTAGAAGTGTATTTTTTATGTCTTTCCAGTTTATTTTTTTTGAGCTGAAATTTGGCACAGATTTTTTTTATGGTAATTTTAAAAAAAAGTGTTTTTTGTAATATCCTAATGTGGGTATGCAAAATTAAACTTAATTAAATTCTCTTTATTATAGAACATAAGAAATTTCTTAATTCCAGCGTAGAATTTCCGTTTTGCCATAATCTCTGTGACGAATTCTGTTAATTTAATTTAACTTACAAGCTAATTATCTTCTAAAAACAAATCCACATGTTTCTTCAAGTAACAAAAATAAATTCTTTCATATTTAAATCGCGTAGTGATAGAATTTTGTCAAAAAATCGTCAAAAATTACTCAAGATCAACAATACAGGATGTTCAGTAAATTATGTCATTAATTTTAAGGGGTGATTCAACATAGGCAAATATTTTATTTTTGGAATATGATTCCTCAGGTCAAAATATATAAGAAAGGTACTCTTTTCGAGAAACATTAATTTGAAGGTGAAATTTCACAGTTCGAGGAAGAAAAATTAATAATTACATGAATATAGTATAGGAAGATGAACCTTATTAAGGTTAGTTTACATTCAAAACCCCATTGCTGTACCTCAAAGCTTTCCTGAGTTATTAAATAAAAACCACTTTCAAAGGGCTTCCTTAAGACCTATTTTTAGCCCAAATCAGAATTTCAGAAAAAACCAAATATACCACTGCTATGAAGACAACACGAAGAAAAATTACTAAAAATTACCTTCCTTCCTTGGAATAAAGTTTACCAGAAAACTAGAAAAATAATATGATTATTACCTTTTTTAAGCTAATGATTTTTTTCTATAATACAAAAATATTCATAATTTTTAGTTCTAGCACGCGTGCACGAAAAATTTTCGTAGATTTTTTTCTCTTTCCTCTATTTATCCGAAGCATTAATACATATCTTCACGGCTTGTTTAAATAATGACCATTTTAAATTAAAATATCAATTAGCATAACAAAAGCAAAAGAATCATGGCCGAAAAAAATAATTTGTTAAAAATTCAGTGAATAAGTCCCAAACCATGACTTAGATCTTTATCTGTGCGTCAGTCAAACGTGAGAAATTATTATTTCACAGTTTAAAAACCTATAAAAATTAAATTAAAAAGTCATCAACTATAAATAATTAAATTTAGTTTTTCTAGATTTACTTTACATTACATGTATATTAAAAAATATATCAGAAATATAAGAAGTACTTATTTGGTATTAAAAAAAAAAGATATTTTTTTAATCTCCTGAAAAAGTAGTAGTTTATGATACAAGGAAAAAAAATACGGTTTTTAGGGAGATTAAGGAGATTGCCAACCTCGCTCTTCGAGCTCAGGTGATTAACTTTAAAGTCGATATCTCAACTTGTTCAAAAGGGGATGAGGGGGGGGACTTTTGGACCTCACTGTATTTATTTATCCTGATAGCAAAAGTAAATGACCTAACTTGTAGAATTAGAATATTTTGACTAGCCTAACTGATGTATCTACCTCTTAGTTAAGTAATAAATAATACACAGAAAAAAAGGATATCTTGAATCAAAGCAAAACTATCTTGAACCAAGGCCGCCATGGCTTTCGATATATTCAACCCCACGACTGTCTTGGATCAAGTCCGCCGTGATCTTGGCATTTGAGGTCCTAGATTTAAGGACATTTGGTTTCATAGGTCGTAGGAAAAAGCACTTGTTTTTGAAGAAAAACTTGTTGCAACGCCATTGCAAAATGGCGCTTATAGGTATAAATTATTTAAAGCTACTTACCCGTGAATTTTTTAAGTAAATTGGAATATCCCCATCGTTTGGACTTTTTTGAGGGTAACAGATACAAATTCGTCCATTTTAAAGCAGATAAAAACAATAATACACCTTTAAAGACAACTGACGGCAAAAAAAAACCTAACTTCTCTCCCGCGCATGTCTTGAACTACTGCTCAAATTGTCTGCCAGCCAACAATAACAACGGGCGAGTCTACTGTATATCTACGTGGGGTGAGGCCGGCAAACTCTTTACCGTAAGACAACAGGGGCTTTGAGTTAAAATAATAACTCTTGATTCTCTGTTACTATTTTAAATGTCAATCATTTAAGAAAAAAATCCTTGAAACAATGATTTTTCTACCAAGAGAATAATTAAAGGAAACCAAAGTCACAGATAATCTTAAACCGAGGATACATGATCTTAAAAGAAGATTATTACCTTGATTTAAGATAATATAAACCCAAGATAATTTATTATTTTCTGCCAAGATAACCTTTTTTTTCTGTGTATACGATTTAGTTTTATAAAACTAAAATTGTCCAAAAATCCATCTCGTTTTAAAATAATACCTCATATAAGTAATCTGTTTTTTCTCCAGTCCAATCTCAACAAATTATATTCATTAAACGTAAATAACGGTTGTTTTTACTTTAAAACCTAATTACCAGAATGGATTTTTATTTAATTTTTGCTTTTTCACCCGTACGGTTTTTTGTTTTTGCTCATGCATAAGTAATCAGTGAACATGTACATTAGGGTAAGTCCACAGTAACGCACACTGTATCTGAACAAATTTTAAGTTAAGCGATAGTAAAAATCAACATCACTCACATAAAACCATCAATCAGTAAAAGTTCTTTGGTCATAGTTAATATTAGCTCGATGAGATTGGTTGAATCAAGTTGAATCTAGTAGAATTTAACCCGTACAATTTAAATACGCTCGCAAAAATTCTCTATAAAAAAGGAGGAAATTTTCATAATAAATCTAAATCGTTTATATTATTTATTTTCATACATTGATGAAAACATTTTTACACAGTCGACTGTACTTCATATGTTATTTTCACGTCTTTATTTAAACCAATTGCGTGCGAAACTTTATCAGTTTTTTGCCCCAAACTTTTTTCTTTGTATTTTTGTTGTGGGGATAGTATAAGAATAGTATTCCTCAGGTAAAAATACATAAAAAAGGTACTCTTGGTGTAATACTATAGGATTAACCGTTTCGAGCAAAATTCATTAAAAGGTAAAATTTCACGTTTCAAGGATGAAAAATTTAGACACTAAAATGTTAAAATTAGAAATTTTAATGATGCATGATAAATGTAGGAACATTAAAAACTAATAAAAAAACTTCATGCACAGGTACTTCCAAAAATCAATCTTAAGGGAGCTATGGATCTACACGGAAAGAAATTAGTGGGCTCTGCGCTATACATTATAAGATATTTGGTAACAGTGGCAAATTATAGTGATTTAAGCTATAGATTATAAGGGACACAATAACTAATAATGTTAAAAATAAATTGGAAACGATTATATATATTACAGACACGATTATATTTATTACAGGCACTATTATAAATTTACAGAAATTTTATTATATTATAAAAATTATTAGCACGGACAATAATTAAATCTATTTAAGCTATAAATGCCATACTATTTGTTATATTTTATTATTCACTAAACAATTAAAGTATTTCATATAAATTTTTACACTGACTGCCATAATTGTAAGAGAAAGCCTTGTATTTATATAATAAGCGATTATAATTTGCTTGGTATGTGTGTTATAGCGCTCCTAGCTATAGTTTTTTTTTCCGTGTAGCTCTCCTAAAAATGCACCATTTTTAAAGGGCCATACTAGATTTAATATCGATTTTTCGACCTACATGTAAAGAAACTTTTTTTTTACTTTTTGATGCTTTAAAAAATACACCATATAATTTACTAAGTCTAACTTAAAAATAAAAAATACTTAATGTTTCTTTAGAAGGGTCAATGTTCAGTGGAATCACCCATTAGGTGGCTATGAAGGTATCATTATGGAAAAAAGCAGAGGCTAATTTGAGCAAATTTACATTTTGTTTTATCGGAAAACAATCAGCGAATTTTACAAATTATATAATACTTATGCATGCGTGTTGCAATTGATCTTGATTTCAAAATTTTGGCAAATTGAAACGAAAATACTGCTGTCAACAAAAAAAATACCGCCGTTGACAAAATTTTATTTTTCTCTATACCTGGTTCTTTAAAAAAATAGATTTTTTTTTAATGAAAAGTTGGATCTTTGAAAAAATAGAAAATAGATTTTTCTCCCTTTGAAACGCTTACCCCACCTCGATATTCACAAAAAAAATGCCAGCCTAGAGCTTTTTATACCCATGTTACAAATTTATCTTTAACTCAAAGCCTGTTTGAGGTTTCGTAGTTACAAATTTACCCACTGACACTGTTTTTTTTTCCACGAAATTAATATTTTTTGCATATAAAATGTCGAGAAACATAAAAAAACAACATTTTCTCAAATAATTTTCACTAAGGCAAGACAGGGCAGGACAGTCTTAGTAGTAGTATAAAAGGAAAAATTCGACAAAATATACTACTGATAAAAAAAATAATAAAAATTTTATTCATTTTATTCTCATTTTTTTTTTTAAATATTGATTTTTTTTTCTTTAGATCTTAAATTATTTTTTTTATTATTTTTGATGATACTTTCAAAGCTTTTCAAAGAAAAAAAAACAGTCGTGAAAATTTATTTTCATTTTAACCCTGTATTTTAAAACACACACCAGTAAAAGAAAAGCAACGAGAAAGCGCTAATGTCCGCGGGTAATAATGCCTGAAAAATATATAAATTATGAGCTGTTTGCTCACAAACGTCATCGTTTATTTTTATCCACGAAACGCGGTATTAATTTTGAGAAAAGCTGCAGCTAGGTTATTATTTAATGCCCGCGAAACACTATAGGCACACACAGGGAAATTATCTCTTAGATTAAGTAACTTCCAACGAACTAATAACACCTCTCTCTCTCTCTCTTTAGAATAGGCATTTCATTTGTAAAAACTGACAAAAACGTAGCCAACATATACATTTGTCTGTCTTACTCGCACAGCTTTGTTCTAACAGAGACATCAATAACAGTTACTGGTAACTGTTATTGTTCAGGCCTGAATATACCTACTATTTGTTTACAAACAAACCGAGATGTTGGCGATACTTTATATTAACGGTATGCGTATTCTAGAGACAAGAGTTATTAGTTCGTTGGTAACATCTCAATAAATAAATATATATTTAGATTTTGGTCAGGGGTTTATTCAGTTCACTGTAGAAAAAAAAATCCTATCATCCTATGTTTTTTTATGTAGTTATTTTAACCAGAGACAACACTTTTTTGTCCGATTTTTTCTGCTTAACTTTTTTTTAGGTTTATTATACAGTGCGGTCCAGAAGTCCCCCCCCCTCTTAACTTTTGAACGAGTTAAGATATCGATTTCAACTCTTAAATAAGACAACTTAAACTATCTTTAAGCATATATTTGATACTCTTATCTCTTAAAATGTGGGCAGGGGGCATGGGGGGAATTTTTTTTTTAAATAGAAAGGGGGGTCGTGTGATACATCATTTTAAAGCCTTTAAAATTCTCTATATAACCATATATTTTTAAAATTTTTAAACATGTTTTTTAAGGTTTTGATTTTCCAGTTTTTTGTGCTAAAAAATAAATTTTTAAGTTTTTTTTGTTAATTTCTATTTATGTCAACTAAAATTAGTTTAAAAGTATAATTTACTTTTTTTCATTTTGAAATTAGGCATTTTTAAAAAATTGTTTGGGTTTTTTAGAGAAATTTTGACAAAAATACCCATTTTCAACCCTATTTTAAACCCAAAAAAAAATGTTTAAAAAATATACAGTTAAATGGAGAATTTTATAAGCTTTAAAATGATGTATCACACGACCCCCCTTTTCATTTAAAAAAATGTGCCCCCAAAAATACATAAAAAAGGTACTTTTTTGTAATATCGTAGAATTAACCGTTTTCGAGGAAAATGCATTTAAAAGTAAATTTTTACATTTGAAGGACCAAAATGTTAACACAAAAAAAGTAATTGTTAAAAAAACAAAATTTCGACGATGCAGGGCGACTATACCTTACTGTTCATAAGTCACCCACTCTCCTCGTCTCAACTTGTGAACGAGTTAAGATATGGACTTCAAAGGAACATTTAAATAAGATTAACTTAAGCTATCTTTTGGCATATATTTGATATATTTAGCTTTTAAAATGCAGGCAGGGTAGGATGGGGGATTTGTTTTAAATGGAATGGGGTATCTATGGTAACTCATTTTAAAGGAAATAAAATGTTCTATTCGACCAAACATATAACACACCGGTCTGGAAACACTTTTTAGCTCAATTTTCATAATTTAATTATTTAGCGCTTTAGCATCATTTCAAGACCAAAAAAAATCTATCCATGCGTCTTTAAGAAAAACGATTCTCACTTGTTTTAACAAAAAAAAAATAAATATTTAAAAAATTATTTAAGATATTCAGATTTTACGTCAAAAAGTGATAAAGATTATTATTTTATGACATACAAAAAATAAATGTTTAACCAGGAGCGGACAGTTTTACAGAGAAATTAAGAGACAGCCATTGCCTACGCCCCTGGTCCAAAAGTTAATTTTAATCTGATATAATTTTTAAATCTCGTATTTTTTTGTCAAAATGAAAATCGTTTTTTCTCAAAAACGCATCGATAATTTTTTTAAATTTTGTCTTGAAAAGATGCCAAAGTTCTAAATTAGGGAATCCAGGTTTCGGGATCCCGATCCCGAAATCCCGAAAATTTCAAAAAGTTCGGGATCCCGATCCCGATCCCGATCCCAAAATTTAAAAATGTCTCATTTCATCAGAAATTAATTATCTTATATTAAATAAATAAAATTATAAAATTTAAACCAAAAACTTTTATTAAAATAACCAGTGTTAACCATATTTTATTTAAATTTATATTTTTTAACACTAATAAAAGCAAAATTTTTTATATACAACTTGTATGTGTGCATCACGAAAAAAAAAACAAATATTCAGTAAAATATTTATTATTTAAAAAAACAAACTTTTTAAAAGTTAAAACAAATAAATTAAATAAAAAGTTAAAAAAAAAATTTAAAAGTTAAAATAAATAAATTAAATAAAAAGTTAAAAAAAAACATACTTTTTAAAAGTTAAAATAAATAAATTAAATAAAAAGTTACATTTATAACTACCAAGTTGGTAGTACCAACAAAACAAAACAAACAACATTAAAATATAAATTCATATAAAAAAAATATATAAAAGTAATTATAAACAAACTTAAAAATTTTAAATTAAAATTATGTTTTTTATTAGCTTAAGAAACATATCTTTTAAAAAAATGGGCATGAGCGACCTCTAGATTTTTTCAAAACTTCTGAAAAAATTCAGGGATAATACTCTTAACCCTACCAAGAAATTCTGTAGGTCATTCAAAATAGTTCTTCGAAAATGCTCAGCCCGTTTTCCAAAAAATTGTTTCGATAGGTCTATGAGTCATAGACTATAACCTTCTTTAGGGGTGCATTTTCACCATTGTAAACAAAAAATATTATACGCAAATCACAATTACATATCGAGTAACCCGTTTCGAGTTGAATAAATAAATTCTATTTTTTCGGGATTTTCGGGATATTTATTCGGGATTTTCGGGATTTTTCGGGATTTCGGGATTCAAAAATCTTCGGGATATCCCGAACTTTCGGGATCCCGAATTTCGGGACTGGAAACCCTACTCTAAATAATTAAATTATGAAGAAAAAACTTAGTTTATATGAAAGTTGAGCTAAAAATTGTTTCAAGACCACCGTGATAAATTTTAATTTTTCAAACGTTTTGTCTTTTTTTTATATCCTTTAATTAGTTTGAAAGTATCATTTACGTTTTTGCATCATGCAGTTATTGATTTTTTAAAAAGTATTTTTTTTTATTTTGTCAAAATTTTCCATTTTCAACTATATTTAAAACCAAAAAAAAAAATGTCAAAAAAAAAATAAAAAATAAAAAATTTTATAACCTTTATAATAATGTTTCACACGGCCCCCCTTTTTATTAAAAAAATACTCTCTATGCCCCCCTAACATTAAAAATATTCAAAAAAATAGCTTGATTTGTCTTATTTACGTGTGCCAAATTAAAAGTCGATATCTCAACTCTTTCAAATGTTAAGAGGGGGGAGGGAGGGGTGACTTTTGAACGGCACTAAGTATACACGTAGGTCCAAAAATCTATTTTTAAGCTAGTTTGGCCTTTTCTAGGAGATTTTAAAATGTTAAGTAGAAGTTGAATATTCTTTTTCTGTGTGTAGATTTTAATTTAATGCCCGCGAAATAGTATACACGCCGACAGTGTTTAATCGTCAGTTTTACGCTGCTCAAAATAACAGAGGAGAAGACTTAAAATCGCATATATTATGTTTACTTAAAGCTTGCATAAATACACTACAATTTTACTTTACTTTCTTTTACTTAATACGATACTAGGTATACAGGGGTTTTAAAAAGTTTTTTTTTATCAGAACTTTACTCCAAGTTGTTACATATAGAGAAAATTTACTCCCAAGATGAATGAATGTTAAATGTTAATACATATTTTTTAGTTATATCTCCACCATTGGTATTTAATAGTTTACTTGTGATATTAAATACTACAATGTGTGTATTGTATACAAAATGTTATTATACTAACATAGAGACCGTGCTGGTACATTTGGATCCCCAAGCAACATGTGTTTAAGCCAAAAAAGAACCCAAAATTTATTCAGGGTGTCTCAGAAAGCAGGTCAAATCTAACAAATTTAAAATATATATATATAATATTTTACTATTCCTTAAAACGACTTTTGTTTGATTAACGCAGTCGTCACTCCGAAGTGACTGATCGATTTCGTGCTTTTTAGCAATCTTCAGAGCCACATATCGGTAGTAGGGACAACTACGAAAATCAAATCCTTTCCATATATCTCTATATAGAGTTTTAAAATCGTTGTAAGGAAAAGCAAAAACAGCTAGCGACATCTACTGCTAAAAGCAGAGACTGGATAAACCTATCGAAAGTCAAAAAAAGGAAGCAGTTATTGGTTTCAAGAACCTATTGCACGCTGTCGATAGGGGGCAGATTAATCAATGCCATGGTGGACATTGCCGCCAATTGAATCCTAAACGCTAGGAGGTCCCCTTTTACAGTGGTACCTGAATTAATAAACTAAATTAAATTGTTTGATATTTACAAATTTAAAAAATCTATATAAAACATTTTACTATTCCTTAAAACGACTTTTGTTTGATTAACGCAGAAAGGATTTGATTTTCGTAGTTGTCCCTACTACCGATATGTGGCTCTGAAGAGTGCTAAAAAGCACGAAATCGATCAGTCACTTCGGAGGGACGACTGCCTTAATCAAACAAAAGTCGTTTTAAGGAATAGTAAAATGTTTTATATAGATTTTTTAAATTTGTAAATATCAAACAATTTAATTTAGTTTATTAATTCAGATACCACTGTAAAAGGTGACCTCCTAGCGTTTAGGATTCAATTGGCGGCAATGTCCACCGTGGCATTGATTAATCTGCCCCCTATCGACAGCGTGCAATAGGTTCTTGAAACCAATAACTGCTTCCTTTTTTGGACTGTCGATAGGTTTATCCAGTCTCTGCTTTTAGCAGTAGATGTCGCTAGCTGTTTTTGCTTTTCCTTACAACGATTTTTAAACTCTATATAGAGATATATGAAAAGGATTTGATTTTCGTAGTTGTCACTACTACCGATATGTGGCTCTGAAGAGTGCTAAAAAGCACGAAATCGATCAGTCACTTCGGAGGGACGACTGCGTTAATCAAACAAAAGTCGTTTTAAGGAATAGTAAAATGTTTTTTAAAAACAGCATACAAGTCAAAAACAATAATTATTTTTTATAGTAAAATGTTTTATATAGATTTTTTAAATTTGTAAATATCAAACAATTTAATTTAGTTTAAATTTAAAATAGCCATAACTCATTTTTTTAATGGCACCCTATATATTTAGATAAATAAGGAATTAAATTTTCTTTAAAATAAATAAAGGATACCTTATACCTAAGAATAACCGTTTTCGAGCTATTTGCAAATTAGCCGTATTACATCAGAGTTGACATGAAAACGTCGCTAGGCGACAAATGTAGTCACTGCTTTCTAGCGTAGTAGGGAGGGCAGTATAGGCCTAGGTTCATTTTTCAAAAAAAAAAATTATTTTCTTTTTTCGTAAAACAAAAAATTAGTTGAAAAAAAAAAAGGTTTTTGAAAAAAATTGTTTTTACTTACCGCATTTGACCCCCTTACCCCAATCCGATTTTTATCAAAAACCATCCCAGACTAGAACTCTGGATAATCAACGTATGGTCCAAATTTTAAGTCGTTAGCTAAAAGCGTTCTTAAGTTATCGTGGTCACAAATATTCCGGACAGACACAGACCGACAGACAGATTTTTTTTTTGACGAAAATCCAATAAAATTTTTTCGATTTTTTTTTACTAACGCAAGACTTTCCTCGGGGAAAGTAAAATAAAAAGCCCTGGAGAAGTATAAATTGACTTTTAAATTATGTAGTTTAGAAACTTTATTCTATTCTGGAAGACCCGTGCACTTCGCACGGTATAGTTCACTATTCTGTATTTATAGGTAAAAAACAAATATAAGTTTGAAATACTTTGTTTGCAAGTTATATGGAGATATATCTTTAAAATAAAAGAACAAGATGTAAAGATATGTAAGCTTTGCATTCCATAGGATACTCTTCGCAGTGAATAGTATATTGCGTTTTTTCTCGATATACTTTCTAATTTACTGATATGAATGTTTAAATAAATCAAGAGAATGTTTTATTGGACTTTTCTTTCTATTTTTTATATTTTCTTTTTGAAAAGCTGCGCTGATTAAACCTTTTTTATCCATAACCTAAGGGTCCAAGAGCCTCATAGGTCATTTTTTTTTTCATGAATAATATCTGTTATACCTTACTTGTACTGTAAATAACTACTAATTTTGGAAGGGTTTTTAAAAAATATATACGTATAGGTTTCTAGACGTTTTATATCCAAAACATGATTTCCGTCAGACAGACATGTCGGTCGGTCTGTCGGTCTGTCGGTATGTATGTATGTATGAAATTTGTGACCACAATAACTCAGGAACTCTTCGGGCTAAAGACTTCAAATTTGGACCATAGGTTGATTATCCAAAGTTCTAGGCTGGGATTGTTTTTGGTAAAAATCGGATTGGGGTAAGGGGGTAAGATGGGTTAAATTTTTTTTTTTTTTTCAAAAATGTTTTTTTTTTCAATTTAAGTTTCGTTTTACGAAAAAAAGAAACTCTTTTTGAATTTTTTTTTGTTTTGAAAACCGAAAAATTTTTTTAATTTTTTTTTAATTTTTTTTAATTTTTTTTTTCGTTTTTGATTTTATTGAACCTATGCCTATAAGGGAAAGTATTATTTTATTGTCATCAGTGTATTAATAATTGAAAGACGCACGCTTATTTGCCTAAAGTACTCTTATGCAAAAATTTTGATTTTCGTCTATTTTTTTTTCTCAGCTCACAGTGCGCAGGTGTAAAAACAAGAATTTTATTCATAATTAAACAAAACATTTCTGAATAAAGTTTTTTAACCTAGGGAAATTTTTGACGATATCCAAAATTTGAAAACCATCGTATAATACTCCTCCAGTTCGATAGCTGTGAAGAGTATATTAAATACATTCCTTAGTTCCCGAGGCGTCCCGCTTGAAGAAAAGAGAGTAATGGCAGCGTTATTCGGCGGGCACATGTGACGCCCCGGCGCTTCGTAATATCCACACGGGCGTCCGTCCCTCCGTCCCTTAAAAACCCAGCGTCTGTGGCGTCGGCGGCACGACGCGGGGTGCCGCGACGCAAAGGGGGACAGAGATGGATGTGCGGAGCTTGGCGCGCTCACACGATGGAAAATGGCAAAGAAAGCCATCAGGGGAGTGAACCAGATAGAAAAGAAGAAAAAATAAGATGGATTGATGGAAATGCCTTCGCTATCTATAATATACCCTTCGCAGTTTAAAAGTTGACTTATCAAAATTTGACTAATCAAAATTAACTTATCAGAATTTGACTAATTAAAAGTATCAAATACACTGTAAATGAAAATATGGTAATTTTACAGCAAATAAAGTAGGACATATGTTACCAGCAAAGAATGTGATAAATTTAAGTACTGTAAATTCACTGTTATATGTAAAAATGTGAATTTTTATTTTGGTAATTTTACTGCTATTTTTTGTAGAATGAAAGCTATAAATATGGTAATTTTCGGGACTCTCTGTAAAAGTGTAAATGTCCGTCTGTCCTTTCGTCTGATGTTTTTGTAGACACGATAACTCAAGAACGAATAATCCGATCGTATTGAAATTTTCAGGAATAATCAAGTTCTGTGAGTGGAAGGTCCCTATTGTCTTTAAAAGTAATTCCTCCAAAAACAAAAAGTTATGAGGGGTTAAACTTTTAAAAAAATCGAAAAATGCTGAAAGAAAATTCCGATTAACCTAATTTTTTCAGGAAAAATTACTTTTATCCAATACATACAGATAATAAGACAATTACCAGCTTTATTTTAAATAGATAAACTCAATAATAACCCCAGCGTGGATTTTACTTTATTGATTGGATAATTACTTATTTTACCCACTCAACTGTCACTTGTCAAATTATTTTCTTGTAAATGTCATTAAAATTTTTAATAAAAATATGAATTCCTAAGCTATTTATTGAATAAAATCTTGTATGGCACTCATGGGTAAACCGATATTGCCCTCTCGAAAATTAACCTGCTTAGCTGACGCCTCGCAGGGTAATTTTCTTATGGACAATATCTTACTTTACCCACTAGTACCATAAATAACTATTATTATAAGGATCAATTCTACAAAAAAAAAAAAAATATTAAAAAAAACTAAATAATTTTGAATTTTTTTTTAAAGTTTTTTTAGAATTTTTTTTTTTAACTTTTCACCCGCAAAACATGAACAGAAAGTGTCTCTTTTAGAATCAATCGAATAGAAAAAAACACTCTTCTGCTGCAGGCTGTGAAGAGTTTAAAAATAAGATGGATTGATGGAAATGTCTTCGTGATTAAATTTGTTTTTCGCTATACGTGTCTCATTCTGTGTAGCGCCTGTCACAGTGGCGCCGTCAAAAAACTCATACGGAAAAAAACAGCTAAAGATATAAGTTTTTTTATATGCCGTGGAAAACACATTAATTTTAATAGAGTCTTTTAAAACAATTACTGCTCTAATCGTGCTGGTAATGTCTTTTTTATCTTGGAAAATATATACAGGGTGATATTTTATCACAAATAAACGGCTACATACTTAAATCAAATTAAATAATGGTTATATCAATAAAATAAAAATAATAATGGTTTCATATATAAAATATAGATATTAATTATAAAAAAGTCCCATTTTCAACCCTATTAAAAAAAAATACGAGCTTTAAATGATGTATCACACCATCACACCATCACTATTAAGCAAATTTCCTCTATGCCCCTACGCACATTTTTAGTTAAGTTTAAAAGAATATCTTAAGATGTCTCATTTACGTGTTGCAAATTTAAGGTCATTAACTCCACTCGTTCAAAATTTAAGAGGGACGGTGACTGTGGTATCGCAAGAGGTTTTAATTATGTTCGATTAAAATAATTTTTTAATTTTTTTTTTACTCAAATAATCCAAATTTTAAAACCCTTTAAGTTGGCTTATAGTACTATTGGTTGTTAAAAGTCGATTTCCATAAAACTTACACAGTAATGATATTTTCCTGTGACCTATGGTCTGTTTTTTCAAGCAAGATAGTAAATTAAAAATCGCGCAGTAAATATTTTTACAACAGGTTTGAATAGTATATGTTTGTGTATAGAATATAGTTATGTTTTATAAAATAAACTACGCGATATTCTCACATCCAATAATCGATTCTGTTTTGAAAATATTCACTGTGCGATTTTTAATTTACTATCTTGCTTAATGAAACAGACTGATGAACAAGTAAACGTCAAACACAAAATGCTCGACAAAACGTCAAATTGACAAATTAATTTAAAGACAGTTATTGCATTTTTTTGTTTAGATGGTCGTACGAAAAAATGTTATACGCACCTCGGTGCAAACTTATTTTACTAATGTACTAATTCCCACGTTTCCAAGTTAGTAGGTATTGTCATATTTTAATTTCCTTTTTCTAAAACGTTAAAATGTTATTAGATTTTTACCATAACCTAGTATTACCAGAGCAGATTAGGCAAATGGATTGTAAAATGATTGATGTATTTTTTGTTAACTATAATATGCAACTCCGATATATAAGTTATTGTGAGAGATGCTTATCTAAAAGGGTTAAGGCATTTTTTTAATTATTTTAAAGACTGCTCAGAAAAAAATACAGGTAGATAGTTTATAGGTAGCCCGAAGGGGTTAACGCGTTACGTAATTTCCGCTTCGTTTAAAAAGGGTACATTTTATTAGTAATACTAATTTAATATTCATACATTTTAACTATTACTATTCAGTTTAAATCTAAAAAAATATCCAATGGAGATATCTCCCGTTAGATTAGACAGCGACAAAAGTTCTACCCAAAAAGGATAGAAGACATAGATACACTCCCACTTCCACCCAACCAAACAAATTCTGTATTTGTTCTTTGTTGAACAAATACAATATTTACTTGGCCGGTCGAAAAGTGTAACTATATTATTTTTATTACAGAAATTACTGGCACCATCTAAATTTTAGTAGAATTGTCTTATTCCACAGATTCACATTAGCTATGTTCGTTCGTGCCGCTCAGTGCTACACTTTCCGGCCAACCAAATAAATACTGTATTTGTTGTATGAAAAACAAATACAGTATTTATTTGGTTGGCTGGAAAGTGTAGCACAAATGAGATAGAGATAGGGTAGACGTCTTTTGTTTTATAATTCTAGTTGTAAAGAGCACCATTGCAATTCCTATAATGGCATTTTCTATAGGATAGTTTACCAGCTCAATCTAATATAATTTTCGGCCTACGCAAAACCGTCTCACTCTGTAGTGATGTTTGCGCAGACGCCAAATTATAAAAAAAATTATCTTTAAAACTTATAAAAAAATTGACTTTACATGTTCAAAAGTTCCACTTTATAATTTAACATCAGACAATAAAAAAAAACATAAATATTCACGGTTCACTTAAAACTTTACTATTAAAGTATTTTCACGAAACAACATAAAATAAAATAAATCCTGTGCATATCTACGATAGCAGGCTGATGCAGAAGTAAATCCGCCTAAGCGACCACATTCGTCTCTTAAAAAGAACACTGTGCGACTGTAAAAAAAATATGATTATTTATTTTCCATTATCATTTACAACACCTGAGGCCAACACCATTGTGACAGCAATTTTCAGTCACTGTCACTGACTGTGACACGGCTCTTTAGAAAGCATACCAAGCATAAGTACGAAACAAACGCCCTTAACCTATTGTCTACCAGTGTATCAAATTTGTAACAAACCCAATTAAATAAGAACATATATAAAATATTTAAGAAGTGTCAGTTTTCGCCATTGTATTATGTTTGTAAACTAATATGTTGCAGGATTTTAAGGCACAAACAACCCCATCAATTATATTTTTTATGAAACACGCGTAAACTAAACTGCTCAGAAAATTAAGTAGATCAATAAAAAAAATTGTCATTTTTTAAATCACTATATTTCAAAGACTCGTTTTAAATGATTTTTCTTTTACCCAAAAGGTTGGTCTTTGGCTTTATTTTACAATGATAAAAAATAAGTATTTATACAGGTTGCACCAAAATAAATAAATACTTCTTTTTTGTATGAAATAACAATTTAAACAAAATATACATTATTACTGTAGGTTGGGCTAATTGTGACATCAGGGTAATTATGACATGTCGTGTGATAATTCTTCTAAACTAGTTAAGATTCAATTCAACCCTGTCATTAGGTTTTTGACAGTATTAAATAACTACTAAAAAGACAATATTTGACCCATGTTTAGGAGGAATATTTCATCGAATTTATTCATTTTGAAAATTGTAAGGTGGGCGAGGCAATTATTTCCATTTTAAGGCCAGGTTCCTCCAAAAAACGTGTTTTTTTTTAAATAAATGTTATTTATACTACAAAAGATATTTAATAATCAAACTTTTTACAAATGAAAGTACATATAATAAACTACTTAAAAAAAATTCTTTTTTTTTTTTCAAAATGGCGGCTCTGCAAATGGCTGCTGAAAGTAGTCCCATTTGTTGGCGGGTGACACGATTTCTTGGAAACGAATCATCTGAAAGCAAAAAACAAAATGGTTTCATATTCTGTATCAAATTGGCTATAAAGGGAACTATAATGAAACATTTTCACTAAAAAAACAAAATGGCGGACTTTTGAATTTTTCGACCTTTTTTTGCACTTTTAATTGTTTATAACTTTTTTAAATAACAATGAATATTTTTGGTTATAGTACCCAAGATAGAGAGACATCTAAAGAGTAAAATGCCATTTGTTTGATGTTGATAAGTGCAATAGTTTCGAAATACGAGTGACACCCAGTTGAAAAAACGTGGTTTCGAGAAAAAGCCGATTAAAGTTTTTATTCGTTAAAAATCGTTAAAAAAAGTGAATTTTACTCACATATCCATTCCAGCTTCGTACACAACTCCTTCTTGATCTTCGTAGGCATCATTTTCAAGTATTTTTGCATTTCTTGTGGCAGTTCTATATTTGAAAATAGTTTAAAGGAACCTGGCCTTAAGACATTTTATTTTATACTGCATTCAAATTTATTTGTAATCACCTGAAAATTTACTACATTTACAGCGCCATCTATAATAACAAGTTTAAGAGGGGATGACAATATGTTTCTAACATGGCAACAATTGGCTCATCCACTTTACATTTTATATACGGTAATTTATATAAAAAAGTTAAAAATGTATTTAAAAAAAATATCTTGGTAGACACAATAAATTAACCTATTTTTACCAGCTTATGTTAAAACAAGATCATACTAATTTAGCAGCCGTTTTTTTTTCTACAGTTTATAGTTTTTAGTTTGTAATTTTATTTTCTATTATTATCTATCTACCCAAGGGAAACTTAATTTCTCAAATATAATTACACAAGAGGCTGAGAATTATGCAGGAGAATTCGCTGTTTTCATGACAATTTTCTGTCTGGAAATAATTACGCATCATTCTTGCTACAGACTTGACGAACAAACTTGACAAAGTAGTGCTAAACGCTCTGCTTCCAGAATCTTGCTAAAGTGTTGCCCAAGTCTGGATGCAGAATCTTGATTAATTCTCTTGCTCAAGAATTGTCCAATTATTTACAAGGAACTTTGTCAAGTACTCTAGTCAAGAAACTTGTCCAAGTTCAATGTTACTAGGGAATTTGGTTTATTTAATTCCATTCTCAATTGCTAAACTAAAACCTTTTTTGTCCATTTTTAAATTGCAAATTATGGTTCTGTTAATAGTTAAGTCACTTACTGCAGTACTGACTAGCGCGGTACTGCGCTAGGCATGTTCATAAAAGTTAAGCTATAAAAACTGTCATTACATCTTATAAAAAGAATATTTTGTGGCATTTTCTGGTAAATAATGAAGTAATAACAATAATTATAAATAGTAATAAATTCATATTTAATTATTAATTAGTTTTAGATATGAAATCTTGTTGTAAAAGAAAAATACTGAAAAAAAAAACTACAACGATTCTCACTGGAATTTTCTACAGTAGAAAATTCCCGATATAACTGTAATATGATTGGACAGAAATAAACACGTGGTCAGAAATATTGTTAAATGATTGGTTGATAAAAACGTTAAAAAATAATCAGTAAAATTACATTTAAAAAGATATTTTTTAATTTTCCATATGTGTATACTTCTAGTGATTTTGTTGGCACCACTGTGAAGCCATCTCTCCGGATTTTGCCCCTGACTTTTATGGCGCTGTTCAGTATTCAGCTGGGTAACGTATTTTCAATATGTAAGCCTTTTCAAAGATGCGAACGCTTTTCTTACCGCCTTGGATTGTTACGTATTGTATTGTGCCTGATTAATCTGCTCCCAAGGAATCTAAAGAAACTTCATAAAATATATGGGTAATTCCAATCCAATAAAAATTGACATATACGTAATAATTAAAACTGAGCCTAAGTTTTGAAGCCTTTCTATGACTTATCCTTTCACTTACTAGAAGAACATATGAACAATGTTAATAGAGGCCTCATTTTTTTCGAAATACAGTTTTTGCTTGAAACAGGTACTACTTAACATATATTATCGCTTTAGTTAATAAATATTCCTAATATTTTGCTAGAAGTGGCAAAAAAATGCATTGGAAAATAAGTTTAGGGGTGCAAAATTTAATAATTTGTTTTTTTTTTGCCCCACCCAAATATTTGCCGTTAACTATTTTTTATTAAAAAAGGTTATGAACCTTTTTAAGACTAGAAAAGACAAGATTTTGTAAAAAAAACAATCTTATAATAAACGCGTGGGTAAGGCTTTTTTAGTAATTTGCTTTTTTTGCCAAATATTTACCGTTAACTATTCTTGATTGAAAAAGACTTATGAGCCTATTTAAGATTAGCAAAGAGAAGGTTTTATGCAAAAATAACCTTATAAGAAATGTGTGTGTTTGGCTCTTTTGATAATTAAGGCTATTGTTTAGGCCCTTATTTCAAGTCTTTTTGTTGAAATCTACATAAAACGATGTAGACAATCAAACACTATTAAAATATAATTAATATTAAGTATAAATATCATTGGAAAAAAAATTAATCACAATCATTTTTGCTTCTCCTGTAAAATAATAATTTTATGGCTTAGGCCCTTATATGCTCTTCATATATATCTAAATTTAACTTTATTTATTAATAAATTTAAATTAAATTTTTAAATTAAAATACAAAAAAAAAAATAAAAGTAAAATATCTGTTTAACGATCCACATACAAACAATGTTGAAGCGGATCACCATATATGTTTATTAAATAAAATTGTAAATAATTTTATATAAATTAATTAATTAATTAATGTTTATTTTCTGTTTTTAATGCACTTTTCACTTTAAAGGCAACTTTTTTTTACTGATTTTGACGATTGAGGCCGAATTAAAGTTTAGGCTCAGACCCCGGAGAGAAGAAAGTATTTTTATTTCTGCAATTTTGGCGAAAGCTAATTTAGATTTGCATTTGCAAGTTACTTTTTCATAATGACCAAAAATAAACGGATATTATTGAAATAAAAAACAACCTTTTCGCAAAAAAAGTAAGTGCGGTGGAACCGTACCATTTTCAGTTTACTATATTTACAATTATGCTTTAATAATCCAATCCGCAGGTAACAGTTGTACAACAGTTGTAGTTTGCATTTGCTGCATTATAATGCATTAAATCAAAAAAAATTATCAGTACCTACTACCAAACCAAGCATTACAAGTGTCTAAAATCTACGTTTATAATCTGAATTTTTAAAATGAGTATTGATAAAATCCTTTTGGTAGGAATGACCCTTATCTAGAAAAAAATATTTTTTGAATACAACTGACTATTCTGCAATTTGCGATACATTCAAGCTCAAAGTTTCCTGTTACGTTTTACGTATTTTTCTCTTTTTTCTCGTTTTTTATTCAATTTGATTTTCTAAACATTTTCTATTTCGTTTTCTAAGTAGTTTTTTTTTTAATTTAGTTTGAATGTATAACTAGACACACTAAAGTGCAATTAAATGACCTTTACTCATTTGGTGATAGGGGAACTTTCAAGTATTACGTAACGCTCCTAGGGGGGGGTCATTTTGGAGTGTTACGCCCATGTTAATGGTATAGAAAAATAGCGTTACAGGGGGGGTCCAAATTGATCAAAATTTGCTTTACGTAATACTTGAACGTTCCCTAGCACATTGTTTGCACCACTATTTAAATTTTATTTCACTTTACAAAAATTAAACTATTGCCCTCCAATGCATGTCTTGGAAAAAAACTTATTGTATTGCTTTCCCATTTTGAAAATTATCAAAATATAGGGAAATCCTTTTATTATTTACTTAAATCAAGTCAATTTGCATTTTACAAACAATTTTCTTCATTTATGATCATGAAAATCTTATCTATCCAGTAAACTGATTAATAATAATTAATCAGTGATCAAAAATATATCAGAACGCAACCCCAATTATTTTGAAGACATAAGCATGCAATAATTTATATTTTATTTAAAAGTTTGTTTGTTGGTTGACTTCTTTGCATTTTTATTTTACTGCATACATTGAATTCGAATTCAGTCGTATTTCCAAGTTTAATTTAGTTTAAATCAAATTCTGGAATACATTCAAATGCAATATAAAAATACGATTGGATTTTAGAATATTGTCAGTTCTAAAAAAAAACTTCATTTTGTTGTGTTTGATGTACTTTTTATCTATCAAAATGTAAAGGTAATAAAAATATATAGCTTCATCAATAAATTATTAATTAATTATTAATAATAATGAATCATTTTTTATTTTGTTAGGTTGTGTCATTAATGTTTGACGTTTAATAATTAATTTGTATTTTGAGGTTGACAGTTACAACTGTCAAAATTCAAATTAAGGGTAATTTTTTAACAGACTTCCAAAAAGGAGGAGGTTATCAATTCGACGTGTGACTTTGTTTTTTTTATGTTTGTTTCCTCATAACTTTGGAACGAATGAACGGAAACTTTTTGAAACATAAAGAGGGCATTCATAAAGTTGTCCCGTTTCAATTTGACGCTCGGATAATGCGGGTAAGCCGGATAATTAAGATAAATCTAATCATTTTAACGCAATTTCACTTGAAAATGGCTTAATTTGGTTCCACTACCAACCAAATTTTTAGATAAATATCCAATTACTCGGATAAGCCGGATAACTTGACTAAGGGATCACTCAAATATTACGGCACACAAAAAACCTTTTTAAATGCCGCTAAACTTGATTCTCTGGAACTGTAATATTAAAATACAAAGAGAAAATGATAAATTTTGTGATTTTACCATAAGGCGTTATTTGATTATTACTTAACGCTTAAAGTTTAACAAGATTTTCTTTAGTATTTCGTTCTTTAAGATAATGACGTCACAACGCAGTGCGTTGTGAAGTCACCAGCTTGCCGAGGTGGAAGGACAACTATAATTTAGCTTACATGACGTTACAAATCTACAAGTTCTGTGTCTCTAAAAAGTAAAAAATAAAAAAAATTTGCAAAAAAAAATGAACCGACTTCTATGTCTCTAAAAAGTAAAATATAAAAAATACTTAATTCGGTGCCAATTTCACAGCAAACAATAATAAAATAATAAAAAAATAATTGTTAGTAATTAATTTAGGGAATGGTGAAATTGGCACCGACTTAAGTATTTTTTATTTTTTACTTTTTAGAGACATAGAAGTCGGTTCTTTTTTTTTGCAAAAAGTTTTTTTTGTCAATTTTTCACTCATTTGAACTAATATACGCATGTATACCAACTTTAAAAGAACAAATATAAATTGTTTACCTGAGACGTCTCCTGCCCAATTGTTAAATAAAGATTTAAAGTTTTAAAATAAATCAACAAATTAAGATGCTGATTTGTGTCTAGTTTCATAAATTCATTTATATTTACAAGGCGAGTAATCTTCTTTACTTAGAAAAGTAGATTTATTTTCTTGTAAAGTTTGCTTTGTATGAGAGTAGAAAGTTTCGCGAAATTGCTTGCAAATCAGAAGGTATTAAATTTTAAATTATAATGCCACGTATACATACACTAAAAAAATAGACACCGGTGATTTTTTTAAAGGTAGTGCTTTATTTAAAGAATATAATATAATATAATTTTCTAATCTTACAAAGCTTAAGCGCTTTTTTTGTGAAATTATAATTATTAATAATTACACTAGGCAACACGGTTTCTTGCCCTGATTAGAGTCATATGTTTTTTTAACTAATTTTGGGTCGCTGAAACCGAATCTGGCCTCAAAATATTTCTATTACCTAAGTTTTCTGAGAAAAATGAGATAAAAATGTTAAAAAATCATTATTTTTTTGTTCTAAAATCATGGGAGATAAAAATATTTCGAGGACAAATTTAGATTCGGCGACTCAATATTAGTTAAAAAATATCCAACTTAAAACATGGAAACTTTAAATTCATAGATAGAATAAATTGGGATATTATGAAAAAAAAATACAAAAAAAATGGATATTGTAACAAAACTAAGTATGGGTGGAGGGTAAGGAGAACGGTGCATTAGGGGAGAAGCTTATCGCCAGGTACTCATGCTAAAAATTGTCAAAAATCATTACTAGGGGGTCAAAAATGAACTAAAAAATTGTTACGTAATATGGTTCTTATGTAATAAAGTAACATTTTTATGATGTCTACATTAAAAAAAAACTAAAAAAATACACTGATAAAACAGTTTATTTGTATCAACTAAATATTTGGTTGGATATGGCCAATTAAATTATTTGATTGTGACAAATAAATTGTATTCCTGTCAAATAAATTTTATTCCTGTCAAATAAACTATTTTGTTCCCATTAATAAATCATTTTAAAATTTAAATATTTGTTTACATGAACTAAATATTTATTTGACTCAAACAAAATTTGTTACTCACAACCAAATAATTTAATTGGCCATATCCAAATAAATCCTTTTTATCAGTGTACACAATATTTTGTTTTATAAATTATTTTTATATTGGCATAATTGCCTGTACTAAAATTTAAAAAATAAGACTTGCTGGATTTTTCTAAGGTCAAATTTGGATTCTGTGCCTTTAAATTGATAAGAAAAATATATTTTTTGGATTCGGGAAAAAAGTTTACACTTTAATTTTGTTTCTTTTTCATTTATTTACTTTTTAAGAACAAACTAAGCAAAATAAAAAAATATTGTTGTAGAGAATTTTATAATCTACAAATTAGGTCCTATAAAATTTTTATACAGATTTGATAGTTTTGCCACAAAAGAGCAATTAAGTAAACTCTGCACTTTCATTTTAAGCTTTTTATTTTTTTTCGCGTACTTACTCTGACAGTAGGTGCTTGGCATATATATTTTTGAGTTCCTCGTATTTTTTTTAATATACCCTAAAATTTTCAAAATCTTACTCATTTTTTTAATATTTTGAAAAAAAACGCCTTTATTTCCTGGACATATCTCAAAAATTTTAGGTGCTGAAAAGGTCAGATTCGGTTTCTACGCCCTCGAATTAGTAAGAAAAATTTACTTTCCGATCGGGGCAAAAAAAAAGTTGAGATTTGTTGCCTAGTGTTATTAGCAAATTAAATATGTAACGTAAAAAAAAGAATTTTATTTGATGTTTTCCAAAAACAGGTTTTTCTCATAATAATAAAACTAGTGATTAATTATTTGTTATATTGAATTTTATTTGTTAAAAAATAAAATTTTAAATAAATTTCAAGAAAATTTTTCTTTTTTTTCAGTGTGATATATGCTTTTTCCGAAGCCAGGTAGATAAAGAAGAAGCATGTTATACGGACTATACAACATCTCATTTTATTATAATAAATTTTCTCTGGTGATTTGTGCGCCCCCACGTTTTCACTCCCTCGCCTTTACCAGATACTTGCTTAATTCAGAAATAATTCCTCATATATTTTTGCCTGTAAATCCCTCAAAACACCGTTGCCAGCATCAATTTACATGTACCGTAAATAATTCGACCCAATTTGATTTTGTAGGAGAATAATAATTATTTTATTTTTTTTTTTTTGATTTACAATTCAGTAGGTAATGTGATAGATCTGTAACAGGTCTATTTATGTAATAATTTAACTAAGAAACTGTTACTATAACTAAGAATATGATGACGGGTCTTTCCACCAAACGGGTGGAAGCACTCGTTATTAAAATCGACCGAAAAATCTTTTTTTTTGCAAGTGTTATGAAACGTCGAGAATATGTGAAAAAAGTGGGTGTTAAAAATGTCCGTCTGTCGGTTTGTATGTGAACCTTAAAACTTTTGAAAGGATTTTTTTTTTCACCAAACGATTCAGGATCTTTTCTGTTTACGTCACATCAAATATGGTTATAGAGTAGGGCAAGGGGGGACAAAAACTATAATTTCTAGCGATATCTTTTTACTATTTATAGTAGGACATTTTTTTGCATAAATAAAAATAATGTTTAATTCCCCACAAAAACGAATGTAATCATTTTTATCGTAGGACTATTATTTTCCGAGATATAGGCATTTAATTAAATTTTTATATATTTTTACATTTTTAATTAGATGTCAAATTTTGACAATAGTAAAATTTCAATCATAGGTAATATTAATTTTAATTTATTATTCTTTTAATAAATTTCTGATAATGGTGCAGCCAGAAGAACAATCCGATAAAGCTACAAAGAAAAAATAAAAGGAAATGGTTCAAAACTACAGGAAAAGTGAAGTCAATTTGATACCTTATTTTTCCACCCGTCTAGAAAAGGTACCCATTTCACATTGTTTTATTAATCTTCTTTTATTTTATTCGTCAAATTCTTAGTAAGAGTTTTCTTAGTTAAATTTTTGCAAAATAGTACTTACTTTATTATAACATTCTTAGTTCTAGACCATGAACGTTACGTGCAAAGTTTGTTTTGGACTGTCTGTCTGTTTGTCCGTCTAACCGTCTTTTTGCTACCCCTGTAACTTTTGAACGGTATATACGATTAAAAAAATCTTTCACAAAACGACTTTCGTAGTTTGAATCACATGAAATATGGTTTTGGGTAGGCTAAGGGGCAAAGGTGGAAACGAGTGGTAGAAATAACTAATATTTTTAACAATACAAAACATCACAAAATTAAAAAGCATTTTAAATTTCGTACCAAAATAGTTGCAATATTTTTTTTGTAAGATTATTAGCTTTCGAAAATCTAGTTTACAAAGCTTGAAAAAAGATAATTGTATATATTGTCTTTTATTATTATTATTATAAAACTATTAAATTATTTTGTTTAATGGTTGACCTAGTGGTAAAACCATTATTTTCTTAATCAAATATAAAAGGTTTTATATTGGCAACACTGCCTACCCTACTTATACGAAAATATAAAAACCTTCATACATTTCTGTTCTTTTTTTCTTCAAACACACATTTTTAACCCCAACTTCACTTGGGGAGAAGCGGATAGACTTATTGCCTTACGCTACGAAAAACATCTTTGCATCCGTTACATCTCCCCTCAGCTTCTTCATTTGTTTTCTCACAGGAGAGCCAACATACACACACATAGCCTCCTGCGATTTTCCTACAGGAAAAGCTTCCCGTCTACTTTGATCTAAGAGACGCGGTCGTTGTAGCGTGTTTTTTCCAGAAAATGACTTACCCACATCGCAAATGGATATTTGCGAATATGAAAGAATTTCAATTTTAAAATACAAACAAAATGGGGAATTTTTAATGCTCGATTTAAATATAACGGTTAAAACTTTTCACAAGATAACTTAACCTATCTTTTGGCATACATTTAAAATTGTTAAGCTACGGTTTCCTCCAACAGTCTCAGTCGCTGACGACTGCGACCGGGTAGCCGCGACCAGGTCGTTACGACCCTACCTGTTTTCCTCGGTATCGCCAGTCGCCATTCTGTTAGCTGGCCATTTTATAAAGAGCTGTTTTTTTGCTTGCGAGTTTATGCCTTTCAATCAGTATGAATATCTCTGAAAAGTCAGTTCTTTTAATGTTTCTGACTTATCAAGCGGAAGAAGAGAATCTCCTCCTCTTATTAACAATTACATCATTAAGAAAAAAAGGGAAAACGTCACAGTGCAAAACCACCTGTTTCACCATCAAATTCGTGACGAATTAGTCGTGCGTCTGCTCCCGGAGCGGTCAAGCGACCGGCGACCAAATGAACGGCGACCGGTAGTTAGTAGTAACGACTCGGCAGCAGCTAGGAAAACAGGGATATTTAAATTGCATTGGAGATGTCTTAATGACTCGGTCGCTGCTACCCGGTCGCAGTCATCAGCGACTGCAACTTTTGGAGGAAACCGTAGCTTTAGCTTTTAAATTAAATTGTGGTCAGGATGTCATAGGGGGATATTTCTTTAATAGAAAGAGGGGTCGTGTGAGACACCATTAAAGAAAAGAAAATTTTTGTTTTAAAAATTCGCATTTTCAATCCCGTTTAAAACTCACAAAAAAATGTCTAAAAAAAAAATTAAAAATATATATAGCCCAATAGAGAATTTTTTGAGCTTTAAAATGGTATATGCCAACATTTTAAAATTTAAAATATCATATACAATTAAAAAAAAAAGATTAAGGTGTCTTATTGTGTTCCAAATTTGAAGTCGATATCTCCACTCTTCCAAAACTTAATAGGACTTTTGCACAACTCTATATGTATAAAATTTTGATTAATATCTAGAGGAAATAAATATCTACAAACTATAACCTGTTATTTTTATTAAAAGGTTATTGCTGGTAAAAAATAACGCGTTGTTGTAATAATTACTGTATTTGGTATTTAAAATACAAATTTTTGTATTATAATATTGTATTAATTTTTACTTAAAGTTGTATTTTAAGTAACTGCTTAGATAATCTTTATATATGCAATATCAAAACAAAAATTATTTTTTTTCAAGCGTACTAAAATGTTCATAATATTTTATAACTGAACACACTAGTTAAAAGTGATCTATTTTTTTACAGTAAATAAAAATGAGTTCATTGTTGTACGCAGTAAAAAAAAGTTAGTTAGCAAAACCACCACTGGAGGCAGCACTCTTTGACTTTGATGACAGCCATACTTCAAACTTATTTTTTTATTATGTAAACAGGTGGTTGATTCGAGATTCTGTGCAAAAACCTTGTGTGAACTTAACTAAAAAAGATTAAAAAAGAATATATGGTTTATACCTACAAATAACTCCGAAATTGCAAATGCTACATTAGACAAGTTACAATCGAAATCGTTGAAAGTGTACGATTTAGGCTACGAAAAAAATTTAAAATGAGCTAAGGAAGGTTTAGGTTCATTTCGAAAGGGTTTTATTGGCCTATTTTAATAAAAAAAAACATACTTTATTACTGAATAAATTTAATTCAAAAATTAATATTTAAAAAATATATATAGGATGCTTGAAGAAAAAATAGTATGTTTCACTCAAAGGAAAAGTGCTTTTTTTACTCGTCTGTAGTTTCCGGACTCCGCTTTGCGTCGTCCGTAAATTCTACAGACTAGTAAAAAAAAGCGACACTTTTCCTCTTAGTAAAACAATATACTTTTAATACGTTAATATCGGCAAAACGATTTCTATTAAATTTCTATCCGTGTGTACAATAGGATAATAATTATATTATATCTATAATAAGTTTTAGTTTAATAGAATTATAAAAATATTATAATAAACTATAACCTTTTGGGTTTACTTTTTACTTTTTTTTTATTTTAAAAATTTTAGAAAGTTTATAAATATATTTTATTTTTCATTATTGTTTATTCTTTATAAAGTTTATGTACGTCCTCTCCAGCTGCATATTTTATAATCAGTTTTAAATTAATTTACGTAAATGCAGAAACAGAATAACAATTTTCTACTGCTTGTTTTTGTCTGCTAATTAATTATTCAAAGGGCAATTGGTGACGTAAGAAAATGGCACATTTTCCACCCTGTCAGACTCAATGAATTTCAATTTGTCTGTTCCCCCGTCTAACGAACTCATTATAAAGCACAGTGGCCTAAAAAAAGAGAAAAAAACTCTGAATTGAAGTTTACAAGCCAACGAACTAATAACTCTTCTTTCTAGAATACGCATACCGTTAAAATAAAGTATCGCCAACATCTCGGTTTGTTTGTAAACAAATAGTAGGTATATTCAGGCCCGAACAATAACAATTACCAGTAACTGGTATCGTTGTCTTTCTTAGAATAAAGATGTGCGAGTAAGACAGACGAATGTTGATGTTGCCGACGTTTTTGTCACTTTTAACGAATGAAATGCCTATTCTAGAGAGACAGTTATTAGTTAGTATAAAAAGTAACTAAAGAGATAAAAATAGATAGTAATTAGATAGGCCGAATAGGTTAAGCGATATCCACAGGCTCGCTTGTTTTGGACGACAACACAATACAATAAAATACAATACAACGATATTGTGAATGGTTTAATGTGCCGTCATAATATTCGCAGAATACATTTTATGTATTTATTATATAAATGTAAATTTGTACACTAATAGAAATATTGTTGTAATATAGGCGCCAACCATAAATATGTTATAAGATACAACAACCAGCTATAGAATTAATAGGTAAACAACATACAATTGTTATAAATACAACAATAGTTATTTATAATACCAGGGCGAAAAGTTAAATTTTTCGATTGAGTAGGTTTATAGAAGCCGAGGGCCGGCCGATAGGACATGCCCGAGGGTAATAAACCTACGAAATTGAAATTTACATTTTTGCCCGTGTATTATATTTTGGTTTATCCAAAAATACTAAACCAACTAAGAATTTAACCAATTAAATAAAATTTGTCAACTAATTCTGACATTTCACTCATCCATTCAGTTCAGTGAATGACTGGGTAAACCATCCATTAGTTATTCATTAATTTATTATTAATTAAGAAGTGTTGAATAAATATAAGGTTGCTGGTATAGTATCCTCCAAAGGTATAGCAGAATTTTTTTAAGCACTGAATATTTTTTCTGTCCAATCGGGTCGTTGCTAAATTTTAGAGTCATCGAAAATAATGTATATTTTTATCAAGTCCCCGTGGACTTGCAGACAATTAACGTTCGATCCTATCCAATCATATTTCAAAAAACATTTAGCCACATCCACAAGTCATTTGTAGCAATATATATTTACTGGACCGGCTTTAACCCTCAACTAGTGTTGTGATATTTTTGGTACATACATTACGTTGTGGGGTTTCAGCGGACCCCATTTTATTTTTACATAGAAGTTAAAATGGAAAGACAATTAAAGCAATACTAATGTAAAAAATAATTTATTTGTTGTATCTTAAACAAAAAAACTAATAAAGATGAAAAATGAATTTTAACAAAAAAAAATTGAACAAAATTCAAAGAGTTGACTAAAAATCCGAACTATTTACAATGCTTTTTATGTTAGTCTGGGGTCTACTTAGACCCCACAACAGCACTTGAGGGTTAATTTGTTTTATTTGTGTTCTGTGCATCCAGCTATAGGTATAGGATAAATACGTATTAATTATAAAAAAATTTAATTACGTCCCTATCTCATATCAATCTGTTTTAAATGTAAACATTCTATTATAAATGTGACACTGACTATAGCGGTATTTTTTCTGGACTACTAGTACACTGTACCAGTTGGTACAAAACTGATGCTGTCGACATTTGCGATCTCGTAAATTAAATTAATTAGGCAGCATTTCAACAGGTGGCTTAGTCAAAAAGGAGGAGAAGCGAAGACAAACAAGCAAGCAAGTATTTACCAAAATGTGTCCGAGTTACTTTTAAGTAACTTTAAAGTTAAAGATTGTCTCTTTTAGTCCATAATTAAATATTGTGATGCTTTTAATCTTCCTCTTTTTTTTACTTTATTATTTAACTTTTTTTATTTTACCTGTTTAGGTTTTTCAATAATACAGGAAGAATAATTCTGGAGCAAACCTTGAGAAGA
Organism: Brachypterus glaber; assembly: GCA_958510825.1. Classification (NCBI taxonomy): domain Eukaryota; kingdom Metazoa; phylum Arthropoda; class Insecta; order Coleoptera; family Kateretidae; genus Brachypterus; species Brachypterus glaber. The sequence goes on from OY294045.1 coordinate 13,456,892, forward strand.
AAATATATCTTATTAAACCAGCCGTCTCGAATGAGCGAGAATACTTTCTCATAAAAAAATTTTTGTACAGAATCCAAATAAAACATGTTTTTTGTAATTTTATTTTACCTTTAAGGTGGTTTTTAAATTTTTCTTCTATTGTGAATAATAACAGAGGGGGAGGGGTTGAAAAAAAGATTATAATTACATCGTTTGTGCAATTTTATTTTACCTTTTATTTTATTTTTTCTTTTATTGTCAATAATAAAAGTTATGTCTAAAAACAATTTTTCATATTTTTGTGGTAAGAGGGGGGCGCTGGAAAAAAATGATAAGGAAATCTTTTGTGTAGTTTTATTTGTCGTTTTATGTGGTTTTCCATTTATTCTTCTATTATAAATAATTAAAAAATTACTACCAGGACACAAATTTAACCCCCTTTTACCCCCCTTCCCCCAAACGATTTTGTTTAAATACGAATTTGTCCAAAATAATATAAGAATACATCCGCATACCAAATTTAAAGTCCCTAGCTCAAAGCGTTAAGTTATCGTGGATACAGACAGACTGACAGACATACATCATTTTTTTGTTGATTATTTTGATTTTTCTCGACGTTTCAGGAAAAAATAAGATGATCTAAATAAAAGAAAAATTGATTTTCACATATCACAATACTTTTTTTTATGAGAAAGTAAAAAACCGGGGTTGTTGGGAGGCATAGCGTAGTGGCTAGCGCGTATGTATAGCAAGCCTACTATCGTGAGTTCGATTCTCACTGGCGCCGATTTGCCTTTTTCAGTTAATTAATAATTGAAATTTGGCGAAGGCGATAAGTGAAAAGGTCACTCCCTAGAAACTGGAAAGTCAGTATAAGCCGGTGGTTCCCTCTACTACTAGCCCACACAAGTCCTGGACTTAGGGGATGCTTAATTAAGTAGAATAGTACGAGGTTAAACAAACATGTAATGTAAAAAATGTAATGTAATAAGCAAGAAAGTAGGAGATTTTTTATATAGACTTATTTTACCTATGCTTGTGGAAAAATCCATCTGGCAATATGATTTTTGAGTAACCGAATATGGTATAACGTCCAGTTTTTGTGATAAATGGGGCTAAACACAATATAGTAGATAGGCCAAAAATGTGCATTTTTACTGCAAAATTTTTGAGCCTAACGCTGAAAAAAAGCACATTTTTATTGTTTTGTAAGGAAATACCTTATTTCAGCGACCAAAAATCTATTAGATTTCTAGAATCCGATTCCAGATTTGTTTTTTAGTAGTTCTGTATAACAAACCCTTTTTTAATGCATAAAACATGGAAACAGAGGCTATTCTATGGGCATAAAACCTTGTTTTATAATACAATGGTTATTGTATTTGTTAATTTTGAAAATCATAAAAAAAATTAATATTGTTTTCAGTAACGACAAACGAAGATTATAATACGCAAATTAAGTATATTCTGTACGCTATGGAATTTTTAGTATGTGCTTTAGGATGCATGAAAGATTTTAGATATTCCCTATTTAATGGGTATTCAGGGAGCAGAGATAGTGAGGTGTGAAAGTACGTGCCTTAAAAATATCTCCGGGGACACGTAGGCAAAATATTTACTTACACCAGAGAAGGAAGAAAGTTGTCCGTTACATTTAGGTATTTTTGGTGTCACATTTATATAGGCTAATTCGTTTTTACGTGATAGTGTCTCATGCTTAAAGCAACCTCCCGCTTTACGCTTTCTTACCCGCCACGCCTTTCCTTTCCCCGCGCGGCCCATACTTTCAATATGAGTCACAATCACGTATAAACGGATCATACTTTATAGTAGAATGTTAACATTTATAACAGATTAATGTAAGACATGTAGACAGGGACGTAATTTATTTATTTATTTATTCATATAATACTATTAAATATTTAATTAATTAAGTTTTATTATAATTAATAAGTATTTATTTTATACAGATCTATGCACAGAACACAAATAAAACAAATTAAAGCCGGCCCAGTAAATATTTATTGCTACAAAGGCCTTGTGGGTGTGGCTAAATCTTTTGTGAAATATGATTGGATTGGGTCGAACTTCCATTGGCTAGAATCAGTTTACGTGGTCTGAATAAAAATACATTAGTGTAAATGAGTAAATTATGCAAGGTCCCGATTGGACGAACAGTTTGACACTTGTCAGATAAAAATAATCGCTGTTAAAAAAAATTCTCTTATAACTCTGACAGCGACTATACGTAGGTACTTAGGTTACCTACTATGACTTAAAAACTAGATAGAAACAAATACTTTAGTAATGTAAACTACTTAAATTAGTTGGTTAGCACCTTATAACTTACAAGTTATCATAAGTTATAAGGTAATAAAGCAAATTTAGTTAAGTTTAATTTTATTAGTAATTTTCTTGTTTTCGTTTTTCATGAATTCGTAACTTTTTATATATTTTTGGACCATTTTATTTTGCTTTTTCTTTCTAGGTTTATCGTCTTCTTATTTTTACCACGCTAATGTACTTTGAAACACGGATCTGTGGCTACCGAAAATATGTGTGTGCAAGTAAGAGGACCGTTGCAGGCACTTATTATACAAAACGGGTAAAAACCTTCAATTAATTTTAATAACCACTCGTAAAATCTTGATTTATTATTTCTCATGAAACACTAAACAAAGAAGGATACCGTTTTAAAGATAAGTTTTGGGCTAAAGGTTTTTGTGTAAAAAAACTGCAAAATGATGAAAAGAAATGATTAAAAACTGTTTACCGAGTTTATTTGTTATTATTAATAAAAACAAACATTTGTAAACAATTTTGTGCTTTAGTAAACGTGCACGCCAACTACGCACTATTCTTAAAAAAAGTGATATCTTTTGTTTACCTAAACATCAATATAATTATTCATTTAGAATGTCAAATACAAATACTGTGGATTATTAATTAAATGTATTTTTTTAACTACAGCTTGAAATTGCCCGATAAATTATCAGTAGTAATATCATAAGTGCATGTTGAATTCGATAATTTTTTCACTGTATTAAAAATTATTTTGCTTGGCAATTTCCTTAAGCAAAATATTTTGCTTGGAAATTTCTTTAGGCAAAATATATTTTTATATACAGTAAAAAAATTATGTATAATTTAACATGCACAAATGGTATTTTGAAAGACTATTTCATTAACAAAATAAGGAAGTATATAATTTTACAATGTTTTATGTTGTTTCATATTTAAATTAAAAATTTAAGAACTAAACAACAATATTACTTTAGAACTATAATTAAAAATGTAAATCTAAAATTTGCCAGGCTTTTTAAATCCACGATGTTCAGTTGTTCGCGAATGTTGCCAAGTATAAACTTTGCTCGAGGGATATTTAATGCTTGAGATTATTCCAATAAAATAGTTGTTATCACATATATTAGCATTAAAATAAATATAAGTGCTGGTTTTGTTTAAAAAGTTTAGTTTGCAACTGAAAAGAAATAAAATAACGGGTGTTTCCACCCTCAAAAAAACAATTTCCTAACGGTTTCTAATAAACTTTGGCAACGCTGTACTGGTACCAGCGCAGTCATTTGATGTTTTGATTTCCGTAATTCTTTACTGCAAATACATTTTTAATAAATAAGTGTTTAAATTAGTTTTTAGTGACCTGTTTTTAATACCAATATTTAATTAAATAAATTAAAATTTATGAATATCAGTAATTTAAAGCTTTTAAGATGGAAAGTGCATAAAATATAATATATTATCTAAAATTAATTAGGGTTTATACCTTGGATGTTTTGGTAATATAATAAGCATTTATATTGCTTATTAATAAAAATAAATCAACTAAAGGAAAGCTTCATAAATTAAAAACACATGTTAAATTCGCAAAAAAATAATAAAAAATAACAAAATATTTTAATTTAACAGTCAATGGCAGTTTACACGGCACACTTTGCAAAGTTGTTATTATTTTGATATGACATGACATTTGACAGTTCAACTATTGTTAGGTGTAATGTTGTAATGTTATAAAAATCCAGCATTAACATATGTCAAAATTTGTAATTAAAATAGTAAATTAAATTATGTTCAGGGATGTAAAAAGGGCTAAAATTATTTTTTTTATGTATCAGCATGTAAAATATTATCATTGCAGGCTATTTAGCCCAAAATACGATACCCTCCTTTTAGTCTAAACATCATATTGACAATTTGGGACCTTCTTGGTTGCAAGTACACAAATATGCACATAAATATAGATGAGATCCATGTAAAGATGCCTATTATTTTTAATGAAATCGATGGTGGCGCAGGAAAAAGCGGGAAAACTTATTGTCCTACGTGTCGTGTTTCGACATTTCCTATAGGGAACCAAAATATTAAATTTGAATTTTAAAACATCAATTACTGTCGCAAAATTTTCTTACAATATACGAAAATACATTTTCTAAACATAACAAAAATTTTCCTATAGATATGGAGAATACAAACGAATTTCCCTTGAGGGAAATTTTTAACACTTTAACTGCTATGGTGAATACGGTTTATTTTGTACGGGGTTAAAACATTACTTTTTTTATATTTATAATTATAATTATAATTATTTAGATTTAAACCTAACCAATAACGAAACAAAAATACTACTGGAATAAGTTTTCTACGGGCCCCTCCACAGTGGTCCCAGAGAAAAAAAAAGTGACAAAGTCTGCTTTTTGCATAGCGCCATTTTTTGCACCGCTAATTACGAAAAAAAGAGTGAGAAAATTGAAAAAAAAAATGCGACATTAGTACATACCATATGGTTAATTTTTTTTGAAAAATGTCCGATTTTGCTAATATTTGGCATAAAGGCTTCTTTTGGTAATATTAATATGGACCAATAATACCCAAAAAATGTCGGAATAAGTATTGCCGATAAATTTTTTTAATTTTGCAAAAATTAAAGAAAATATGGCACAAAACAAACAAAAATTAAGTTTTTTTTTCTCTCAATTTTTGTTTGTTTTGTGCTATGTTTTCGTTAACTTTGGCAAAAAATAAATCGGTAATATTTATTCCGCCATTTTGAATTTTAAGTTTTTGGGTATTGGTCGGTATTAATATTGCCGAAAAAGCCATTCTGCCAAATTTCACATAAATCGGTAATTATTCAAAAATTTTGAACCACCCTATAGCGCAAGATTTTAAAAGTGTCTTGATTTCGATGTATTTTTTTCACTGAATCCGAATCCGAGAATTGGAATATCAGCTAAAATGCGGCTGAACACCACCCAGCAAACATTGGTTCGTTGGCCGCCCTTTGGCCAAACATTGGCGTGCCAATGTTTCCCTACATTGGACCAATATTGGCAAACCCATATTGGACTTACATACTAAGGAGACACCAGCCGCCCTAAGGTCTCATACTACGGGCCAATGTTGGCAAAACTGCATTGGTCCCACATTTGCCGCTTGAAGGCCACTTTAAAGCCAAGGATAAATATTCCAATTTTCAAGAAATTTTTCATTGGCCTTAGGTTGAAATTAAAAAATGTATTTGCTTTAAAGCGGCCTTCTGGCGGCCAATGTAGGACCAATGCAGTTTTGCCAACATTGGTCCATCATATGCGACCTTAGGGCGGATGTTTTCTCCTTAGTATGTAGGTCCAATGTGGGTTTGTCAACATTGGTCCAATGTAGGAAACATTGGCATGCCAATGTTTGGCCAACGGGTGGCCAACGAACCAATGTTTGCTGGGTAGTTTTCAGCCACATTTTAGCAGCGGAAAAAATACATCAAAATCATGTATGACACTTTTAAAATCTTCAATTTTCTTTTTAAACCCCATTCTTGCCGGTTTTCACGAGTTTTTTGCCTCGCATTCAAAATCCTATGGTGATTGGCCGATTCGGACCTCGGATTTGGTTTCAGCGCCCCAAAATACGAATAGATAGCATGATTTCGATTTATAATAAACTTTTATCTAAAATTAGATCAGGTATTTTTTGAGGTTATGACGAAACCTTGACGTGTTTGGTCAATTTGAGTGCAGATTCCTTTTTAGCGCCCCTAAATACGTATAAGTAGCATAGTTTGCTCGTTTCAATATTTAATAAACTCTTTTATCAAAAATAAGTTTAGTTTTAGCAATTTTTGAGGTTATGTCAAAATTCTTGGGTGATGGGCCAATCCTGCCTACGGATTCGGAATCAGCAGAAAAAAATACATATGTGGTTATTAAAGTACAGACCACGTTTTTTATTTTGTGTGCCTGTGTTATCTAAGAAACATCGCAGAGTATTAACGTGAAAAAAAATCTATAAAATAAAGTTCGAGTTCTATAAAGTTCCATATAACGTATATGTGGATTTATTGTCTACCTCACGGGCTGTTTACTTTTGAGGGTGAGGGAAAATGTTGAATACCACTCAGCAGTGCATAAAATCCTCCTCCCTGAATAACATAAAGTCGATTCTTAAAAACTTTAGTTGCCAAATAAAACTAAAAATATTTTCATATACGAGGAGCTAATATGAAAATAGTATATTGTTTTACTGAGGAAAAGTGAAGCTTTTTTTTACTAGTCCGTAGAATTTAAGGACGACCCGAAGCGGAGTCCGTAAACTACAGACGAGTAAAAAAGGCACTTTTCCTCTGAGTGAAGCAGACTATTTTTTCTTCAAGCATCCTATATATATATTTTTTTAAATATTAATTTTTGCATTTAATTTATTCAGTAAAAAAGTATGTTTTCTTTTATTAAAATATGCCAATAAAACCCTTTCGAAATAAACTTAAACCTTCCTTAGCTCATTTTAAATTTTTTTCGTTTGGATTGTAACTTGTCTAATGTAGCATTTGCAATTTCAGAGAGATTTGTAGGTGTATAAACCATATATTCTTCTTCAATCATTTTTAATCAATTTCACACAAGGTTTTTGCACAGAATCTCGAGTCAACCAGCTGTTTACATAATAAACATACAAGTTTGAAGTATGGCTGTCATCAAAATCAAAGAGTGCTGCCGCCAGTGGTGGTTTTGCTAACTAACTTTTTTTTACGGCGTATGTACAACAATGAACTCATTTTTTTACTGTAAAAAAATAGATCACTTCTAACTAGTGAGTTCAGTTATAAAATATGAACATTTTAGTACGCTAGAAGAAAAATTTTATTATTTAACTTTTCTCAAAATTTAACAATTTATATCACGTTTTATTACAATGACTCTTAGATAGTAAATAAATATATTTTTAAACTTTTTGTAGTTTGTTACTATATTATTATTCTGATATAACACAAGGAAAACTAATAAGTATCGCAAAAAATTAGCTTGAAAAATATTTAGGAAATTATATAGATCAAAATATAAAATGGATTTCTTAAAGTTTAAAAGCTAATTATAAGTTATTCTGTTGGTGTATTATACTTTTGTTTGTTAGCTGCCCAATATATAAAATAATTTTAATGATAAAGTGATCTTGATTTTTATTTGAATTTAAGGTTCCCATTTACTTTACTCTCTTGACGAAAACTTTTAAATGCTATTAGCTAATAAATACATGCTGGTATTTGTTAGTTCTCGCTTTATGCACTTCAAATTTTTATCGATATATATTAAATTAATAATTCAAATCATAACAAACATTTCAGAGTACTTTTTTTAGATATGGAATAGTATATTCTATAACTAGTATGGAATAGACAATATTCCGCGAGAGCGGAAAGTTTGTCATACGAGCCGGCAGGCGAGTATGACGGTCCCGCGAGAACGGAATGACTATTCCATAGGTGTTGTAGACTATACTTTTTCTTCGACTGCAAATGATGATGAAACACTGTATGGCTTTAAACTGCGGACAAGGTTAAAAACAATGTTTTTTTGTGACTCGACATTGTAAATGCAACAAAACACATATTTTTAAATAAAGCAATTAATGTTATTTAATAATTTTATCAAATCAGTACTTAAAAAAGATTTTTATTTAATTTTAGCACATATTTACAAATTATAATGCAAAAATTGAAGGTTATGTTAGATTGTTGTGACAGATATCAGGTTTAAATAATTAACAATAGATGGAAGTCCAAACTAAATTGATAAAAAAACTGGTCAAATATTAAGAAAAACTAATAAACTTTATGTAATTTTAACGAAAATTGCATTAAATTATTCAATATTTCATGGTAAAATATATATATTTTTGCTAATTTTGCTGCAGTTTTCTTTACTTTTATAAACAAGAGATGATACTACATGTGATCATTCTAACACTTGATACGGAATATTCATACCGTATCTAGAGCTAGAATGTATTTATTCTGTGTTTGAAAAGTGTGTGTATTTGCTTACATTCTAAAGCAGTCGTAGAAAATTTTTTTATTTTTTAAAATCATAAATAAAAAATACCAACAAAACTAAAATGACATCATAAAAATAAGTATATAAAAAAGCATATTTTAGTTTAGATCAGCTGAATAAAATTGCTTCGTAGCAAAAAATATATAATTTATTTTCTTGGGATTCTAAACGTCTCATTTAAATCGTTTTCTTCCACATAAAGACATTATCATTTGTTTTTTTTACATGTCTGCATTAAAGAAATCCATTAAACATATATTTTGGTATAGAAAAACACAATTTTCCGGTAGAAAAATTTCGCTGGTAAAAAATAAGGCGAAATAAAATTCTTCCCCCATTTGCTACATGACTGAAGTGGGAGACTTAATACAGACGTCACTAGCAGATTTTATAGGGGCCCCCGTAGAAGTCATGTGGAATCCAGTGGCGCTGCAAAAAATTCTAATAGTTTTTTTTAAAAGACAATACAAGATATTCAAACATCACAGAGATTTTTTTAATAAAAATTACTACTGAAACACAGTAAACCCGATATGAAAAGAGGCCAAAATTACTAGTTATACAAAATTAAAATATTTGTTTATTTTGTGGCGTACATGCAGGAAATATAAATTCTAGTATTAAGCTTGGTTGTTTAAATATTTAGTAATTATAAATAAACTATTTAACAATCGAACAGAAAACTATTTTTCCTAGGACCCCATATGAAAATGACATTTACCACACTCTTTTGTTCTTTAGAAAACGCCTTAGATCTCACTTGTTTGATATTTTCATATCAACCTAGTTTGATATTTATGCATGTAGGTTTGCCTAATTTTGTTTAGATATTTACGTTGTAAATTATACGAATTTTACTCACCTCGTTTTATATGTCATTTTCCACCTTTCATTAGACTTTTTTTATGTCTTTTATGTTTTTCCAAATATTTCTGTTTTTCATGTCAAAAATAAAACTATACTTATAACCTTACTATTTTGACCTTTGTCAATATAACTTAATATGTTATATTAATGTCTAGATTTTATAAAAATTACTCAATTTGTGATTTACTTACCTTACATTTTATAAAAAACATAAATATTTCCCCATGAAATGTAAAATATTGTAGAATTTTACAGTCTTATATGGTAGCATATCCACAGAAATCAAATTTAATTAGTAAACTGTCAAATTTTCCTTGATTTAAAAGAGGTTTGCGGTTAGGCAACCCATTAAGTGTTGAGCTTCCATAATAATATGTTGTATTCAATATAAAACCAAGAAAACTAAAGGTAAATAAAAAAACATATTTCCTGTTGACATACATATATAAATTTTGTGTTTTGACTTTCTCAAAAATTCTCGGAATAGGTAATAAAAATTAGAAAATGTTAAATTAAGAATTGTTAAAGTTTAAACTTCATATTTTTTCGGGATCGTAGGAAAAATAGTGTACATAACTCGTTGGAAAGTGTATTTCTTACACTCGCGTGAAATATGTCACTTTCACACTAGTTATGTAATATACTATATTAAATTAAATAGATAAATAACCTGTAGATAAAATCAAATGTAGATATTTTTTTTTAATTAAAAAACAACTGTACCAAAAAAATAAAAGGATGAAGAAGATGAAGATGAAGAAGAATAGAAAAAAGAAGAAGAAAAAGCAGTATTAAAAGAAGAAAAAGAAGCAAATCCTAAGAAAAATAAGAATAAACTATTGAGCTTGTAATACAACTGCACAAAAAAAGAGTTTATGAGATTTTCCTATAATAAAGAAAAAGAGAATATAACAAACCTTTAAAATTTCCTTTGATAAAATAAATTAAAATTCTCTCGACGCCTCTGGCGGAATCCATTTAAAATACACACTGAAAAATAACGACTAAGAAGAAGAAGAAGAAGAAGAAGTAAATCTTTGTATATGTATTGACTGTAATCCGAATGTATTGTGGCAGTTATTGGACGGAGACCGGCACACGACGTACAGCCGTCCCCCAATCCCACCCCCCGAATCGGCCTCCCACGAGTTTTCTTTCTCTATCGATTGCGATAGATTGATGACTTCGAAATTGAATTCGCAACCGAAGGAAAACAGAAAAGAGGAAAATAAAATAAAAAAACTATTGTGTATTTTCCAATAGTCCTTCATTTTCTTTATACTACTGCGAATTCATATATTTATTTTGATTAAACAATACAAAGATATACAATCGTTAAATAAATAAAATCTTTAAAGAATTTATAATATAAAAATTTAAAAAAATTTTAAAATTATAATTTTTTTTTTCTTATTATCTGTTCCAGAACTCGCGTACAGAAATTTGAGGGTTTATTAAAAACCCTCTGGAAAATATGAAAAAAATGTCAAAAAAAATCCATCTTCGTTCAATTCAAAAATAAGAACGCTTTAAGTGGACCATTAATGTTGCTGATGTTAAATTACCTTTAAAAGTTGAATTTGTAGCTATGGAAGCAAATTTAATTATTGTAGGTACATATTTTGTAGGTTGACATGGTGATTAATGTGACATAAATATTTATTAATGTCAAAAAACCACCGCCGGATGGAGTGACTCTATAAAAATTGAATATTTGATAGCCTCTGTCGGTTTTGTCAAAATATAATAACCTAAAAAGATTCTAAAGTTGAAAGTCTCAAACAATGCACGCGTCAACAATTAAAATGCAACCATAGTTACTAATAAGTAGGGAAAAACTAATTTGTAGGTAATTTAACATCAGCAACAGGATTGGTCAGATTAAATAGCTTCCTTTATAATTAGTATTGAAGATGGATTTTTTTGAAATTTTTTTCATATTTTCCAGAGGGTTTTTAATATACCCTCAAATTTCTGTATGAGAGTTCTGGAACAGGCTGTTTATGTATATATTCGAAAAACGAGTTGTGAAATAAAATTATAGTTTTTTTATTTTTTTTAAACAGTTTAACCCCCCATATTTTTTTTTTGTTTTTGAGGGGATTACTTTCAAAAAGAATAGGCATCTATTCCTCCGATCGACTTGAATTTTCCTACAATTTCAAGTCGATCGGATTATTCGTTCTTGAGTTATCGTGTACACAAAAATCGTGACATCAGACGGACGGACGGACACACGGACAAAAAAAAAACTAAAATTTCTTATTTTTTTTATAAAACAAATTTGTATCCAAGAATTTTTGTCTAGGACATTATTTCGCGATTTTGGAAAATTCGAATCTACCGTATAATACTATTCTAGCGATTGCGCTGTGAATAGTATAATAACAACTAGCTATACCAAAAATACTTATTTACTGCTGAAGTCCACCCAAAAATCTGCAATTTAAAATTAGAATATTTCGAAACCTACCTACCAAATCGATGTATATGGTCATTTTGGAGTGTTACGCCCATGTTAATGGTATAGGAAAATAGCGTTACAGGGGTGGGTCCAAAATGATCAAAATTTGCCTTACGTAATACTTGAACGTTCCCATAGACTTAAACTCTAATAAGGTATGAAACAACTTTATCCAAGGTTCCAGAACGAGTAAACTTAACTAAATTAAACTACTCCAGATTTTTGGTAGGGACTTTTTCAAGTTTGAATTAATTACTGTACCACATTATTTGTGAGTTGAGTAGGTCTTTTAACATGTCTTTTTGAACATAAAAATTGAATTCAGAGAATAAAATATAGAGATAAAATCACAAATTTTGTAAAACAGATATATAATTGTATTCCTTATTAATTCATGATTAAAGCATTACCATCATCCTCATTAAAGGGGATAACAACAAGGTAATGCACTCAGACTTAAGATCCATGGTACTACCTTCAGTGGACTACCGGCTTATAGTGGTGACTTACGATCTACTACTTGTTGGTATAGATGTCGATTTTTTTTTCAAAGAGCTCTTTATAAAAATATGATAAAACAAACTTTTATTTTTTTAACTTAGCTCAGTTTAGAGCTAATGGAATTAAATTTAACAATTCATGATATATTGCAAAGAGAGCAACCTCAAGTCTCCATGGCGCAAGAAAAGCAGCCCTAATGCACATTGCTATTAACTAGTAATAACTATATTGCCAAACACAGAAAACAATTAACTTTACCCCATGTTCACATTAATTAATACCTTTGTAATCACAAATTCCGGCAACATATAATTAATTTGTACGGTTCAGCCAGTAATTAAACGAAACAAATGGATAAAAGATTCGCTTGAACACGTTTAAGAAAAGATAAATAACTTTAATTGTAAAACAGCTTTGTTTCAGGCGTTAATATGTCAATTAAAACAACAGGTATATCTACAGCTGTGATTTCTATTAAATCAAAATCTTAAAAAATAAATATACTGATTAATATCAATAAATTTTACGGCAGACTAACATCTCTACTCTAAATTTCTCTACTGCCTAACATCCCTACTCCATAACATCCCTACTCCACAACAACTCTACTCCGTAACATCTCTACTCCATAACATCTCTACTCCGTAACATTTCTACTCCACACTATAGACACTCGATTAGCCACTTGTCTTAACTCAAAAGAATATTTGTCATGCTAAGTCACTGTCAAAAATGAATTCAGTTTATTAATTACTTACATATTAGTGCATGTTAAGAGTACGCGGTCATTGTTGCTTTTAGAATAATTCATTTATGATTGTTCTAGATTACATTAAAAGATAAACGTTTTCTAGGAAAAAAATAAAATAATCTAGAAGAAGAAGATTCTTTGTTCTTTGAACTGCTCATTTATTATTAAGTGGCTAATAAAATGCATATAGTGTGGAGTAGAGTTGTTACGGAGTAGAGATGTTATGGAGTAGAGATGTTACGGAGTAGAGTTGTTGTGGAGTAGGGATGTTATGGAGTAGGGATGTTAGGGAGTAGAGAAATTTAGAGTAGAGATGTTAGTCTGCCAATTTTACCATACCAATTAGTGCATTCAATAGAAACAACATGCTGTTTGCTAGCAAAACTAATCAAAAGTCATCAAATGATAAGTTTTGCTAGCAAACTGCTGAACGGCTAATATTTGTCACTTTTCACCACCACCATTTGAGGTAAGAAATACCCACAAAAAGTACATTTCCGCACTTTTATAAAATCAATCAAAACTAATCACCTCAAAACGTTGATGAGTATTGATTCCAGCGACATCAGTAGTGATTTAGTCGTACCAGAACAACAAGGTTTCAACTGACATTGTGAAATTGCAGTAATTGTCAGTATATTTTTTATGATAAGTTTAAAATGCTTTAACTTATAGATTTAAAAATTTTTACAAGAAACGAAAATAATGCTATCCATATCTATAAAAAGTTTTAACTCATCAAGTTAAAGCATTTTAAATTTATCATACAAAATATACTGACAATAACTGCAATCTAACAATGTCAGTTAAAACAATGTTGTTCTGATACGACGATTTGACAGCTCTTGATGAGTTTTGCTGTTTCTATTGCACACTGTTAGTTACTAAATCTTTTACTTTTAAGTTAAAGTTGCAAAAAAAAACCCAAGGCCACAGAGGTGTAGACAAACATGCGTTTCTTTGAGCAAAGTTTCTTGATGCCATAATTTACCTGTTGAGCTAATATTCTAAAACCTGTTACCCCTTTTTTTTTTCAGAAAAACTTTACCCAAGATGACTTTACACTGTAAAGTCAGTAATCTTGACTTCACCTTTGACTTTTTGTCCAGAAACAGCCTGTATATTTTAGTATTGCTAAATAGCTTTAAGTCATATAGAAATAATGAAAGGTTTGAGAGAATAAAAAAAAATATTGCATTACTAAAAAGAGTAATATATAGAAACATAATACTTCTAACGTCGTAAAAAGAACCTTATTAGAATACATTTGAGCTTTTCTTATATTAAGAAAGAGCCGGTGCAGTGTGTTGGCAGGCAAACAATCCACCCCAATGTCTAAGAATAATCAATACACACTGAGGGGTTCCTAAAATTGAGTGAGGCGACATTAAAACAGCGAATGAAGACGACAATGTTGACTTATTATTACTAAACAAACACTTTACAAACTCCGATGAGCTATTAATTGAAATAAAGCGGGATAAACCCCAAATTATACAATAAATTAACTTTATGGGAAGTTTTAACATCGTAATTACCTATTGTAAACTTTGTGGTCGATTAGTTAAACTAATTTAGTTCATTAACTTCAACAGGTTTAAAGAAAATTAATTATCAGCCTTTTCTTACAGTACTACCAATGCAAGAACCAAGACTGTCCTCCTCCTACCTTGGCCCCTAAAAACATATTTGTTTTACATGTTTTTTTTAATCTCGTACTATTCTACCTAATTAAGCATCCGCTTTTAAGTCCAGGACTTGTGTGGTAAAGGGAACCACCGCACAGTGGTCCCAGAAAAAAAATGTGTCAAAAGTCTGCTTTTTTGCATGAGGCCATTTTTTGCACAGCTGATTACGAAAAAATTGCGACATTAGGGTGGTTCAATTTTTTTTAAGTATTAGATTTAGTTGAAATTTGGTAATACGGTACAATATCCAAAAACTTAAAATTCAAAATGGCGGAATAAACATGTCGGATTTATTTTAAAAAAATTGATAAAATTAACGAAAATAAGGCACAAAACAAACAAAAATTAAGAGATTCAACCAATGTTATGGGTTATTTTCCTTATGTACAGGGTGTCTCAACGAAGCCGACTCGGTATATACTCCACTTTAGGGAAAAACTTTAAAGGGAAAATTTGTATGGTTTTAAAAAAGGCACATTCTAAAAATATTTTGAAATATACAGGATAGTCCTCCTAGGGTGGGTAACATTTGACTTAATTTTTTTTTATGGAATGTATATTTTTTATTATGTCATCTTACTTGTCATAGAAATACCTTTATTTTAATATATATATTATATGGGTCTATTGTTTACAGTTTTTGATATATATATATATATTTTTTTTGAGATAAAACCTTCAATTTCTTTACTTTTTGTCAAAAATTAATAAAATTTTGCAATGTTTTCTATAAAGTGGATACTTTACTATATATCGACCGAATCGGCTTGAGACACCCTGTATACTACTAATTACTGTAAAATTTTCATAATTTTCTACTGGCCCGTTTTTTTTTATTTAATTTTGAAAAAAAGTATTTTTTTTCCAAAAGTCCGATTTAGCTGAAATTTGGTATTAAGACTTTCTAAATGCGGACCAATACCCAAAAACTTAAAATTCAAAATGGCGGAACAAATATGGGCGATTTATTTTTTAAATTTTTCCGAAATTACCGAAAATATGACACGAAACATACAAAAATTGAGAGATCTGTTATGGGTTATGAGAATAGAAGTTGCCCTATCCGGCGAGCTAAGTAATGGTCTAATAATAAGGCAGACGCCTTAACCCGGATAGTTTTTCTATACAGGACTAAATAACATTAACCCTAAATTTAAAAAACCCATTTAACTTTTAAGCCTCTGTATACTTAAAAAAATATTTATTAAATATTTTGTATAAATGGGAAAGTTTCTGCAATACATTAGCAATTCCATGAAAAGTAATCCTTGTTAAAAATTTACGAGATCATCTGTATACACATCTTTCTTTATTAAAAACCCCAATATCTAGGCAGGTTTTAATAATAGAACGTAAAAACAGCCTTCAATGTTCCTTTTTTAACATTTTTCATTTTGTTCGAAGAGATTATTTTTCATACGCATGAGTTCACATAGGTATTGTTCTGTTTGTTTCCACCATCTTGCAGGAGATGTGTTTCCTGCACGCTCCTGCATCGATCGGATGGCAGTCCCCTTTTTTCCATCCCCCTTCCTTCCTGCTTTATATACATACCTCCCGCAAAAACTTCACGATCTGTATAACTTCTTAACAGTGTCATGGTGTCACCAAGTTTTAATTGCTAACAAGGAGCTTAATGACACACTTTTGATTAAAAAGGAAACTCCGTTCATGGCTAATTTAAAGGGTTTACCGATTTGGTAAACAAAGGGAATACCGGAAGATGTTTACTGAGAAGGAAAACCGTTTTGTTTGAATCTGAGCTTATTATAATAATAAACCCTTTCTGTTTTTAGAAGCTTTTAATGATAGACATTTAAATTAAATTGTTTTTTTTAATGTTTGATTTTAGTAACATTTCAGAAATAAGAAATATGGATAAACTCGGGGCAGAATTTATCTAAGTAAAACATTGGACAAACGCAGCTATGATTAATGGTTTAAAAGTGACTTTTAGTGATATTTTTATTACACATTTTTCATTTGATAATTTTTAACATTGACTGTCATTTTACTCTTACAAATAATTACAAAACCAGTTATTAAAAGATGAAAGTTTGTTAAAAATACTGTAAATAGAGATCGGTTATAGAAGCCCAAAAAAGTAAACTTTTTCGGATTAAAATTTAAATCGCGGGTGTGGATTACGTATATGCCATTTTTTTGAAAATCGGTTACGATTTAAGGGGGCGTCGAGCAAAATAGTGGGGGTTTTAATTATATGCTTTTCGTTTTCGCTTATAACTTGGACTTTTTTTAAGAGAGATTCATTATCTTTTTGTCTTTTCCTAAGCTTTAGAGTTCTACAGTTATAATGCAATGCTCAAAATCCAGTGTCGCACTAAGGGGGGGCTGCCAGGGGCGATAACAACTCTCAAAGCAGACCATTTTTTCACTTTTTTTCGTGTTTTCTTAGTATTTTACCATGGTAAAAAATGTATTTTGGTACTAAATTTCTACAATTACTTTATTGTCGGCTTTTAACTGTACTGACAAAAAATTGAAGGCATAACATGCTTTATAATAAAGCACAATTTTTTTTTTTTCTTAAATAAAAAAAAAATAAATTTTGAAAAATAGAAAAAAAGTGAACTTTTTCGGATTCATCTCGGCATTCCCTCAAATTATGCCCTAAGGATCCAGAAATACGTAAATGCTATTTTTTTAAAATTAAATGCGATTTCAGGGGGCTCCAAGTAAAATAGTGCCCTACTCCGCTAGAAAGCAGTAACTCCATTTGTTGCCTAGCGACGTTTTGACGTCAACTCTGATGTAATATTTTGAAAACGGTGCTATGCTACAATAAGAGTTACTGCTTTCTAGCGTAGTAGGAAAAAAAACACTGCGCTATATCTTAAAAAAACGAGCTGATCGAGAAAAACGGAAAAATGTTCAGAAATCACCGCATCAAATATAGTATGGTGTCGGCAAATTTTTAAGTGTTGAGCAGTGTAATTTTTTAGTTAAATGTTTCCCGGTTGGTACTATGAGATATTTATATTATGTTGTAATCAAACATCCATCTACAACAATCTATAAATTTTAAGGTCTAATTTGTGAGTATAACTCATGGTATTTATTATACTGTTCACAGCGCGTAAGCGCTAGAATAGTATTATACGGTACACGGTAAAAATAAATTACTTTAAATTACATAGTCCGTAAATGGTAATATGTTGCCATAGACCGGAATGGTAAAAATTACATAGTCCGTAATGGTAATGTTATGCATAGACCGGAACAGTAAAAATTACATAGTCCATAATGGTAATATTTTGCATAGACGGGAACGGCAAAAATTACATAGTCCAGAATGGTAATATTTTGCATAGACCGGAACGCTAAAAATTACATAGTCCAGAATGGTTTGGACTTTTGGACATAGAGACTTGAAATTTGAAAAAAAATATTTACTGCTTAGAAAATGTTTGTTCCAAATTACAAGTCTCTGTGTCAAAGCTGTTTTGAAATATCGTAGCCTAAAGTTCATTTGGTTTAATAAACCAAACGATTTGCACCCTTAATACGAGTATAAACTGCTTACATCTTTCTTTAAAGATCTATTGGTTGATAAAGATCGTAATTTATAATGAATGTAAATTTTAGGCCACAAATAAAGCATTTAAATATCGTACATAAATAATATTTACCTTTTTTTGCACTTTTAACACTTTAAACTAGCAGCATGCGTCTCTAACAATAACAATATTAAACGGTCCGTCTCATGATGCGACTTTGTCTTGGTTATTGTCCAAAGCGCACGCGCGTCTTAAAATAACATTGCCCGACATTGTAAAATCATGTAAAAATATGTAAATATATTTTTTTACATTATTTTACATTCTTTTACATTCTTTTACATTCTTTTACATTCTTTTACATTCTTTTACATTCTTTTACATTCTTTTACATTCTTTTACATTATTTTACATTCTTTTACATTCTTTTACATTATTTTACATTATTTTACATCCTTTTACATAAATTCATGAAATATGCATAGTCCAGAATAGTAAATTTACTATTCCGTACTATGTAAATTCATGTATGTTTTCATTATTTTACATGCAGTTTTTACAGTGTAGTTTTGAATTTCCCAAAAACGCCAAAAAACGTCAAAGACAAAAAATTCTTGGACTTTTTGTCCGTCCGTTGTTTTAATTTTTTTTTATTTTTAGTTTTTATTTTTTTTTTTTTGGTTTTCAAAAAAATAAATTTTGTTGAAAAAAAAAGTATAGAAAAAAATATTTTGCTTTTAGAATTGTTTTTTTTAGAACTGTTTTTTAAAAACATTTTTTTTTATTTTTCGTTTTTTGATAATATATTTTTCTTTTTAAAAAACAAATATTTTTCAAAAATTTGGAAAAAAAATATTTTGTTTTTAACTAGATTTTTTTTATGAATATAGGCCTTCTGTAGACCGCCTACAGAAAACGTATTCTTTTGTTGGCAGCAATATTTTATTTTGATTTTTAAATGAAAAAAATACCATCCACTGTGAATAGTATATAATGAAATTACATAGCAATATGTATTTTCACAGCTTGTTTCACTTTACGATGTATTTTATAGACTTATATATTTTATTAATTCGCTAGGTAATTTATTGTTATTTTATAGAACGGAGTAAAATATAACAGTATAGTATTATGTTTTCTTATTTTATTGGTCAATCAATATTCTGAATTGGATGGGTTGTTTAGTTCCCATTCATAATAAGCGTACAACTTCATAAATTTTACCTCCCATTTTTACCATTAATTAAGCATTAAATTTCAAATAATAATAAAAAACTACTCTAGAGTCAAATTCACAGTTATTCGGACTGACATCATCAAAAAGTAGGGGACAGTCGTACAGAACCGGGTATCAGTTCAAAAAAGTTTCTGTATTTAGTGCAGTTTTACCAAAGAAACATTCATTTAATTTTAACATAAAATATTTTCATTTCAAAACAATTTTTTTTTTTTTTTTGTTAAAACGTCCAAGTTCCCAGGTAGTAATATAATAAGTAATAAACAAAAAATATATATTCAAGGAATAGGAACACAAAAGTAGGATAAGATCAATTTTTATATGGGGTTATGAACAAAAGTCACATATAAAAATGTAATCAGTTTTATTACAGCCACTACAGACCTCATGTGTATGGCAGCAATTATTACATTTGTAGGACGCTTCTTATGATGATCATTTAATGATTTAAAAAACTTCTAGTTGAGAATATTGCTATAAATATTTAATATCTTAGCTTTAGACAGACCCATTAATACTCAAGAGAATCTAAGCTCTAAATAATAATAATTTATGTAACAGCGGTTTTTGTGTGTGGGTCCCTACCTATACATTGTAGGTATAGTATACAATAATAGGGTGGTAATTTTTTTTATTTTTCAAAATCTAGTTTGTTCAACGCAGTTGAAAATCCCTTTTAAAAAATAAAAGTATAACTTTGGGACCATAAAAGACCCAAAATCAGTTAACAAAAATCGCCAAATTTTATCAAAAAATGATATTTTCGAAGCCATTTGGAATCTTGTTCCAGGTTTTATTTTAAAGGGTCCAAGTGCCAAAACATGCCATCTTGCCTAAGCGCCAAAATAAGAAGGATATAGTTATGATAAATTTTGGGCTTAGACCGCATACTTTTTTACATCGGCACTTAGTACTACTATTGAAATATTCGCATAAAATTCAAAATCTATGACCACATTTCTAGACGTTTTAGACCTTTAGAGTCGAAATCAGTGAAAAAAAAATTGCGTCTGTCTGTCTGTGTCTGTCTGGGTGTAAACTCGATAACTCTATTTTTAAAAAAGATATCGACCAGCGTTTTTTTGCATATTGTTTCTTATCATATTTCGAATAGCTGATTAGATTTTTGGGGTAAACGATTGGGGCTAAGGGGGTAATAATGGGGTAAAACTCCTATTTTTAGCGTTTTTTTGGTTATAATTAAGTTAATTATTATTGTATTTTATTAATTTAGCACTTATATGAAAGATTTTTTTAAATTTCCCAGAAAATGTTATAAACAATTTTTTTCTAAAATACTTTGTTTTCGAGATATTAGCGTTTCAAGTAGTAAAAGGTTTTTTGGCATAATTCACTTATTTATAAACGATTTCAAAAAATTATATTTCATATGAAAGCTCTTTATAAGGCCTACAAAACATATCATACAGTTTTTGCTACAATACAGGGTGTATTTGAAATAGGGTCGGAAATTTTAACATGTGATTCTACATGATAAAATATGACAATAAGTTCCTATAAACATATGTCTAAAAATGCGTCATAAGGGAGCTACGCCCCTTTGAAATTGGCTAAAAAAATCGGTTTTTATTTAATAACTCAGGAACCCTTTGAGATATATTAACGAGGTTTTGCACGTGAATTAATCCTAATAAGGCCCATCTTTGTATGTCATTTTCACGTACTTATTTAAACCAGGGGTGTGCGAAACGGGGAGGCCTTATCAGTTTTTTGTCCAAAACTTTTTTCTGTGTATCTTTTTTGCAATTTTATTTTTGAAATATGATTCCTCAGGTCAAAATACATAAAAAAGGTACTCTTGTTGTAATACTGTAGGATAAACCGTTTTCGAGAAAAGTTCATTTGAAAGTGAAATTTCACGGTTCGAGGACGAAAAATTAAATACTAAAATGTCGAAAACCAAAATTTTAATAATGCAATGTTATTCTACATCAAACACTAAGAAAAAAAGTTTCCATACATGTAGGTCGAAAAAACGCTTTTAAAGCTACCATAGCCCTTTAAAAATGGTGCATATTTAGGAGACCATAGCTCCATTAGGATCCATTTTTGGAAGTATCTGTATATGAGATTTTTTTCTTAGTTTTTAATGTACATTCGCCCTGTATCATTAAAATTTTGGTTTTCAACATTTTAGTATTTAATTTTTCGTCCTCGAACCGTGGAATTTCACCTTCAAATGAATTTTTCTCGAAAACGGTTAATCCTACAGTATTACAACAAGACTACCTTTTTTATGTATTTTGACCTGGGGAATCATATTTCAAAAATAAAATTGCAAAAAAGTTACACAGAAAAAAGTTTGGGACAAAAAACTGATAAGCCCCCTCCGTTTTGCACACCCCTGGTTGAAATAAATACACGAAAATAACATATAAAAACGGGCCTTAGTAGAATTAGTTGACGTGCAAAACCTCGTTGATATATCTCAAAGGGTTCCTGAGTTATTAAATAAAAACCGATTTTTTTAGCCACTTTCAAAGGGGCGTAGCATTTTTAGACATATGTTTATAGGAACTTTTTGTCATATTTTATGATTTAGAATCATCTGTTAAAATTTCCGACCCTATTTCAAATACACCGTGTATAACGTTTTGGAGATACAGACTTTCAAACTTTAACAAGTTATGCAACACGCAGGTGTATTAATGGTTGCCTATTCACACAACTTCCTATTTCATAACGTTTTAAATTAGTGCCTAGTGCCGATGTTTTGACAAGGTGCTTGCAACTTTTCAGCTGGTTTTATCTAAAATTTTATTAATACAGTAAAATTACACTGTCAACACTTTATTAAACACCATTTAAAGAAAAAATACCATTCTGAGGTCACAGCGCTTAAATATTAATTAAAATATCACTCTATAATGTAATTTAACCTTATTTCTTAAGACTTAAGAAATAAGTTTCAATTACCTTATAGAGGGCTATTTAATTTTCGCGCTATGACGTTAAATAAAGTTTATTTAACATTTATTATTCTTAGTTTAAGGTTATTTTTATTCTCAATAGCAAAGGTAATAATATTTTGTTTTTATAAAGCTTATTTTATTTAATTTTTTGCATATTTTTTAAGGTTTCAAGGCTCCCAAAAGTATGCCTTAATGAAATCTCCTCCAAATAGAATAAGTTAAAAAAAAAAACAAAATTTTGGACCATCCTAATGCAATAGGCATAAATTCTCGATCTAACACCTGTAATTTTTGTAACACACCTGCGTCTAACAATCTTCTAACACCCAAGGCACTCTATACTTCCGTGATACTATGGATTTTATTGATACCCATAGGCTTTTTCAACAATGCCTGCTCCCAATTTATGCCTCATTGTCGAGAAGTGAACTAAATGGAGCTCTCTACAACTAGAATTATGAAACAAAAGACGTCTACCCTATCTCTATCTCATTTGTGCTACACTTTCCAGCCAACCAAATAAATACTGTATTTGTTTTTCATACAACAAATACAGTATTTATTTGGTTGGCAGGAAAGTGTAGCAGTGAGCGGCACGAACGAACATAGCTAATGTGAATCTGTAGAATAAGATAATTCTACTAAAATTTAGATGGCGCCAGTAATTTCTTTTTTAAAAATAATATACGTACACTTTTCGCCCGGCCAAGTAAATATTGTATTTGTTCAACAAAGGACAAATACAGAATTTGTTTGGTTGGGTGGAAGTGGGAGTGTATGTATGTCTTCTATCCTTTTTGGGTAGAACTTTTGTCCCTGTCTAATCTAACGGGAGAAATCTCCATTATAGCCTGTTTTCATCATTAACGACGTTTAGAAGTAGTAAATAATTTAATGTGGGTAAATTCCGTGCCGTGATGGTAGGTATGTAGGTAATGGTTCAAATTTCATAGAATAAGTGTGAGGCAATGAATTTAAAAAAATTGTTTTCAGTACCACCATAAAAATTATTTATACTCAAAAATTTCAATAATTATAGTCTCAAAGTTTACTTGTCTTAAGAAATATTTTTTTCGTATGACCTAGTGTACACGAAATAAAGAAAAATGCATGTTCACTATATATCCTCGTTTGGATATATTTCTATCGCACGAGTCCATAGCACATAGATAGAGAATATATAGAGGAAATAAACGTTTGCGCAGGGTTTGGCGGTTCTACGTTGCCAACACCGATTCAACCGTATAATTTTTTATTATAAAAACCAATAAATTTCCAATATTTTGCTACAAATTTTAATAAGAACACTCAAAGATAGCATAAATTTACATTCAAACCGTTTAAATGCAAGCAAACGTAAATTTACACGGGTAGGAGGTCCGACAACGCTGCACTCTGTCATTTTGTTATGAAATCGAATAATTGGTAATATTTTGTTTGTGGCGTTGTTTGTGGTATTTGCGTGTCCTTATAGTTTTATTTTATTTATAGTGTTAAAATTTTTAACTTAAAAATGACTTGTTTTGTAAAAATTTGAAAAACCTTTTTGAGGTTTTATTTTTGTTTACAAATTTTGACGTTTAAAAGGTAAAAATGGCGGAGTAAATTTTACACACCTAATGTGTTCCTGTCTTTATCTAATACCCACTATAGTTTCTCTACCTATGTAGTATAGTGCATATTTGAATGAAATGACAACTATGCACACTTATTTATTCAAACGAGTACACATAGCTTTGATTTTGACAAAAGTAGTTTGACGTTTATAAAAGTTTGAAATTTCAAAATTAAACACAGGTAATTTTTTAAAATATATTATATATATTTTTAAAGAGCCTAGACTGTAGATCGAACGAAAAATGTTGTTCGCAACTCGTTTGCGACAAGTCCTTAGTGCACTCGAATGATTTTTTGACTTTTTGACTTTTTGAATTTGAAAATTGCTATACACGGTGTATTTGAAATAGCGTCGGAAATTTTAACTGATGATTCTACATCATAAAATATGACAAAAAGTTCCTATAAACATGTCTAAAAATGCGTCATAAGGGAGTTACGCCCCTTTGAAAGTGGCTAAAAAAATCGGTTTTTATTTAATAACTCAGGAACCCTTTGAGATATATCAACGAGGTTTTGCACGTCAACTAATCCTACCAAGGCCAGTTTTTATGTGTTATTTTCATATACTTATTTCAACCAAGGGTGTGCGAAACGGGGGGGCTTATCAGTTTTTTGTCCCAAACTTTTTTCTGTGTAACTTCTTTGCAATTTTATTTTTGAAATATGATTCCTCAGGTCAAAACACATAAAAAAGGAACTCTTGTTGTAATACTGTAGGATTAACCGTTTTCGAGAAAAATTCATTTGAAGGTGAAATTCCACGGTTCGAGGACGAAAAATTAAATACTAAAATGTTGAAAACCAAAATTTTAATGATGCAGGGCGAATGTACATTAAACACTAAGAAAAAAACCTCATACAGGTACTTCCAAAAATCAATCCTAATGGAGCTATGGTCTCCTAAATATGCACCATTTTTAAAGGGCTATAGTAGCTTTAAAAACGGTTTTTCGACCTACATGTATGGAAACTTTTTTTCTTAGTTTTTGATGTAGAATAACATTGCATCATTAAAATTTTGGTTTTCGACATTTTAGTATTCAATTTTTCGTCCCCGAACCGTGAAATTTCACCTTCAAATGAACTTTTCTCGAAAACGGTTAATCCTACAGTATTACAACAAGAGTACCTTTTTTATGTATTTTGACCTGAGGAATCATATTTCCATAATAAAATTGCAAAAAAGTTACACAGAAAAAAGTTTGGGACAAAAAACTGATAAAGCCCCCCCGTTTCTCACACCCCTGGTTTAAATAAGTAAGTGAAAATGACATACAAAGATGAGCCTTATTAGGATTAAAACCTCGTTAATATATCTCAAAGGGTTCCTGAGTTATTAAATAAAAACCGATTTTTTTAGCCAATTTCAAAGGGGCATAGCTCCCTTATGACGAATTTTTAGACATATGTTTATAGGAATTTTGTCATATTTTATCATGTAGAATCATCTATTTCAAATACACCCTGTATAGTGGTTTTTAAGGTTGCTGAAGTTGAATCTAATAATAAAATTTTTCTCCACCCCCGCCACCCCCGCAGGGGTGAGGGGGTAAATATTTTTAAATATTTTCAATAGTTTCTTCAAAATTGGCATATATGGGTATTTGGGGTCGATGAATCTGATAATAATTATTTTTTCTGATTTCACCCCGTGAGGGGTGGGGGTAGTTATCGTGAAAACTGGTATATTGGGGGTTTTGAGGTTGCTAAAAGTGAATCTGATAATAAAAAAATTCTAACTCCACCCCCTAAGAAAATTGATATATTTTTAAGGTTGCTAAAAGTGAATCTCATAATAAAAAATCTATTTTACGTGCGGTGGTAAAAAATGGGAAAGCTCTTTTACTGGGCAGTGTATTTTAATTACAATTAATTTAAAAAAAATGTAATCTTATTTCAAAGGGTCATAAATAAAAGTATAATAATAATAATAATAATAATAATAATAATAAAGGTCTTTATTAAAATAAGTACAAAAGTTACAAGATTATTTTAACTATTGGGCGAGGTTTAGTTCGTCCGATAGATTTCTTGCTGAGCTTCTCAGGCACAACAAAAAGAGCTACCAGCCGCCTATTCTTCCACCTAACCCAGGGAGAGAATAATGACATAGAAAACAATATTAAATATAAAAAAAAAAATATATGAACATTTATAAAATATAAATAAATAGAAATAAATACATAAAAAATAAATTGGGTTCAGAATAAGTTAATAATATTTTTAAATATTTTCAATAGTTTCTTCAAAATTGGCATATATGGGTATTTGGGGTCGATGAATCTGATAATAATTATTTTTTCTGATTTCACCCCGTGAGGGGTGGGGGTAGTTATCGTGAAAACTGGTATATTGGGGGTTTTGAGGTTGCTAAAAGTGAATCTGATAATAAAAAAATTCTAACTCCACCCCCTAAGAAAATTGATATATTTTTAAGGTTGCTAAAAGTGAATCTCATAATAAAAAATCTATTTTACGTGCGGTGGTAAAAAATGGGAAAGCTCTTTTACTGGGCAGTGTATTTTAATTACAATTAATTTAAAAAAAATGTAATCTTATTTCAAAGGGTCATAAATAAAAGTATAATAATAATAATAATAATAATAATAATAATAATAAAGGTCTTTATTAAAATAAGTACAAAAGTTACAAGATTATTTTAACTATTGGGCGAGGTTTAGTTCGTCCGATAGATTTCTTGCTGAGCTTCTCAGGCACAACAAAAAGAGCTACCAGCCGCCTATTCTTCCACCTAACCCAGGGAGAGAATAATGACATAGAAAACAATATTAAATATAAAAAAAAAAATATATGAACATTTATAAAATATAAATAAATAGAAATAAATACATAAAAAATAAATTGGGTTCAGAATAAGTTTATCAAAAAATAAGGATAAAAACGTATATCAGGTAGATAGAGACTGCAATTGTTTTTGAAATGTTAGCTTAAATAATTGTTTTTTAAAAGCAAGTAAAGATTTAGTATGTTTTAAATTAGCAGATAAGTCATTAAAGAACGTGGCAATGTTGTATGAGAATGACCGTTTATATAGTTCAGAACTGTGTTTAGAGACAGTAAGGGTGCTCTGAAAACGTATATTTATATTGTGAACATCAGATCTATAACGGATTTTTTGGTAAAGATATGGTGATGATTGGTTAGATATTATCTTAAAAAACAGGCACGCAGATTGTAGATACCTACGGTTTTCCATATTTAGCCAATTTGCTTGGACAAATGTGTGACTTATATGATCATATTTTCTAATACCATATATTAACCTCAAACAGGAGTTTTGTAGTTTCTGTATACGAACCGTATCCGTTCTGGTGAGACAGGGACCATAAACAACATCGCAGTAATTCATCTGAGACAGGACAAGAGATTCACACAACATAGTTTTAGTGCTTTTATTCAAATAGTATCTATTTTGGTAAATAATTCTTAAATTTGAGTAATCTTTTTGTAAACATCATGTTGAGTGAATCTAAAGTCCGTATCCACGGTCAATCCACGGTATACAAGATGTATATTTTTTAAAGTGCAGGTGGATAACCAAAATATTATTATAATGCCATTTAATTTAAAAATAACGTTTACACAATATTTGGATACAAACTTGAAAGATTGCAGGTGGTTTTTAATTCATTATAAAACCACCAACAACTTATATTCTACTCAAAATGTTTTAGTGGTCGGCAGTTATGTAGTAATAACCCAAACAAAATTTTAAGGACAGAAATTTTTAATTTTAAACAAAATTTAAAGAACTTTCACTTTCGGGTTTAGACCGTGTTAATGGATTTTCACTTTCCGACGTTTCGTCTCTTACTTCTAGAGACATCTTCAGGAATTAATCTGAAACTAAGTTTCGAATCAACTTGTGTCACTATTTATGACGAGTTGTGGTTATTCACCCGTGACGAGGTTTTTCCTATCAAAGACTTCCATATTGCAGGTAAGTGGTAACCAGTGTCCCGATTGATATTGTTAGGATGCTTGATGATTTCTATCGATTCCCGTATCTTCCTTGGCATTTTTCTGTTTTCTGTTAATATTTGTTTTGTTTCAGACAAATTGATTTTATGACCTGTTTCAGAAGGCGTATATAAAATACCCTGCTCCTGTGGTACGGTTTACATAGGTGAAACTAAGAAAAAAATTTCTACAAGACTTCAAGAGCATGAGCGCAATATAAGAAAGAAACAAATTTCCTTATCGGCAGTAGCCGAACATGTACATGAGTTGACTCTTGGTACTGAAGAGGGACAGCAGTCCAAAACTGTATAATAAAAAAAATTTTTTATGACAAAATAATAGCACCGTGTTATTGAACGTATGACAGAATTTTTTTAAATACGTTTAAAATGTATCGACTCTGGGGTTAATTGGTCTTTCTACCTTCAAATTTAAAAAATATTTTGTTTTTAAACATTTTTTTTATATAGAAAGAAAAAAGATATCATTGTGATTTTTTTAGTTATGTTTATTTATATTTAAAGAATACAAGTCACTTTGGAGTGTTACGCCCATGTTAATGGTATAGGAAAATAGCGTTACAGGCCCCCCGGGTGTCCAAAATGATCAAAATTTGGGCTACATAATACTTGAACGTTCTCATAGCAAGGAATTGGAAAAAGAAGTTTATGAACAGTCATCGGCGAATTTCCAGTGCTCGCATAGGCGCCGCGTCGATTCTATCGTTGACGCGAGGTTTTAAATATTTACATTTTTATTTTCTTCGAAAAACACCGATATATTTACATATTTATAGTTAATATGTATATTCAATATTGTTGTGTGTAACAAATTAGTGGTCAAATGTTTCGATTTAGTGACCTTTATAAAAATTTCCCTCATAATTCGGCAAAATTATTCCGTAAGCCTATGTATCTGTGTTTTTTTTCAAAGTTGATGAGTCATAACTGAATTTATTCCGATTAATGTTTATGAATCGTAATTTTAAACTTTAAAACTGTACATTTTTTACAATGTTTATTTTTAGAATGGAATAAAAAATCAGATTCAATATTTCTTTCTCATTTTTTTTTTTAAAGTCTTATCCTGTAGAACTTTATTTTTTTTCGAATCAAATAAATTGTTTTAAATTTCAAATTGTCAAAAGAATGTAGCATAAAATATTTTGGGCAAAGTGCAAGAATTTTTCTAAGTGTAAAAATAAAAAATAAACAATTATTTTGCCTCTGTTTTTGGTAAAGTATCAAAAACTTTAATTCCCTTTTGAATGCAGACCAAATTTGAGCAGGATAGTGATTAGGTGATGATAAATTTGATCCACACATGCATGCACCTCTTTCTTGAAGTGTTCAAAAAAAATTTAATAATTATAATTGATGGGTTAAAATAAAAAGATAGATAACGATATTATATTACACCGTGCACTTAATTTTTTTATTAAACTAATTTATAAATATAATTTTGAAAAATTTATCTTTGATCTTTGATAATTATATGGTCTGTTTGGTTTTAGGTACCTAGGTTGAAAAGGACAAATGCACAGAAGTAGAAGGAAGATATGTGGATAAATTTAAAGATACTAATGTCATGGGAATTATTTTTTTTTATATTATACGTACACGGTAAAAATAAATTACATTAAATTACAGAGTCCGTAAATGGTAATATGTTGCCATAGACCGGAATGGTAAAAATTACACAGTCCGTAATGGTAATTTTTTGTATAGACCGGAACAGTAAAAATTACACAGTCCGTAATGGTAATTTTTTTTATAGACCGGAACAGTAAAAATTACATAGTCCATAATGGTAATATTTTGCATAGACCGGAACAGTAAAAATTATATAGTCCAGAATAGTAATATTTTGCATAGACCGGAATGCTAAAAATTACATAGTCCAGAATGTTTTGGACTTTTTGACATAGAGACTTGAAATTTGAAAACAAATATTTACTGCTTAGAAAATGTTTGTTCCAAATTACAAGTCTCTGTGTCAAAGCTTTTTTGAAATATCGTAGCGTAAAGTTCATTTGGTTTAATAAACCAAACGATTTGCACCCTTAATACGAGTATAAACTGCTTACATCTTTCTTTAAATATATATTGGTTGATAAAGATCGTAATTTATAATGAATGTAAATTTTAGGCCACAAATAAAGCATTTAAATATCGTACATAAATAATATTCACCTTTTTTTGCACTTTTAACACTTTAACCTAGCAGCATGCGTCGCTATCTCTCTAACAATAACAATATTAAACGGTCCGTCTCATGATGCGACGTTGTCTTGGTTATTGTCCAAAGCGCACTCGCGTCTTAATAACATAGCCCGACATTGTAAAATTATGTAAAAATATGTAAATCAATGTAAATATATTTGTTTACATTATTTTACATTCTTTTACATTGTTTTACATTATTTTACATCCTTACTATTCCGTACTATGTAAATTCATGTATTTTTAAATTATTTTACATGCAGTTTTTACAGTGTACTAGTAAATAGTATTATGTTATTTTTTAATATAATAATAAATATCGTGGGCTTACAAGCAAAGAGCACTAAGTCATAAAACATGGTTTTGAGATATTGACAAACTTAATTTTGATTTTAATTTTTAATTTTTGTAATATTTATTTTTGGAAAAAAGAATAATCGCAAATCGCAATTACATTTTAGGACATAATGATATTTATATAAAAAAAATTCTCTTGTGTCAAATGTCTCATTTACAAACATTAGTTAAAATAATCGTAAGAGCTGTTCAATGTTTTAAAACAAATATTATGACGCTCGATTTCCTAACCATTAAGGGGTCACTAATGGTGCGAAAACAAAGAAAAAATGTCTTCATGCAGAACTTCCGACAGTTTCTTTTTTCTTTAGAGTGATGACATTATTAATATTCGTTTTGACTAGGGCAAAAGGGGTAATCGTATCATTTTTGAATGAATTAAAGTTTAACCCAACATTTAAGTCTTAAGTTCTTTAGTAACCTATATTTTGAGCAAAAACGTAGTGCTTATTAAAATTCTTACTTAATTTTAAAGCTTTAAAACTATTAAATATGTTTTCTTTTTGAACTGGTTTTAATCTGTATAACTTATTCTTCCCTTATCTTGGATACATTTTTGAGGGATTTCTTTCTGCATAGTTAAAACAGGTAAAGTAGAAACAGTTAAAATGTTTTTTCTATGATCCTCTATGAAAGTAACATTAAGCACACTCTTTGGTTCTTTAGAAAATGCCTCATATCGCACTAGTTTGATATTTTTATATCACAGAACTTCCGACAGTTTCTTTTTTCTTTAGAGTGATGACATTATTAATATTCGTTTTAACTAGGGCAAAAGGGGTAATTGTATCATTTTTGAATGAATTAAAGTTTAACCCAACATTTAAGTCTTAAGTTCTTTAGTAACCTATATTTTGAGCAAAAACGTAGTGCTTATTAAAATTCTTACTTAATTTTAAAGCTTTAAAACTATTAAATATGTTTTCTTTTTGAACTGATTTTAATCTGTATAACTTATTCTTCCCTTATCTTGGATACATTTTTGAGGGATTTCTTTCTGCATAGTTAAAACAGGTAAAGTAGAAACAGTTAAAATGTTTTTTTCTATGATCCTCTATGAAAGTAACATTAAGCACACTCTTTGGTTCTTTAGAAAATGCCTCATATCGCACTAGTTTGATATTTTTATATCACAGAACTTCCGACAGTTTCTTTTTTCTTTAGAGTGATGACATTATTAATATTCGTTTTGACTAGGGCAAAAGGGGTAATTGTATCATTTTTGAATGAATTAAAGTTTAACCCAACATTTAAGTCTTAAGTTCTTTAGAAACCTATATTTTGAGCAAAAACGTAGTGCTTATTAAAATTCTTACTTAATTTTAAAGCTTTAAAACTATTAAATATGTTTTCTTTTTGAACTGGTTTTAATCTGTATAACTTATTCTTCCCTTATCTTGGATACATTTTTGAGGGATTTCTTTCTGCATAGTAAAACAGGTAAAGTAGAAACAGTTAAAATGTTTTTTCTATGATCCTCTATGAAAGTAACATTAAGCACACTCTTTGGTTCTTTAGAAAATGCCTCATATCGCACTAGTTTGATATTTTTATATCACACTCGTGTGATATTAATGTATGGAGGTTTGCCTAATTTTATTTAGATATTTACCTGGTAGATTCTACGAATTTTATTCACCTTGTTTTATAAACCATTTTCCATCTTTCACCACAGCCTTTTATATCCAAATATCCAATATTTTTGTTTTTCATGTCAAAAATAGAAACTATAGTTATAAAGTTACTATTTTGACCATTACTGTCTAATCCAGACAGTCTAGATCTTATAAAAATTACTTAATTTTTTATTTACTTACCTTACATTACATAAAAAACATCAAAATACATAGTATTTTGCTTAGGAAATTTAAAACAGTACAATTTTACTGCCTTACAGCATAACCACAGAAATCTGATTTAATAAGTAAACTCAAGTTTGCATTTATTTAGGAATAGGCAACCCATTAAACAGCTATGTATGGTATTAAATATAAAACCAAGAAAACTAAAGCTAAATAAAAATCATAGTTCCTGTTTGACAAACCTACATATATAAATTTGTATGCTCTTTATAATTATTTTGTGCTTTGCTTTTCTTAAAAATTAATAAAAATTAGAAAATTTTAAAATAAAATACTTCATATTTTTTCGGGGTCGTAGGAAAAATAGTGTATATAACTCGTTGGAAAGTGTATTTCAAGACTCGTGGGATTTCCTTACTCGCCTGGCGGCTCGTTCGTAAACCTTCCCACTCGCGTGAAATATGTCACTTTCCACACTAGATGTGTAATATACTATATACGTATACAATAAATTTTAATCAACAAAAGAATAAAGTTAAGAATCTTAAATTAAGACACAGTGTAATAAATAAAGTAGGTAAAATAAGTAGATCAAAGATTCCCAGTATAATTTCAAATTAAACGAAAGGTGTTCGTGTAGATGTCAATAAAACTAAGTCTTATAAATTCTGCATATTATTATTCGGGGCGAAAACATATATATGTTATAAACAGCATCATACATTTACGTCTTACCATCTGGCATCAAAAATTTATTTACTTTAAATTTGAATAATATGACATAGGTTTAAATCAACGATTTATATAAAGCATTTGCACAAATGCAAATTGCATCTGATATTTGCATAAATATATCGATAATAAATCCTGTGAAAAAAAGAAATATCCAGAGATTCTTCACACCATCTCTTCACACTTAACATGCTTTGCATATAGGTAGCTGATTAAACCAGAACGAACTGTGAGAAAATCAGTGAAAGATGCTACCCAAAGGGTTGTCTCTGTACCTTTTCCATAAAAAATTGCATATAGGAAATGTCTGTCTATGTTTGCATATATTTAAATTCATAATAATCGTAATATGCAAATACCAAAATTAGTTAAAAGGGACGTCAGGTAGGAAAAAAGGGCAAAGGGTTAAGGACGGGGATTATTTTTGTGCCGTAACAATGGATAGGTGTCACAGGAAGAATAACACAACCCAAAGAAACCCAATTCATTCGGGACGCTCTGTTGAATTTATAGAATATAAATTGTACTGTTTTGTTAGATGATAAATACGGGTTTGTATATTTGGGATGTTGACTTTGGTTATATGAAGTGTTTATGCTTTGTACTGGGATACTTCAAGTTGTTTTTTTCAATCGTTGACGTCCTATCGATATTTATCGGTGATAAATTATAGCTTTCGAATAATTGTTAGGCATGTATTGGCTAAGTATTATAGATGATATTTTATTGATGCCTTTATGAATATTGTCATAATAATTTTATAAATAATAGTTACATTTACTTTTATGGATATGAATAAATCTATAGGAATACTAAACGTAATATTTATTATGCATACTGGGACATCATTACTGCTGTCAATATATTATTATTATTATTATTATGGACATAAACTTTGAGTTAATATCGTCTTTTTTCGAACATCAAAAATTCCTATTAAAAGTGGAAAAATAAACATGAAGGTTTTTCTATTAGATTAGCTTGACATTGAAATAAAACAAACATTTTTAGTTTACCCGAAGAACACCTTGGTACTAAAAAAAAAAGATATATTGTGAGATAGGTATCCCAACTAGCATTTTTGGTTGCCGCTACGTGATCATTACCTCAATTGAATTAAATTAATTAGCGGCGACTAGTTACAGGAACGCTATAGTTACGTAGTAATTACGTAGATACTACCAAAATGGGGAAAAATATAAGGGTAATAATTTCTATCTTGCTATTTATTATGCATACTGGGACATATATTGTGAAAAAGGTATCCCAACTAGCATTTTTGGTTGCAGCTACGTGATCATTACCTCAAATGAAATAAATTAATTAGCGGCGAATAATTACATGAACGCTTTAGTTACGTAATAATTACGTATATTCTACCGCAATGGGGAAAAATATAAGGGTAACAATTACTATCTTGCTACGTGTTTGTAAAATAGTTTGGAACGATCTCGTTACAAAACAGTTACTACGTAGCCACGTAATTTTCTGGTAGTTATTGGATACTGTTACATGTGCATAGCTATTTGTCGAAATAGTTTAGCTTTTTTTTGTAGAAAATGCCATATAATAAATATTAACTTATTATGCACATCATCCATTTCGGTTTGAAAGTAAAACAATCCTCTGGTATGAAATTAGCAACGACGGAAATTTTTTAGTGAATATTAATAATAATAATTTTGAAAAAATAATGGGCCAAGAAAATTATTTAGTTTTATTGTTTAATTAAATGATACAATTGAAAATTATTTTAAGGTGGGAAACGCAAAATTTTCAGTAAAATGTGTTATAATGTATCATTTGGGAATAAAGCACTGGTCACTATTTACTTACTTTGTAGTGATATTATGCTTAATTAAAACTATTATGTATTTTTTTCTATTTTGCGACTCTTATAAGCTCATAATTAACGCATTTTTCGTGTTTTTATAGGCCTATAAGAGGTCTCTACTTTTTTTTCTTTTGGGCTGGCAACAGACAAAAGTCTATCTCTTGACGTTTTCGGTGCAATTGTGAACGTCGGTTTAAAGTTTAATTTTCTACAAAATTTTGTGTTTAGGTTATGTTTTGGCTTGTTAAAATTGTGGCTTGGTTACTTGCAGTGGAAAAGAGAAGAAATGACTATAAAATATATCAAAATAATATTCGTTCTTAGAATTTTAAACATGGCGAAAACTGTAATGCCAATTTGAAACAAAAATCCCTAAATCAGTCATCAATTTAAATGTAAGTTTTTTAAAATTTTAGAGCAAAATAGAAAAAATTGTATAAAGCACTCGTTTGATAACACGTTTTTAGCGCACTAGTACTTTAGAAAACTCACCGCAAGCGCCTGTTTTTCTAAACTTGTACTCGTGCGCTAAAAACGTATGTTATGAAACTAGTACTTTAATATACTATTAATGAGTAGCTATAATCGCGCGATAACTTATAATTGTAACTAAAATGTTATCTGTTACAGTACTGTTTAGTAATGTATAAAAAACGTAGTTGTTACCTATATTATAACCAAATAGGAATGAGTACTTTAAAGTAGTATTATGGTAACTTTTTATAGCTACAGCGACGTACCTTTTGGAACATTTTAGTAATATAACCCTGGTGGTCATTTTATTGAGTAATTACGTAGCTGAGGCAACTTTATTAATCCTATTGTGTAAAAAAAGGATAAAAGTAATATTATTGGTAGAATTTACTATTCTGTTATTAATAAAAATAAGTTAGATCTACTTAATAACAACTAATGAATGGTAGCGGTTCCAGTTATTTAGGTAAAATTTACGAAGAATGCTAGTTGGGATTGCTCTGAAAAATTATTGTACAACTAAAAAATTCAACTTCAAAATGACCAGTAAAACGCGTGAAGAAACTTCTCATGCAAACGATGCAAAACTGTTTTATTATATTTCCGTTATGTCTCCTCTTACTAGTTTCCCTAAGATTGCCCCTTCCACTTCCAAATATGTAATAAGAATATTAGAGCTAATTAAATTAAAAAAATATTTAACAATATACTTGAGTAAATTCACTTTGCAATATGTATTACTTATACTGTAGAACATGTCTGGAAACAAAAAGTACAACCTTAAGCAATCGTCAGCCATATGCCCGGTTTTTAAGGATAATTATTCTAATTTTCGCCATTGTTAAACACAGTACTTAACGTAACATTTCATTCTTTTGCAACACTCTAATTGAAATATCAATGATACTCGTTACTATGGAACAAAATAAAAAGCAATGGAAATTCAGTTCTATTGCTTCGTAGTCTAGACACGCTGAATAAAATAATAACCCAACTATCATTCTTTGTGAATTTTACCTAAATAACTGGAACCGCTACCATTCGTGAGTTGTTATTACGTAGATATTACTTATTATAGTATAACTTTATGGTGTTAAACACAATTAAATATATTTTTATGGGTAAAGAATAGTAAATTCTACCAAGAATATTACTTTTGTCCTTTTCTACCCAGTAGGAATAATAAAGTTGCCTTAACTACGTGCTTACTCAATAATATGACCACCAGGGTTATATTACTAAAATGTTCCAAAAGGTACCTGGCTGCAAAAAGTAACCATAATCCTACTTTAATGTAACTATTCTCATTTGGTTATAATATAGGTAACAACTACGTTTTTAAAACTTTATAAATTACTAACCAGTAACAGATAACTTTTATCGCGTGGTAAATTTCATGTATTAAAAATATAAAAGTTGTGATTTTTAAATATGAAATCAAAAAAGTTGCATATTTCATGGATTCAAAATAAAAAAGTTGCATATTTCATGGGTTAAAAATAATAAAATTATGTATTTTTAATTTTGGGAAAATATAAAAGTTTTGGTTTTTAAACCTTGAAAAAATATAAATAGCTTAACCAGAAGGTGAAATTTGATTTTATGTTTTTAATTAATAAAAATTACAACTTTTTTTTAAGAACGAAAGTTTATGGACCTTTTTTTAGAATAAAAATAGTTATCATTTTTGACCTCCCCACCAAATCTTCTTCGCTACGGCCCCCAGGAGTCCCTCCTGCTCATTGTATAATAATAACAGCAGTAGCAGAAGGAGAAGAAGAAGAAAGAAGAAGAAAGAAGAAGAAAGAAGAAGAAAGAAGAAGAAAGAAGAAGAAAGAAGAAGAGGATGAAGAATTAGAAGAGAATAAGAACAAGATGCTTGAGGAAAAGAAAATGAGTAAGAAGAAGAGGGGGGTGAAAAAGAAGAGCAGGAAAAGAAGAAGAAGAATAAAAAGAAGGAGAAGAAGAATATAAATTAATAGCACTGCTCTACAAAAATGATTTTTTTTTATTTGTCGGTGAGCTTTTATTTGTATCTGGCTATATTTGATGGGCTGATTTCGGAACCTTTTATCCGTTTTTCTCGATCAGCTCGTTTTTTTGAGATATAGCGCACAGTGGTTATTTTGTAGTAAAAAAGTAATAACTTAGGTCTAATTATTTTTTTGCCTTGTATTGATTCTCTATTAGTGGGGCTCTAAGCCAAAAAAAGCGAATTTAAAATATCTTAATTCGTTTGTTTTTAATAGGCTTCCAAATTCAAAAAAATTGTTTTTTTCGCTTTTTTATATATATTTTGATAAAAATTTTATATAAATACTAAAGATAGTACTCTAACTTTTATACGCAAACAAAACGAAAAATTAAAAGAATAACTTTTTGTCCTTGCTTTGAAACATTAAAATAATATTAAATAAACATTAAATAATTCAAAATATTGTTGTTCAGCTTTTAATAACTCCCCGTAAAATCTAAAACTTTTTTTATTTTTAAAAACCTCACATGTGTGTTAGTTTTGCCTATAAAAATCAGAGCCATACTTTAGAATTTATTTAAAATTTTCATGAAAATATAGCGAAAAAATTACGAAAAAATTTAATTTTTTTAATTTAGAAGCCTATAAAAAACAAACGAATAAAGATATTTGAAATCCGCTTTTTTTGGCCTATTAATAGAGATACAGTTCACCGAAAAAAATTAATTGAACCTTTTTTTACTACAATTATAAGCAAAAAACCACTGTGCGTTATATCTCAAAAAAAAAAAACGAGCTGATCGAGAAAAACGAAAAAAGGTTCCGAAATTAGCTCATCAAATATAGCCAGATGCAACTAAAATGGCGTTGGCAAATTTTTGAGCATTGAGCAGTGTAGTTTTCGTTATATAGCTGCGAAGATTATAATAAAAGTAAACGTCGAATTGTAATTTTGTCGACACGCAGAGGCAGCCCGTCACTTGACTGATATGCCAAAGACAGAAAACAAGATTAGTTTGCTAATAAATTAACGAGCTACGCTTTTTCGTTAAACATCACGCAAATAGACATAAGACAGTATTAAACTGTTGTACGTACAGGAAATAATGTCAAAAAATAATTAACTGTAATTAGTGTCGAACAAAACATGTATTGAATGAATACGATTCTTAATAACTCTTGCTATGGCCCAACTTTATATTCTAGATCATAGCGCTAGAGAAGTTATAGTGGGTATTAGACATAGACAAAATAAACAAATAGATTGATTTTTGACCGTCTGCGCATACTTCTGCGTCCCGACTAAATGCGTCCTCAATTTTGATTCCAATTGTCCAACATAAAGTAAAAAAATATATATTTTATGTTGGTAACACTGTGTTGCGTTAGATAGGAATATTTTCTTTGTTAGAGATGTGTCTTTTCATTTCACTTCAGTAGTCAGTAAAAGTTTCTTTTTGTCGTTGTTTTGTTGCAATAGTTTGTTATATATGTAAAAACTAAATCAATATGTTATATGTAAAAACTAAATCAATATGTTACACAGATATTTATTTATTTTTACCAGTAATTTAAATATAAAAATATAATTCTTCGCACACACCTCTAACATATTCGTGCAACAGGTTAACATAACCTAATTTATGTATTTTTTGAGTTTGTTTTCGAGGCTTTTCTGTTATTTTTTCTACGCGTTTGGTGTTTTGTGCTAGAAGGGTGAACATTTTATTTTATTATAGACTATATAATAGCGTTTTTGAACTTTTAAAGTCTTTCTGTGTTTTTTGTATATTTTATAGTGCTTTTTCAAAGAACTAGTAAAGTCTTTGCAATGACGTGTTTTATAAAAAGTTTTAGAAACATAAAACGACTGCTACCTGCAGACAGCAGTATCATATTTTTTAGGTAAGTTTGATTTTCTTTAATATAACATAAGAAAACATTAAAAAGTAAGGTTATGTCGTTTATTTATTTACATTTTACCCACTAATTTAAAATTCCCGGCTGATTTCTGACGTAACTTCCGATCAAAATGGAGGACTCGTAAATTTGTATATAACCTTGAGATGACAGCTCATCTATGTTCTTTGTCTATGGTATTAGATAAAGACAAAAACACATTAGGTGTGCAAAATTTAGTCCGCCATTTTTACCTTTTAAACGTCAAAATTTGTGAACAAAAACAAACCTCAAAAAGGTTTTTCACATTTTTTAAAAAGTCTTTACAAAACAACTCATTTTTAAATTAAAAAATTGTTTATAAACACTATAAACAAAATAAAACTACAAATACACTCAAATACCACAAACAACGCCAGAAACAAAATATCACCAATTATTTCATAACAAAATGACAGAGTGCAGTGTTGTCGGACCTCCTACCCATGTAAATTTACGTTTGCTTGCATTTAAACGGTTTGAATGTAAATTTATGCTGTTTTTGAGTGTTCTTATTAACATTTGTAGCAAAATATTGGAAATTTATTGTTTTTTTTAATTAAAAATTATACGGTTGAAATGGTGTTGGCAACGTAGAACCGCCATTTTTAACGTTTAGATGTCAATTTTCTATCTATTGTTATTACGCAGCGCAGAACCCTGCGCAAACTTTTATTTCCTCTATATATTCTCTACCTATGTGGCTAGAGCTGAACCACTGTAATAAAATCGTAAAATTTAAAACAAACTGTAAGGGTAAATCCAATCAATAATTTAAATGTAAGTAATGCTTAAGGGCCCCACAAAAATGACTTTATATATCCATTCGGATAATAAGTATCAGACAGATTTTATATTGCTGAATCCAAAATAGGCTGCATAATCTGCACTGAAATTAAGTATTATTATAACTGATGATTTTTTATTAGCGTTATTCTTTTTATTTTTTCTTTATTAGCGTTATTTATCTTGCAATCCTGGCCCAAAAGATATTCTTCTTCCAGATTTTTACCTAAAAATAAATTAAAAATGTAAGAAATAATGATGATTATTTTTTAACGTTTTCGTCAACCAATCATTTAAAAATATTTCTGACCACGTGTTTATTTCTATCCAATCATATTATAGCTATATTGGGAATTTTCTACTGTAGAAAATTCTAGTGAAAATCGCTGTAGTATTTTGTTTTCCAGTATTTCTCTTTTACAACAAGATTTCATACCTAAAACTAATTAATAATTAAATATGAATATATTACTATTTATAATTATTGTTATTAATTTATTATTTACCAAAAAATACCTTAAAATATTCTTTTTATAAAATGTAATGACAATTTTTATAGGTTGACTTTTATGAACATGCTTGCGAGTCTAGCGCAGTACCGCGCTAGTCAGTACTAGTCAGTGCTGCAGTAAGTGACTAAACTATTGAGAGGACTATAATTTGCAATTTAAAAATGGACCAAAAAGTTTTAGTTTACCAGTTGAGAATGTAATTAAATTAACCAAATCAAAGAATATGCCCGTAAAAATATTAAGATAAGTAATAAAACAATTTATATCAATTTGCGATGAAAAAAATATAGTTGGTTTGACATATTATAAATCGTTAAAAAATAATTTTCCGAATTACACATGATTCTTCCAATTATCGGGAAAAATTCACTCAAATTTGCTGTCAAAGGAAATAATTACGCTCCTGCATGGGCCATGGCCCGGTCGTAATTATTTCCAGACAGCAAATTTTTATGAAAACAGCGAATTTTTTCAGCATAATTCTCAGCCTCTTGTGTTATATATGAAAATTACTTTTTATTATATTTTGCTGTTTAAAAAAAAAGTCAAGATTATTATTTCATAAAACAATTTTAAAATTTTCAGCGAGACGATAATTGTAATTTGAGTTGTAATTATGTATTTTAGATGAAATATAATTATATCGTAAAATTAAAAACAAACTCTACGGGTAACTGTAGGTAATAATTTTAAACGTAATGCTCCAGGGTTAGTATTGTTATTGTAATAACCCTCGAAAATGTCGAGCCATAGAATGGGCAATTATCATTTTGTAAATGAACGCTACAGTTTCAACATGAAATTTAAATATAACATTACTAATGTTACATTAGAATGCATTCAAATGGCTGCCTATTTAATTTTATGTTTTTTTTTAACTTAATTATACAAACATTAACATTAATATGTTTGTTTAACCTTGT
This sequence comes from Brachypterus glaber, assembly GCA_958510825.1. Taxonomy (NCBI): domain Eukaryota; kingdom Metazoa; phylum Arthropoda; class Insecta; order Coleoptera; family Kateretidae; genus Brachypterus; species Brachypterus glaber. Next base: position 13,498,328 of record OY294045.1, read on the forward strand.
ACTTTTGATCTTAATTAAGCACCCCCTAAGTCTAGGAATTGTGTGGGCTAATAGTGGAGGCCCTCCAGGTTCCCCCCACTGGAGGGAACCACCGGCTTTGACTCCCGCCTCCATCGGTCCCCCTAAACATATCAAATATATACCAAAAATGTATTTGGACTTTTTTGACGGAAATCTTGTTTATTTTGTTTGATCTAAAACATCGAGAAGCGTAAAAAATCGATAAAAATTTTAAAATTATTTTACTAACGCAACTAACAGGGTAAGTAAAATGAGAAAGTAATTTATTGTAGGTCAATTCTTTACGATACGGTATTTTCTCGTATTTAACTTCACCAGTTGTACCAACATACATTCATTCTAAAATCTTCTGTTTCATTCATAATAATGAATAACTGAATAATTATTCAACTACTTATAAAAAATTGGTATCCCATGGGTTGGTACAACTGGTGAAGTTAAATACGCGAAATAATCGTATCGTAAAAAATTGACCTATATAAATAAATTTTTGCTGGACAGTTACTTTTTATAGCTGGCTATTATAAATGTATACTAATTAATAATTATTTCCAAACAGATTTACATGCCGATTAATTTCAAACACTGCAGTCGATAGGGTGTAAACATGAACTGTAATTGATTCACTGCAATTTAAAATCAACCTGATACTTACAATATTTAATCAACTTCAGAAATACTTTTTTTTGATAGCATGCTGCTGCCATAATTATTATAATTGGGCATCTCTGCTTAAAAAAGGCCTACTTTAAAACTTTTTTTAATATTAAATAAGAACTATAGTTAATGTATTAGTTGGAAACCATGGTGTACATGACAATAACGTAGGTACCCAAGTAGCAAAATAACATGACATTCACGTGAAAGACACGTTAATATGTGACATGTGATGTTAAGATTGTAGTTTCATTTAACAAGAATGTAGCATGGTGGGGATGTTCTAAGTCCGCCCCTAATAACATCACACAATGACATCCCGAAAATAACGTGTTTCTGACATCATAAATCCACATTTCTGCGCTGTTATATCTAATATCTTATGGATGCCGTTACTGGTACTTTAATATTTAAATAATATCCTGGGATATTAGCTTTTTCTAAATAAAACCATTAAAAACGCTATAACCCTATAAAAAAAATCGGATTTAAAATCAATCAGTAATTGAAACAATCACAGATTGAAACAGATAGATTCTAAATACGAAATTGCAGATTAAGCGGATAATATATTCCTTTAACCCGTGTCCGAGAAGCCCGGCAGAGCCCCCTATCCATTGGAAATCGTATAATGTGTATACAATTTAATTATAATAATTTACTCTATCAACATCATCTTATATCAATTTTTTTTGCTTCGAACGTCGGTGAGAAGCAAAATAACATGACATTCACGTGAAAGCCACGTTAATATGTGACATGCGATATATTCACAGCGCTGCTAAATATTTGTTATTTAATAACATGGTTGTCACGTCTCACGTGTTACGTTGTATGTGATGTTAAATACATGTTATTTTTCAATATTACGTGATGTTATGATTTAGTTTAAAAATACACCCAAAAGTGATGTTAATTTCTTGTAATATAACATCCCTTGCTACCTGGGTAGGTAATATTACAGTAAATTTATTTATTTATTAATAATAGTAAATTATTATATCTATTTTAGGCTTTAATAATGACATAAACTCCATTCAACGAGAGAGTACGACTATGACGTCACAGCGCGTAAATTAAAAAGTAGCCTGTAGTGTAATTGAACCTTATTTGTTAAGACTTAATACATAATTATCATACAGAAAATGTATATAACCAACAATCATTTATTAATTTTTAAGAAATAAGTTTCAATTACCCCCAAAGAGTTCTAATTAGTTCACGGGCTATGACGTCAGAGGATTCTCTCGTTGAATGGAGTTTAGTTATTTAGCTGCATGTTAAACAATAATTAGGTATACAAAAATTTCCGTATTTTTTTTTGTGGTAGTTTAGGGTGACTAACATCTCTACTCCATAACATCCCTACTCTATAACAACCTTACTTCGTAACATCCCTACTCCATAACATCTCTACTCCCCAACAACTCTACTTCGCACTATATGCACTCAATTAGCCACTTTATTATAAATGAGTGGTTCGGGAAACAAGGAACTCTCTTCTTCTCTATAATTTTATAATTATCCTAGAAAGTGCTAGTCCATACGTAAATGTGTAATTTTAATAGTCTGTTTGCACGAGTTCTTATAATGTTTATTATTAAATGAGTAATTAATACACCAAATACATATTTCACAATAACTTACTATGGCCAATATTTTTTTGAGTTATGTCAAGGGGAGTAGAGATGTTGTAGAGTAGGGATTTTGCTATGTAACGTTGTTGTAGAGTAGATATGTTATGGAGTAGGAATGTTAAGGAGTAGAGAAATTAAGAATAGGGATGTAGGTCTGCCGTGATTTAACTTCCTGAATGCGAATTTAACCGTTTTCGAGATATTTTTAAGGTCAAATTAATTACATTTTTAAGAAAAACCTATAGAACGTCCGATAAAAAATCCTTACCAGATTTAGATTATTCACGCTAATTACAAAAAAAAGTATAAAATTCAGGTGTAGTTTTTTTAATGTTTGAGGTAGATAAATCAGTTCTTAACAGTTCCATCTCGAAACTAAATACTAAGTTCAAAAAAAAATTGTTGAATGATGTACTCTCAAGGTTCCACTGTCCAGATGCTTGAATTAACCTAACCTAGAGATACAGCAGTTTACAATTAAGGCATCGATATCAAATAGTCGTATTTTATATATTGAGTAATTATAATAAATTTAAAATTAATTAAATGTCTTATTCAGACATCTACAGTTTGCTAATTATATGGCCAGGCCCGTATTGCTTTCTGAAAAAATCCGATAAATTCCAGATCAAACTATCCATGTTGGTACCAAATTGCAAAAATACTTAAGTTATGGCCTACCCACAGAAATGTTAATTCAAGAAAATTAAATCGGTTGTTATTTCCTGGTGAAAATAAAGTTCTCAGGTGTGTTAATAAAAATGAGGGACACAGTTAAAAGTATTATATTTCTAACCTAATGAGAAAATGAAATATTTCCAACTCGAGAGATGCTAAAAATATCATTTTCCTATGAGGTAAAGTCTAAATTTAAATCAGTTCAGCTCTTTTCTGCCCTTGGTTAGAAAAGATAAATTTTGCAACTTGTTAAGAAATTGTAGTTACATCAGTCCAATATCGTGTAAAATACCTAAAATTAGGTCCGAGAACGACTATAAACTAAATAAATAAATTAAATAAATAAATAAATAAAGTAAATACTAATTATAAATTATAATTTAATTTTTATAATGCACAAAAAAGATATTTGACTGTACACTGATAATAGTATATTACATACTGAGGTGGAAAAAGTTTAAATTTCCTAAGGGAAGGTTCCCGAAGGAAAAATGAAACTTTCCGCCGAGGTTTGTATACTATTTTATTCACAACCATACCTGTTTTATTTACAATTATTTTCCTTCTTTCCCACTACAAAAACTATGTGAATTTTGACGCCATATTGAAAAGTTTAGTTGCAGTGAAGTTTGTTACAAATGTTGCTTTTTGAATATAGAATAATAAATAGAAGTGAATAAAATAAACTTTGTTTTTTGTTAATTAACAATCTTAAAACATTTATATTCATTTAATAAAAATTAAGTAATACATTTAAATGTTTTTATCTAAGGCCCCTTGGTCAGCTAATTCCCGAAGAAAAAATTAAATTTTCCGCCGAGGTTTGTATACTATTTTTTTTACAGACAGCCCTGTTTTATTTACAATTATTTTCCTTCTTTCCCACTACAAAAACTATGTGAATTTTGACGCCATATTAAAAAGTTTAGTTACAGTGAAGTTTGTTACCAATGTTGCTTTTTGAATATTGAATAATAAATAGAAGTGAATAAAATAAACTTAGTTTTTTGTTAATTAACAATCTTAAAACATTTATATTCATTCAATATAAAGTAATACATTTAAATGTTTTTATCTAAAAACTAGTAGAAATGCCTACATTACTTCGTTATTTTAGCTATAGAGGGCAGCACCTGTTTTTGTTTTTGAGAGCGTTTGTTTTGTTTTGTGACAGCAGACTTTTATTGAGACATGATTAGGTTAATAAATAAACTATTTATTTATAGTTTTCCATGTAAAAAACGAAGAAAAACAGAAAATTTAAATTTATACACTAGGTAAATCCTAATGAAAATTTTGATTATAGTAGAGATACACCAAAGAAATATGACAAATAACCAGCTACCAAGGTAAATAATATTCTTGAATTTATCTTTAAAACAATTTTTGTTTAATTGTTATATCAAGTTATGTACCTTATACTGTAATGCATTTTTCTTTTTAACCAAGTTTATCACTTTTAACTAAACCAAAAAATAGTAATATAATATTAACCTATAAATTTGGAAGTAGTCACTGTTTATTTTTCATAAATGCCAAAAAAATATAACTTAAATTTATATGTGATGTTATTTTATAAAAATAAATCATGAATAAATGAATAAATAAAAAAATAAATGCATTTAAAACTGTTTTGCCATAAAATTTAGGTAGAGAAATTCAAGTTTTTGACAAGTGACATACGTGAAGTTAGCTTCGAGAGCCTTCCCACCCAAGGGAGGGAAATGAGGTGTTTCTAACTTTTTGGCTAGTTGCAGTTAATAATAATTAATTTTCCAACTTTTATGCATATATGTAATTAGTCAATTACTAAATGGATATGAATAAAACAGTTTATTTGTGTCAACAAAACATTTGGTTGGATATGGCCAACTGAATTATTTGGCTGTGACAAATAAATTTTATTTCTGTCAAATAAACTATTTTGTTCCCATTAATAAATTATTTTGAAATTAAAATATTCGTTTACCTGAACTAAATATTTATTTGACTCAAATAAAATTTGTTACTCACAACCAAATAATTTAATTGGCCATATCCAAATAAATCCTTATCTTTTTTTTAATTATGTGTCACTATAGTCAAATAAGACACTTTAAAATTTATACTTTCTTATTAAAAAACACTAATAAGTCGTAGTACATGTAATAACACAATTTTATTAATTAATAAATAAATGAATAAATAAAAATGTGTTTTTTTGTTGTGATTTTTGAGGCAGCGAGGATTCATAAAGGGTATCCAGGTCGAGGTTGATTAATTATAAGCTTGTGTAATATTATTAAATGAATTTGTCCCCAAGTAACGTTTTTATGAAAGTTCGAAATTTTTACATGCATTGATAGCGTGACAAAAGTTTTAAATGATTTTTTCCGTGTGTATTTAACAGCTTAGGGGTTCAAGAAACAGTTCAAAATTGTATCTGTAATAAAACGCAACAAAACAATTTATATCAAAATTATCATTATAATATCATAATCTGTAAAGAAAAATATTTATACACTATTTTAATGATAAGTGCTTTTGCGTGATCTTTAAACATATTATAATTCATAAGAAAACTTTGCCAATTAACTAAACTAGAACATAATTCATAACTATATAAATATCTTTTACTACATTATTTTTCAACAGTTTTGATTCAATACAACATAATATATTATTAATCAGGGTTGGTTCCAGTCAGTTCAAGACATTTGTGGTTATTAGTTAACCTTGTTGCAAAATGGGTTAATTTTTCCAAAATTTATTTATTTTTTCAAGTGTATAAAATTTCCGTTATTTTGTAAACACCAGAAAAGAGTAGCCCAAGTTAAATCAATGGAGCTCTCTACAACTAGAATTATGAAACAAAAGACGTCTACCCTATCTTTATCTCATTTGTGCTACACTTTCCAGCCAACCAAATAAATACTGTATTTGTTTTTCATACAACAAATACAGTATTTATTTGGTTGGCCGGAAAGTGTAGCACTGAGCGGCACGAACGAACATAGCTAATGTGAATCTGTAGAATAAGATAATTCTAATAAAATTTAGATGGCGCCAGTAATTTCTTTAAAATAAAAATAATTTAGTTACACTTTTCGCCCGGCCAAGTAAATATTGTATTTGTTCAATAAAGAACAAATACAGAATTTGTTTGGTTGGGTGGAAGTGGGAGTGTATGTATGTCTTCTATCCTTTTTGGGTAGAACTTTTGTCCCTGTCTAATCTAACGGGAGAAATTTCCGTTGAAATCGAGCAACATATTTTTCTATACTTAACTTTTAAAGGGGCAAAAAAGTATATAAAACACAAGTAAGTTAAAAGAAACAATTATATTTCAATTTTATTATAACTATTTTTCACATATAATTTTTACAGATGACTGAATGTTTAGTTAGCATAAAGGGACTAGTACACTCAGAAAATTTCGTTGTGTTTTTAATACTGAATGTTATTTGTTAACACATATTTTTTATTTACATCTCCACCATTGGTATTTAATACTTAACTTGTGATATTAAATACTGCAATGTGTGTATTGTATACAAAATGTTGTCATACTAACATAGAGACCGTGCTGGTACATTTGGATCCCCACTCAACATGTGTTTATTAATACTGTAACATTTGGTAAATTATATCACAGTTATAGTTTAGTATACTTTAAGTTGTAGTTGTTGTGTTATTGATCTAGCTTAAAGTATGTTACAGTATTTAGTAAAATAACAATCGGTAAATAATACCAAAATTTTGATTAGTAATAATACAGAGAAAAGTAAAAAAGGATCGATTATTTTCTCAGTGTGTAATTGTGTGTGGTTGCAATCTTTATATTATTACTAATCAAAATGTTGATATTATTTATCGATTGTTAATTTTTTACCATACTATAAGTGTGATATGCTTTACTAAATGTTACAGTAATTTTTACTATAACATGCTAGCATTAATAAACACATGTACCAGTTTTTAGATACAATCGAACAAAAAATATAATGTTTGAGTTAATATGTCATTAGTTAAATATAAATAACCCAATCAACGTTCACTATTTTACTTCTAGACCACATCTATCATACAAAAAATGCCGTTTTTACATACATCGAACAAAAAAAAATAATTTTGGAAAAATAAGAATGTAGTTTATCAATATCATTTTTTATTGGATATAAATGAAGACGTCTCATCACAAGATTGATGAAATAGTGAAAATCGCTTAGTAACAAATTGTTAGCTGGCTTTCACGAACGACTGGCTGATTTAAAAGCTATTGGCCCCTCCGTTCCATTATACACATTGTGTATCAATAATCTGTCATCCACCCCCTAATCATTATGTCGATAAACAACCCACCCCACATAGAGTTCATGGCCGCCGATATTTTACAACACGGTTTTTTACGAGTATGTGAAGCATGCGTTGTGGACACCATCTTTTTTTCGTGAAATCAGAGGGTGTGAAGTGAGCAACAGATGTTTTTTATGGCTGACCATATTCGACACATAGCGAGCTACTGCATTTATCATGGAAAAATGTTCGAAAACAATAGAATTCTTTTTAAATGTGAGTTTATAGCGAGAAAGAAATGTTACTTTTAAAGCAACCAATGCGTTGATAAAAATGCTACTTAAAAAATAGTTCCTTTGAACCATTATATGGCATTTACTACTGAAAAGACTGATACTTTTGATATTGATGCAAAATTAAAAACGAATTTGAAGTAATGGAACCATTTTTTTGTAAATTTAAATCAGCAAGAGAATATGGCATTCATATACATACCGAGAACTGATAGTTTTTCTGGACAATTTTTAGTAAAATGGTAAAATATATTCTGCTTCAAATAGTGGTTTATATTTGTTTAAATTATTCTCTTGCCCTAAATAGGCCACTTTTTTAGTGTATATTAACTTGACCATGCAAACTGGTTTATATTTGTTTACTTTAATTTTAAAAATAAGATCTTATTTCTGTAGGCCAAAATTTTATTTTAAAACATACATGTCTATGTCAATTAGGCACAGACATAGGTATGTTCTATGATATTTTCTATATAAGAGTACTTTGTAGAATTATCTCTTCTATACTCCATCCAGTCATGCTTGATAGTAAGGGGAGCGGCATGTATGCATGCATGCATGGAGATAACGAAGATTGCATAAATCGTATTTATCAAAAATTTGTCGGTACTTTTTTCCTGCAAATTCTACCTATCCAGAGACTCGCGTAACAAGCATAGTACATAAGAATGCGATGCCGTGATTGGCTTGATGTGTCGTCATGTATCTTGTAAGCCAATACGACATCGCATTTTTATGTACTATGCTTGTTATGCGAGCCTCTGGATAGGCCTTTAAGTTGTCATTGTAACCTACATATTTGATGTTTGCTTGTTTTCAATATAATTTGCTTTTGTACAATATGTAAATATGTATAATATGTGAGTGTGTGAAGAATAAACCCGAATAAACCAAAAAATAACCTTTTTCAATAGTTTTAAGGACCACTTATTGTGAAAAAATGTAAACAAATATCTCAGTATGTTATAGTCTTAAAGTTACATGTTTTTAACCAATCATGAGGCCTTAAAATCGCGGGAATTTTTAAAATACTATCTTGCATGATTGGATGGACCATAGAAAATAGTAGGCTAATTAATTTTAAACAGAAATCATTCCATAGCAACCATAGGTAAAATAAATATTATGACATATTGGCGTACATTTTGCAGTAAAATAAAGTTTACCATAAAAAAATATTTTACCCATCGTTTGAAGAAGAAATAATACAATGCAGGCTGTTAGGCTTTTTAGAAGATCTGCATCGTACCAAATTCTTCGAAGAAGTAAGTCCGGCGAGGGTTTTGTCACAGCTCCAGCGACCTACAATGACCTACCTACGCCCCATGGGTGCTGGAAAACTCATTACGACATGGACCAGCGAAGGTATAATAGTCACTTATTTGGAGGTATCGTCTTTTTTGCCATCACCGTTGGCTTTGGGTTTTGTACCAACCAGTGGGAAGTATACAATGACATTCCCTGTGTGGCTCCACCGATAGATTATAAAAGTGCTTAATGTAACATATTATAATAAATACAGGATTATTTTTAAAATATAAAGTACTTTTAATCTTTTTACTACACTGCCGCACATTAAATTACGGACACCTAAAAAATTGACATTTTTGAAATTCAAATATTTGGAAAACTAATTAATGGATTTGACTGATTCTTTTTTAAAGCTTAAACATTCTCTACTTTTGATTGTTTAAAAATGATTAAAAATTTTTTTTTCGTATTAACAGCAACAAATAATGTACAACTACCCCATCTTCTAGGACTTGCATGGTACGCCACTGCAACTGTTTATTAAATTATTAAAGTCTTTCTTATTGCCGCAGTTTTAATAAATATTTTCTTTTTTATTTTTTTACATTTTTACTTCTGGTTTAGGAGATATCAGGATTTTCCTGAAAGTTGTCATTTTTTTAGTTAACTTAAAAAGTACTACATGAATTTCATTGATGCTGTGCTTTAAATTTCAAGCTTAACCGAGTTACATTTTTCTTCTAATCAAGTTTATCAAAAACATAAATTGGGTTTGAAAAACTTGAGTAGAAGAAACAATAGGGTCACTCCGTCCGGAGGTAGTTCTGCAAAATGACAACTTTCAGGAAAATCCTTATATCTCCTAAACCAGAAGTAAAAAATTAAAATAATAAAAAAAGAAAATATTCATTAAAACTCCATAAGAAAGACTTTAATAATTTGATAAACAGTTACAGTGGCGTACTATGCAAGTCCTAGAAGATGGGGTAAAAAACATAGTACATTATTTGTTGCTGTTAATACAAAAAAAAAATTTAATCATTCTTAAAACAATCAAAAGTAGAGAATGTTTAAGCTTTAAAACTAAAAAAGAATCAGTCAAATCCATTAATTAATTTTCGAAATATTTGAATTCCAAACATGTCAATTTTTTAGGTGTCCGGGATTTAATGCGCGGCAGTATATTTGAAAAAAGTTTCATTTTATATAAAATAGTTATATTATTCTAGAGGAAAGTGTTTTCACATGGGCGTGTCTCCAGGTCATTCGACAACAAGCCCTAAACGAAATGCGACAAGTAGCCCCAAATCAAATGAGACAACTGACCCCAGTGGTCAATTTTACTTAATGTCAGAAATTTTCTAATTAAAAAATATATGCACTTAAATCACATCAACAACAATTAATATACAGGGTTATTCTTTTAAATTTTACACCCCCGTAACTTTTGAACGAAATGAGATATAAACTTTAAATTTGAAATATTTATATCACACAATAAAAACTATCACTTGCCATATTTTTCAATTTTTTATTCCGTAAGGCGGCGCCATTTTTATCGTTTAATTTTTTATGATTTATCGTTTTCTTTTATAAAAGCTTTTATTTCCACACGCATATCAGTGCGGAAAGAGATATATTTCCGCACACTAGTAGAAAAGCTATTCTACTTTTTGATTAATAAGCATTGCGACAACTTACCCCTGCAACAACTAGTCCTGATCTTCCCTAGCCATGGTTTTTTGTATTCGAAAAACAAGTTGTTACATCGTCTTAGTTTGTATGATTTCTTTGTAACTGGTAACACTGAAATTCGGATTAACTAATAAATTCTGATTTAGCAGAGACTGACTACACCAAAGGTTTACTCCTTGTTCTTATACTTAAGAATTAATGAGAAAATTTTCTCTTAGTCTAAGAGTAGTGAAGGTCTCTAGTGACAGTTTAAACTTAGCGATGCGCGTCGAATTTCCTCTAAACACGAACAGAAGGGTTAAAAAATACCATCAAGGTACGACTCACATGTGACACTATTAAAAGACATTAGCATACTTGCATAATTTAATAATTTTTTCATCGACCTCTTGATATTACCCTTCAAGGTAATAAATACATATTTTATTATGGTGGCACTTCTGTATGTATCCATTCAATATGATTAATTATTATTTGATATTTTCACAGAGACATAAATTAAATAAATACTAACACATCTATTTTTTATTTGTATCTATAGACGTTAAGGGATTGTTAAGTAATATGGTTTTTTCACTTCTAGCTTTAGAAGTCACTATTATTAACCCTTTGAGACCGAATTTTTATTTTTGGCGATTACAATTTTTTTTTTTTTTGGTACAAAAAAAATAATTTACATAGAAAAAAAAGTGGCAGATATACCCAGTAAGTCTTAGTCGGATTATATATGTCCCACTGGGTATAGTAAACATAATTGTTATTTTAAGGCCTATCCAGAAGCTTGCATAAGAACATAAACACAAGAATGCGATGCCGTCATTGGCTTACAAGATACATGGGGGCACATCAAGCCAATCACGGCTTCGCATTCTTATGTACTATGTTCTTATGCGAGCCTGTGAATAGGCACTAAAATAGAAATTTCTATTAGGACAAAAAACACTAAAGTAGCTACGACACTGTTAATTAAAGGTAGAAATACGCTACAATTAACTAAAAAAGCCCTTATGGCATATCCACAGGCTAACATAACAATATAGTACATAACAATGCGATGCCGTGATTGGCTTGATGTGCCGCCATGTATATTGTAAGCCAATCACCGCATCGCATTCTTATGTTTTATGTTCTTATGCAAGCTTCTGCATAGGCCTTAAAATAACAATTATATTTACAAAGATTTCCTCCAGATTACCTCCAAATATTACCTCGAGTTTATAAGATTTCCTCCGAAAAGGAGGGAATCCTTAAAGATTTCCTCCAGATTACCTCGAAATCTACAAAGATTTCCTCCAGATTACCTCCAATTTGTACACCTGAGTTTTTTTCAAATTTTTTTTTCTTTTTTCAAGAATAAATCTTCTTTTTTATGTTAATTTTTTTAAAGTATCTGGTAAAATGAAATATACCATTTGAGTAGTCCACTTGCAAAACTGCAAAAAGTTAAAATAAAACAAAATTAGGCAAATCAAGAAAGTTTCTCATATTAAGAATAAAGCTGGTAGGAATGTGAAAATTTCTGATATTATTAGGAAACATAAGTAAACCCTAATTTTAATAAATATTTATTTAAAAAAAAACTTAAAGAACTTAGGCATCTTTGCAAGTGGACTACTCATTTACTGTGAATAATATAAAATAAAATGGGTAGCATTACATATCTTCACGGTTTGTTAATATATTGGGCCAGTTGTGGAAACTGGACCTTGTACTTAGATATTTAGAGTGGAGATGATATACTGCGGAGTAGTATTGGGGAGTAGGGACGTTATGGAGTAGGACGGTTATGGAGTAGGGATGTAATGGAGTTGGGGAGTAAGAAAATTACGAGTAGGGATGTTAGTCTGCCTAAAAACTTTGTACAGAGAGCATTTTATGCAAACATTATTATTATTATTATTATTATTATTATTATTATTATTATTATTATTATTATTGAAAAATAAGGGCAGAGGATAAACCTATATGCCCAAGTAAATACAAATATACATATATAGAACAGTTCGAAGTTAATTACAATAGCTTGGTATTAATAAATTAGTTTTAGAAAAAGCACTAGCATTTTAAAATTTTAAAATTTAATACTGATAATAAAAAAAAAAATTAAAACGTAAAAAAAAAGTCAAGAAACAAAGTCATTTGTACAGCACATTAAATCAATGAGTACATAAACATATATATTTGAAATAGCAATTTTCATCTGATTTATTAAATAACCGTAGTTTACATTTGGCAAATAAATGATGTATTTAACTTGCTCGTAATCAAATGATTTATTCGAATTGAGGCAATTTCCGAGTAAAATTCGCTTTTCCGGAAGTGGCAAGATATGTATGAGCACATGCAAAACAGCTAATGAAATTATATCCCCGGAGAATTAAGTTTGAGCGCGCGAGTGCGAGTATCTCGCACCTTGTAGCTGCATTACTGCCCTCATAAGATAAAAAATTGTATCTGAAATTATGCATACTTTAATAAATTCAAAATTAAAATTTGAGATCCATAGCTTTTTTGGTTCAAAAAAGTCTTTAGCTCAATGCTTTCTCAAGTTATTGTCACAAGTTATCCCGCACAGATTACCTTACCTTTTTTAGATATAAAAGGCTGAGAAAGTGAAAAAAATAATAATATTGTTTACTAACTCAATACTATCCTTAGGGAAAGCAGTACAGTGGGTTAGGCTAAATGTGACACCCAGGGTAATTGTGACATGTCCTGTTATAATTCTTCTAAACAAGTTTAAATCAAATCGAAATTTTACGCGAAATATTTAATACTGTCAAAAACCTAATGCCAGGGTAGTTTAGAAGAATTATAACAGGACATGTCACAATTACCCTGGGTGTCACATTTAGCCTAACCCACTGTACTTATGGTATTTTATATATTAAAATGACAGCTCCACAAAATAATTAATTCGGCTTCCAACGGGGTTGTGATATATATTTTTTTGCGATTTTAACACGCTTTTAGTTGAAAATCAGTTTTAATAAGTCCGGTGAACTACGTTAGAAAACATAAATTTTCGTCTTAACCAACCAAAAAAAAAATCCCTAAATAAATTGATTTTACATATTTTGTTTTTTATCACAGTGAAGCAAAAAATATTCATTATATGCAAAATTATTAACACAGCTCACTATGTTTATAAACATAAAAACAAGTACAAAATCTTTACATACAACAGAATATTGTCAACTGCTGTCAAATTTACCAGTGCTGCCAACATCATATCTGAAGGTCATAAGTTTAGGAATAAATGATAAAAGTTTGGATATAAAGCACTAATTTATTTTTAATATACGGTATTCTTTCGTTTAAGGGCATTTTTCTGGGGGTAGTTATGGTTATTGTTACGGCAGATGCGAATTAAAATCTAAATGAGCGAGTTGCGATATTTGCATATGGAACTGGTTACAAAAGATCTACCTGGTTAAAGCATTATTTTGAATTTACTATAGTCCGTCCAATTATGCAAGATAGTACTTTAAAATTCCCGCGATTTTTAAACTACATCATTGGTTAAAAACTCCTAACTTTTAACATATAAAATATTGTGACATTTTTTGTCTATGAAAATGATTGACGGTTAATAAAAGAAAAGAAAGTTACATAAAAAAATGGTTATACTTAATGTTATTTTGTATGGTATTGAAAAAGGTACTTTTTTGGTTTATTCTTCATACACTCACACTAAATTAGCATATTCTACATATTGTACAAACGTAAATTATATTGAACACAAGGAAAACTTCAAATTTTTAGGTTACAATTACAACTTAAGGCCTATCCAGATACATGAGGACACATCAAGCCAATCCTGGCATCGCATTCTTGTATGCTTGTTATGCGAGTCTTTGGATAGGCCCTTTCCAGGAAAACAGTACCGACATCTGTTAAATTTTTGATATACTATGATTTATGCATAATTATGCTATTTATGCGCTGTGTGGTGTAAAACAGGCCGCTTCCCTTACTATCTTGCACAACTAGACGGAGTATAGCTGTGATAACATTTAAATTATGTTTTTTGTTTTTAACAAAATCCCATGTGTACTTTCATAGAAATTGCATTTTTCTCTTTCTGAAGTAAGATGTGAAGAAACTGTTTAAGCAAAATAGGATAATAATTATGAAAAATAATTATTACCCTATTCAAAAAAAATTAGTTTTTAAAATGTTTAGCAAAATTCATTTGCTTAAATGTTTAGCAATGTTTCGAATTTATTATATATTAGGTTTTAAGAAAAATTATAAAAAAGTGAATATAGGGTCCCTAGGATCCTAAAAGTAGCGTTTTTTTAAACAAAAAAATATCGAGTGCGTTTTTCAATAGGCTAACCTGACTACACACTTTTTTCATTTTTTTCTGGTGAATTTTTATTAAAAATGGACCATTTTAAATGGTATTCGGTAGAAAATGTCTAGAACAAAAAAGATTAGTTTCTTAATATTTATTATAATTTAATTTAATAAAAACAAGTCATGATGCCTCATAGCGGTTAAATTTTCAGTATAATTGGTGTAATTTTTTACTGCACAATCACAATTTCCCTGTATTTTTTTTTCTGTCAAATTCACTACAAATTTTTAATGGTGAATTATAAGTACAAAACACTAGTAACAGACCATGTGATTTTTTTATGGCGATATTTGTGTTTGTGGCGATATTTTTGCTAAGAAAATACACATCAAATTAAAAAAAAACACCAATTTTTTTCAGCATGCCAATATAAAGACACAAATCAATTTAAAACAAACACTATAAAGTCCCTGCTACGTGAGATGCAATTACGAAGTTCTATAAATTCATTAGGAAACGTTCTTTGCGAAATTTTAGGACCATTCCAAATTAAGATACGGCCAACGGGCCCTCACACGAAGAATTTTAAGGACCTCATTAAACAGGTACGTCCAGCAGAAAAGGATATTGGCTCACGGACTTTTATATTTTAATGGTATATTAAAGTACTAGTTTCATAACATAAGTTTTTAGAGCACGAGTACAAGTTTAAAAAACGATCCGCTTGCGGCGAGTGTTTTAAAGTACTAGTGTGCTAAAAACGTGTTATGAAACGAGTGCTTTGTACAATTTTTTCTATTTTGCTCTAAAATGTTAAAAAACTTACATTTTAATTGGTGACGATTTGGGAATTTTTGTTTCGGGTTGGCATTACGGTTTCGTCATGTTTAAAATTCTAAGAACAAATGATATTTTGATATATTTTATAGTGATGTCTTCTCTTTTCCACTGCAAGTAACCAAGCCACAATTTTATCACGGTAAAAAATAACCTAAACACAAAATTTTGTAGAAAATTAAACTTAAAAGCGATGATGACATTTCCACGGAAAACGTCAAGCGACAGGCTTTTGTCTGTTGCCAACCTGAAAGAAAAAAAAGTACACACCTCTTATGGGCCTATAATAACACGCAAAACGCGTGTAATTATGAGCTTATAAGAGTCGCAAAATAGAAAAAAATTATAAAAAACTTGCAATAATTAAATACACAATTAATACACTTAAATAGGTATTGAATTAAATACTTTTTATCTGTTTTTTGTTTCCAATTTTATTTTGCTTAAATTTTTTTTGTCCTTTTTTGTGAATTCATCATATATTTTTTTTGGCAACATATCTGTTTCTACTTTTTTTTATTTAATTATTTTTTGAATCTTTTTTTTTTTTGAAAAATTGTATTTATTTTGATTTATTTTAATCTTTTTTTTTCTTTTTTATTTGTTAATATTTTATTTAAACACTTTTCTTGTTTAAGTATCCAAAGATCACTTAAAAATTTTCTTGGCACATCGTAAAGATCACTATTATAAAAATTTGCTTTGACGTAAAAGATAGTATATAGGAAGGGATTAAGAATTAATTTAAATAATATTTATTGCATCCCTATATTTTTATAGGTCGTATATAATTTATTTATTTATTTGCTTGAAATTACTACAGTCATGGGCGCCTCCCCCCCCCCACAAACAATCCCTGAGTTGTAAAAATCCACTGTTCAACTAGTAAAATTGAGTAAATTCAGTGGTATATTTTGGAAATTGGTAGAATAGTTGGGAAAATTGAGGGGTACCGTTGGGAAATTGGTCAGTAAATTCCAGTAGGTGTAAAGCTTTTTCTCTAGTTGGAAAAATTGGAGTGGTACAGTTGGGTATTTTTTCAGACGTGAGGACTGTTTTTTAATTTTTGGGGGCAACTAATTTTTTTTTAGTCATCAAAATTTCGCAGGCGTAAAGCTTTTTTGGGAATTTTAAGTTGGGAAATATTTAGTCGCCCCCCCCCTTAAATTACTTTAGGCTTCAAATTCAAGCCGCTTTATGATTGGGTAAATTATCATTTAGTATATATATATTGACATAAAATATTGCTTTTGACACAAACAGCCCCCAGGTAGGTATGTATCACACGTTTAAAAATTATCTGGAAAAAAAAAATAATTATGGGAACGTTCAAGTATTACGTAACGAAAATTTTACCAAAATTCATACACTTCATGCCCCGGTTCTCGCGTTATTATAGATTATAGAGATTTCATATTTTGGCTACCCCCCCTAATAGGGGGTGTGTTAGGGGGGGGGGTAGCCAAAAAATGAAATCTCTACAGCCTTGAATAACGCGAGAACCGAGGTCTGAAGTGTATGAATTTTGGTACATTTTGCGTTTGGACTTTAATACTAATACTTGAACTTTCCCTAGGCATATTATGCCCACCGACCTGGACACTTTTCTGATGGAGGATCACAAATAAAATCGCCCCACAAAATTGTGTTCATTATTTTGTGATTAGCTTTATTAGAAAGAATTGGGAAATATTGTTGTCCCTTTGGACGTTTTTTAATTAAACATTTAATTGATGTCAAGGAAACATTTCTGAATACAGAAATATAAAAATTAATAAGGACGAAACAAAGATTTTTATGGAGATTAAGTGTTATTAGGCTTAAAATTCTGGAAAAATTATTGTTACTTACTGGAATTCTTTTATGATCAAGTAAAACTTGCATAGTCAAATATCAGTACCTATGGTCTGTTTCATCAAGCAAGAGAGTAAATTAAAAATCACACAGTAAATATTTTTACACGTTTGAATAGTATATGTTTGTGTATAGAATATAGTTATGTTTTATAAAATAAACTACGCAGTATATTCGCACATCCAATATTCGAATCTGTTTTAAAAATATTCACTGTGCGATTGTTGGTTTACTCTCTTGCTTGATGAAACAGACCATAGCTGAACACTTTTTATCAAATACATACAGATAATAAGCCAATTACTAGCTTTATTTTACATAAAGAAACCCATTAATAACCCACACGTGGCTTCTTGCTTTATGGATTGAAAAATTATTTATTTTACCCACTCAATTGTCACTTGTCAAATCATTTTCTTGTAAATGTCATTAAAATTTTTAATTAAAATATGAATTTCTAAGCTATTTATTACATAAAACTTTATATGTCACTCGTGAGTAAAATAATATTGCCCTTTCTAAAATTAACCCACTCTGCCTCCAGCCTGTGGGTTAATTTTCTTATGGGCAAAATCCAAGTTTTCTCTCTCGTTACGAGAGTCTCGTAACATAAATAAATGTTTAATAGTATATTCTATAACTAGTATGGAATAGACAATATTCCGTGCGAGCGGAAAGTTTGTCATACGAGCGGGCAGGCGAGTATGACGGTCCCGCGAGCGCGGAATAACTATTCCATACGTGTGGTAGACTATACTTTTTCTTCGACTGCAAATATAAAACATTGTATGGCTTTAAACTGCGGACAAGGTTAAAAACCATGTTTTTTGTGACTCGACATTGTAAATGCAACAAAACACATATTTTTAAATAAAGCAATTAATGTTATTTAATAATTTTATCTAATCAATACTTAAAAAAGATTTTTATTTAATTTTAGCACATATTTACAAATTAGAATGCAAAAATTGAAGGTTATGTCAGATTGTTGTGACAGATATCAGGTTTAAATATTTGACAATAGATGGAGCAGTTTTAATTTTTTTGAACTAAACTGATAACAAACTGGTCAAATATTTAGCAAAACTAATAAACTTTATGTAATTTTAACGCAAAACTATAAATTGCATTAAATTATTCAATTTTTCATGGTAAAATACATATATGTTTGCTAATTTTGCTACAGTTTTCTTTACTTTTATAAACAAGAGATGGCATGTGCTCATTCTAATACTTGATACGGAATATTCATACCGTATCTAGAGCTAGAATGGATTCATTCTGTGTTTGAAAAGTCTGTGTATTTGCTTTTATTCTAAAGCAGTAGTAGAAAAATAAATTATTAGTTTAGGAGATACAATTTATTTTTAAAATAATTAATAATTAATAAATTAATAATTGATAATACGTGGTTCAGTGGTTCTAATAACCTGAACATAACATTCTCTACCAGCAAAGTTGCAATATATTTTAAAATCCTGCAGACTAAATCTATTTTCTCCTGCAAACTTCCAGATGATAAATATCTGGAGTTTTTCATATTTCTTTTGGCGCGGTGGCACCCCCGCTATATATAAGAATGCGAAATGGCTGGCCAGGCCTACTTTGCTTGCTGCTATGTTTGTTCCCCTCACAACACACAAACTAGACGGGGAATATGTGAGTATTGATTTAAACTCTAGAGCTTTCTGCTAGGAGTTACTTCCATTCTTTCCCTGCAGAGTTCAGCTAACGGGGAGGATTTACTGGTTCAGATACACTGATAAAACTGTTTATTTGCGTCAACTAAATATTTGGTTGGATATGGCCAATTAAATATTTGGTTGGGACAAATAAACTTTATGTGAGTCAAATAAATTTTATTTCTGCCAAATAAATTATTTTGTTCCCATTAATAAATCATTTTGCAATTAAAATATTTGTTTACATTGTCCCAACCAAATAATTTAATTGACCATATCCAACCAAATATTTAGTTGACGCAAATAAACTCTTTTATCAGTGTATATATTTTTATTAAAAAAAAAAAAATATATATATATATATATATATATATATATATTTACTTTCTTACATGCTAGGATCCGTAATCGCCCTAAAAACAGTTTTCCTCCGTGTATCACACATTATTTTTTTTTTTCGGTATTAATATTTTGATAAATTAGTTTCTATTTTTGACAAGAAATTTGAGATTAGAGTTCCAAATCATTAGTTTAAACAACAATCATCCAATCAACGTAGACTATTTTACTTTTTTTACTATTTCTAAAAATTGGCGCTTTTAGCTACAATCGAATAAAAAAAAACATTTTTCATGAAATTAATTTTGACACACGCAAAAAACTTTTATTTAATAATAATATTCAGTACTTATTCAGTTTACTTTTTAAGAATTTACCAATCATTTTCATTTTTTAAGGAGTACAATAATCAAAATGTTTTAAATTTTTGCCAAAAACAAATGTTAAAAAAATAAAAAAAATAAAAATTTTCAAAAAAAAAAAAATATTTTTTTTTAATGATTGTTTTTTAATTTTTTTTTAAGTTTAAACCCCCATAACTTTTTTTTAGGGGATTACTTTTAAAATTGGCAGAATTGATCCTTATAAAAAAAGTTATTTTTCCCAAAAAGTCGTGTACACAAAAATCGTGACATCGGACAGACAAAAAAGTTGCTTATTTTTTCATTAAACAAATTTATATCCAAGATTTTTTTGTCTAGGACGATTTTTGAATATTTTTGAAAATTCGAAACTACCGTATAATATTTTTCTAGCGCAGGCGCTGTAAGTAATATTCAAAAAATCGTATGTTAACGAATACTATAGTCCGTCCAATTATGCAAGATAATAGTTCCAGCGATTTGTAAGCTACATCATTGGTTAAAAACTCGTACCATTTAACATATAAAATATTGTGACATTTTTGTCTATGACAATAATTGAGGTCCTTAAAGCTTATAAAAGAAGAGAAAGTTACATAAAAAATGGTTATACTTAATGTTATTTTGTGTGGTATTGAAAAAGTTACTTTTTTGGTTTATTCTTCATACACTCACACTCACTCACACTAAATTAGCATAGTCTACATATTGTACAAAAGTAAATTATATTGAACACAAGGAAAACGTCAAATTTTTAGGTTACAATTACAACTTAAGACCTATCCAGAGGCTCGCATAACAACCATTACAAGATACATGACGACACATCAAGCCAATCCTGGCATCGCATTCTTATGTACTAAGCTTGTTATGCGAGTCTTTGGATAGGCCCTTTCCAGGAAAACAGTACCGATATCTGTTAAATTTTTGATACACTACGATTTATGCATAATTATGCTATTTATGCGCTCTGTGGTGTAAAACGGGCCGCTTCCCTTAGTATATATATATAAATGGACGGAGTATAAAATAGTTTTCTCAGTCTTGTTTTTCTAAGTACTTTCAGTAATTTTTTATGAAATAATTGCAATTTGGAATATCTACCTATTCCATTTGTAGATATAGATTATGTAAGTGGTTATAAAGTCAAATGACTACCAAAGAATTTTCCTTATGCGCTTTCTTTTATGTCTTTTCGAGACACTTTTCTATTTAGAGTCTGTGATGAGTTTTTAAGTAGGGTCACTCTATCTGGAGGCGGTTTCGTCATAAAACTATGGTAAAAAAATAACAATTGAAAGCTGGATAATTGGTCTATGCGTGACATAACTTTGAGGTTACAGTCTGACATCAGTGACATAGAAAAAGTGTCATAACCTCAAATATTTCAAGGAGCTTTTAAGTGAATCTAACCTAAAATTTTTCATAGCCTTAAGTATGATAAATTGTTTATTTCGCGCTGTTAACGTCGCCTTCGTGCAACAGATCTATGAATTTTCACAGAAATGTAAATTTTTCTACACAGAAAAAAAGTTAATACAAAATTATGTTAATTTTTCAGAACATATTGTGTAAAATTAGATAATAAATCGTGTAAAATAATATTTTACAGAACACATTTCCATATGATTTAATAATTTTAATTGGAATTTATTATAATATATTATGTAAAAATTACATAACGTTGATAAGATAGAAGGCCAACGTAAAGTGTCAATAAAACTACGTAATTTATCATGCAAAGATACATAATTATCAATTTAAACCTAAAAATATAGTAATAAGTTATGTAAAGATACACAATATATTATATGAAACTTAAAAATGCTGCTATAATAAAACATTGTATGTTTGATATTCCAACTGTATACAATAATCAAAGTCTAATTTATCGCCAAAATTTCTATCAGTGTTCATACTAACAATATTTATAAGTGCCCAAAATTGTTATTATTTTTGTTTGTTATTTTTATGTCTGATATTACAAGTCTTAAAATCTTTGAAAATTTAAGACGGAAAATATCAAAAATATTTTCCTTTTTTAATTCAAAAATAATTCTCAAAATTATTCCTAACTGGAACTACATTTTTACTGGCACTTTTTTAATTGACACGGAGATCCTGAAAAAAAAACTGAATAATATCGGAATTTTTCATCTCTTTTTATAGAATTTTTAAAACAGTAAATTAAGTCAATATTAAATTTATTTGACGAGCTTTTAGTGCGGGCATATTTCTCAAGAAATCTATATTTAGTCACCCAGACAAAGTCTAATAAATTTGCAAAATAATTACTATTCATGAAATTTTAAACGACTATTTTAACAATAAATAATATTTGTTTATACAATTAAATCTATGAGTCGACTTTTAAGTTATACCAAAACGGGAATCTAAACATAGAACAAACGAACTCTGCCGAAGAAAATCTTGTGAAGCCAGAATGTGTTTACGTTATGATTAAAGCAATATTATTTTTAAAAAGTTAATACAATATAAAATATACGCATTATAACAAAACCGCCACTAGACAGAGTGACTCTACTGATGAGTTTTTAAGCACTTGCGAGAAATATTTTCACGTTGTCAATGCAAAATAATGTGTCTTTATTATCTGGGTAGCGCGGCCGTGAATAAACTTTCTTTGTCGCTAACAACTTAGGTCGTTAAATATTAATAAGTAAAAATTTTTGTTTTGAGGAATAAGGTAAACAAAGAGCTTTTATAAGTAATAAAGTGTAAATAAAGTTATACCGCACTTACTTTTTCGCGAAACTATGTTTGAGGTTTTAAGTATTTGGAAGAATTAAAACTTAATATTTATTAAGAAAAAGCCTCAAAACGAAACTCAACACTTGTTGAGTAAAATGATAAGTGTGACAAAGTTAATTACTATTAACCAGATTATATCTGTATTGGATACTTTTGGTCCCTAAAAACGAATTGACAATGAAAAAGCTCGCTGACCATCAATGGTCCTTGCGCCCTTTTTATGAAAAAGTGAAATTTCGATTTTTACAATAGCCGAGACAGCTAAGAAAGATATGGCGTTATTAGTAAAGCTATCGAAATAAAATTTATGTTAGTCAATATACACCCAAAAATGGATATATGTACCTAAACAAAAATTTTCTACTAGCTTTTATTCAGGCATACAATTTTTTTAACTGTTGATAATATTAATAAGTAATAACAATAGAGGCTTAAAGAACTTTATTCAGATTAATGGGTTAAAAAATACAGTAGTTTCATCTAGGAAATAGTTTCGGTACTTGAAACCCTTAATCACAGAAGCTAACAAACAAATTAGAATGATTTAAAAAAAATTATAAATTAGGATTATTCCAAATGAAATTATAAAACATTATTTGATCAATGTAAAAAGAATAAAAATATTTTTTTTAATTCTAGTATTAAAATTTTAATTGCATATAGAAATGGTGTCAAATAAGCTATATCTCAAAAACAAAAATTAGCAGAAAACTTTTTATACTTCGTTGTGGCTTGTTGTGCGTATATTTACTGGCATAAATTTTATTCCGATAGATCTGTTTTATCTGGGACACCCTGTATTATAATTTTTAAATTTCTGATCAAAAGTGTCTTCGGCTACAAATCCCAAAATTCAATAGTTCATTCAATAAAGAACTTTGAAGATGTCGAGTAAGCCCACAAAAATAGTCTAATTTTTACTATACTCCGTCCAGTTATGCAAGATAGTAAGGAACGCGGCCCGTTTTACACCACAGAGCGCATAAATAGCATAATTATGCATAAATCGTAGTGTATCAAAAATTTAACAGATGTCGGTACCGTTTTCCTGGAAAGGGCATATCCAAAGACTCGC
This sequence comes from Brachypterus glaber, assembly GCA_958510825.1. NCBI lineage: Eukaryota > Metazoa > Arthropoda > Insecta > Coleoptera > Kateretidae > Brachypterus > Brachypterus glaber. Next base: position 13,522,059 of record OY294045.1, read on the forward strand.
ATATCAAGCATAGTACATAAGAATGCGATGCCAGGATTGGCTTGATGTGTCGTCATGTATCTTGTAATGGTTTTTATGTGAGCCTCTGGATAGGCCTTAAGTTGTAATTGTAACCTAAAAATTTGACGTTTTCCTTGTGTTCAATTTAATTTACGTTTGTACAATATGTAGAATATGCTAATTTAGTGTGTATGAAGAATAAACCATAAAAGTACCTTTTTCAATACCATACAAAAGAACATTAAGTATAACCATTTTTTTATGTAACTTTCTCTTCTTTTATTAGCTTCAACGATCGTCAATCATTGTCATAGACAAAAAATGTCACAATATTTTATGTTAAAAGTTACAAGTTTATAACCAACGAAGTAGCTAAAAAATGGCGGGAATTTTAAACTACTATCTTGCATAATTGGACGGACTATAGCTAAAAGTTTTTCAAAAAAATATGAAAATGCTTAAAACCTAACATCACAAACCGTAAATAAAATTCTGGCACCTAATTCGATAGACAAAAATTTAAAATTGAATTATAAAAGTTATTATGAAATATACGAACCGTTAAGGCTGTCATTACGGTTTCTGTAAAATTTCACTCTGATAACGAGTAATGATGTAAGTGGTAATCAACAACATATTTCAGTGAGGAGGCGCCCGTGAAAGGACATTAACAATGAAAAAGCGATGCTGGAAAACTTATTTGAAAGATTCGGCAGTGGCTTGCTTAAGGGTGGGAAAAATTAATTTTCCTATAACTATAGTCTTTTGCGCGTTCTACAATCTGACATCACTGTATCTAGAAAACATAACCTCAAATAATTGAAGAAGATTTCTGGTGCTATTTCACGATTTTTCATATGCCTAACATCAATAAAAACTATTTATCCAATACATACAGATAAGATAATTACCAGCTTTATTTTAAATGAAGGAACTCAATAATAACCCACACGTGGCTTTTACTTTATAGATTGGCCAATTATTTATTTTACACACTTAACTGTCACTTGTCAAATTATTTTCTTGTAAATGTCATTTAAATTTTTAATAAAAATATGAATTTCTAAGCTATTATAGTTATAGTTATAGTTATAGTTATAGTTATAGTTATAATTTATTTTTGCAGATATTATATAGGCATGGAGAGCCCCAAATGTGCTAGGGGCTCTCCATTAATTTTGAAAAAAAAACAGTTCCAACTTTGACAGATTATACATATTGATTGGATAAATCCTTGTATGTGACTCGTGACTAATATTGCCCTTTCTAAAATTAACCCACTCTGCATCCAGCCTCGTGGATTAATTTTTTCATGGGCAATATCCTCTATACTCTCTCGTACCATAAATAACTATTGTCAAGTCACAAGCAAGGGCTTAGTCAGCGTTTTTCACGTTATTGGTAACTAAGTTTAGTGCCGCAGGCATTGTTTTTAGAATTTTCAAGGTCACGCACCTTCACCACCAGAATATAAAATTACCGAATTTGTTTTATAAAGTTTCAAAGAAATTTATTTTATAAAACTTAAAACAGGCAGAGGAACCCTTGTATTGTAATAAAAGGTAGGTACTTTTACTGCCGCGACATGCCGCATGCAAAAATTTTAAAAAATCTTAAGTTCTCGAATTTACCATTTTATAAAATCTACCTATAAATTAAAATTATAAAATCACCTCATGGCCATGCATGGGTAACTAAGTTAATATTTTTACAATTTTTCAGGACAAGCTATTTCTAAAATTCATAATTCATATTGCGTAATCTGTCAAAATTCTAATTAATGTGTCTATTTTAACAGTCTGGAATCAATTTTCTCGAAAACGGTGTATATTAAAAACCTTTATAATAAGGTCAGATATATGACGTTAGAATAACGTCAGAAATATGACGTTATAATAACATTAGAAATATGACGTTAGAGTAACGTCAGTAAAGACATATTTATAAATAGTTATTTATGGTATAAAAGAGGCAACTAGGATTTTGCCCATAAGAAAATTAATACAAGGCTGGAGGCGAAGTGGGTTAATTTTAGAGGGCAATATTATAATATAAGATTCTATGACAGGATTTCATAGAAAATTTCTTGCCATTACTCCCTCCACACATCTGCTCTTTTCCAGTTAAAGGAATTTTCCACAGGCATAGAATAGTATATTCTATAACTAGTATGGAATAGACAATATTCCGCGCGAGCGGAAAGTTTGTCATACGAGCCGGCAGGCGAGTATGATGGTCTCGCGAGCGCGGAATGACTATTCCATACGTGTTGTAGACTATACTTTTTCTTCGACTGCAAATATGAAACACTATAGGGCTTTAAACTGCGGACAAGGTTAAAAACCATTTTTTTTTGTGGCTTGACATTGTAAATGCAACAAAACACATATTTTTAAATAAAGCAATTAATGTTATTTAATAATATTATTAAATCAGTACTTAAAAAAGATTTTTATTTAATTTTAGCACATATTTAAGAATTATAATGCAGAAATTGAACGTTATGTCAGATTGTTGTGACAGATACCAGGTTTAAATATTTAACAATAGATGAGGCAGTTTTAATTTTTTGAACTAAATTGATAAAAAACTGGTCAAATATTAAGAAAAACTAATAAACTTTATGTAATTTTAATGCAAAAATTTAAATTGCATTAAATTATTCAATATTTCATGGTAAAATAAATATATTTTTGCTAATTTTGCTACAGTTTTCTTTACTTTTATAAACAAGAGATGTCACTACATGTGCTCATTCTATCACTTGATACGGAATATTCATACCGTATCTAGAGCTAGAATAGATTCATTCTGTGTTTGAAAAGTGTGTGTATTTGCATTCATACTGTTCAGTTTACGTAGTTCCAGAGAAAGACTTTATAAAACCATTAATCTTTAATGAATATATTAGATTTAAAACTTTTTTTAGTGGTAGAAAACAATATGTGGCGCCACCCATACAATTTTGATGACGTCAAGATTTTACCAAAAACTGACATCTTGTCTACGTCTGATATACGTCGTATGTATGACGTCATAAATATGACCTAAAACTGACGTCGATAGTACGTCGGGGACGTCATTTGGTTTCCTGGGAAATAGACATTAGGTAGATTTAAAATTCTATAACAGAACAGAAATTTGTTTTATTTTGTAGGGCTGTGTAGAAGACATACATACTCCCACTTCCACCCAACCAAACAAATTCTGTATTTGTTCTTTGTTGAACAAATACAATATTTACTTGGCCGGGAGAAAAGTATTATTTTTTGATTAAAGAAATTACTGGCGCCATCTAAATTTTAGTAGAATTATCTTATTCTACAGATTCATATTAGCTATATTCGTTCCTGCCGCTCAGTGCTACACTTTCCGGCCAACCAAATAAATACTGTATTTTTTGTATGAAAAACAAATACAGTATTTATTTGGTTGGCTGGAAAGTGTAGCACAAATGGGATAGAGATAGGGTAGACGTCTTTTGACTCATAATTCTAGTTGTAGAGAGCTCCATTAAATTATGATTATTTTTATTAAAAAAATATATATTTTTGTTTCCTCGAGATCAAGCCGCCACTGTTTCTGATATATTCGGTAATTGATCAGGACCCTGCAGGGGCGGTATTCGCAAGACTGATTAGCGCTGTGAAAATATCACTTAGTGGAGAAAATGATTTCCCAGGTCCTTTTGATAAATGACTGGCATCTTTCTTAGGCGCAAACAGTAGCGGTATTCGACGGAAAATGGCCTATCTCAAAAACAGACTTTTAACGGTTATAAATACTCTTCGCCGCAAACTCGGAAAAGTTAAAATTAAAAAAAAGTATAATTTTCTTACATTCTATTTAAACAGGTCAACAGAATTTTTACAAGTTCCATCTATTTTTGGGTATGTTTGAATCTAATTTCTAGTAGCAACTCTAGCGTTTGAGATATAAATTGGTTTATACTAGGCCCTTTGATTTAGGCTAAAACAAAAAAAAAATAGTTATTTATGGTACTAGTGGGTAAAGTAAGATATTGCCCAAAAGAAAAATGTTTGAGAGCAATATCGGTTTACCCATGAGTGCCATACAAGGTTTTATCCAATAAATAGCTTAGTAATTCATTTTTTTATTAAAAATTTTAATGACATTTACAAGAAAATAATTTGACAAGTGACAGTTGAGTGGGTAAAATAAATATTTATCCACTCAGTAAAGTAAAAGCCACGCGGGGGTTATTATTGAGTTTATCTATTTAAAATAAAGCTGGTAATTGTCTCATTGTCTGTATGTATTGGATAAACAATTTTTATCCTGCCTATCCTGAAAGAATATTAAAAAATTAAACTTTCAAACATTGAAGTTATTTTGTTTAATTGTAAATACTCGTATAAATATAAAAACTAATTTAAAAAAATATATAGAAAAAAATTAAAGCAACGAATAAATAGAACGATTCTAGGTAGGTAGGTAGGTATCAAAGATGAATTTAGATTTTCTTAGATAAACTTCGTAAAAATACACTGTCCAGTAAAAGAGCTTTATTATTTTTCACCTCCCCGCCTGAAAAAGATTTTTTTATTATCAGATTCACTTTCATACATAATATACGAATTTTCACGAAAACTACTAGTAGAGTATACTCCCGCCTCTCAGGTGGTGAGATTAGAAAAATTTTATTGTCAGATGCAAACTTTATCAAAATTTGGGCATTTTTTAGGTTTTTTTTGTAGAATATCTGACTTTGGTGTAAAGTTCTTATTATAATCCTCGGGTTTAAAAATAAAGAAGATGGGATGAGGTATTTCTGGGCAAAGAATATTTTTGGATGAACCCAGAGGGATATTTTTGTGATTCGTCCACCCCAAAAACCCCTATATACTAATTTTGACTAAAATCTTAAAAGTATTTAAAAATATTTACCCCCTCACCCCCTCGGGGGAGGAGTTTGGAAAAATTTTATTATAAGATTCAATTTCAGCAACCTTAAAAACCCCTATATAACAATTTTCAATTTTTTGTAAAAAAATGTATTTTTCCCTATTTGCCCCCCTTGCCGCACCCCAATGTTCACCAAAAACAATCCCGAGTGAGAAATTTTGGTAAGATACCTGTGCGCCAAATTTAAAATCTCTAGCTTAAAGCTTTCTTAAGTTATCGTGTTGACAAGATTTTCCCGGACAGACCGACCGATCTATCCATCGAGCGACAATTTTTTTTGCTCGAAATTGATTTATATCGACAACTCAAAAATAATAAAAAAAAATTGAAAATTTTTGCATGAATACAAACAAGGCTTTCCCAAAATGGGAAACAAAAAAAAAGGCCTGCTGAACCAACGAACTAACAACTCTTCTCTCTAGAATACGCATACCGTCAATATAAAGTATCGCCAACATATCGGTTTGTTTGTAAACAAATAGTAGGTATATTCAGGCCTGAACAATAACAATTACCAGTAACTGTTATTGTTGTCTCTGGTAGAAAAAAGCTGTGAGAGTAAGACAGACAAATGTATATGTTGGCTACGTTTTTGTCAGTTTTTACAAATGAAATGCCTATTCTAGAGAGAAGAGTTATTAGTTTGTTGTGCTGAACAGGCAGTGCGAAGAGTAAATTACTAATTTAAAGCAATATGTTATTCTATGGTATTTTTTCTTCCTATCGTTCTAGCAAGATTCTGCAACGTGTCAAACTAATGATGCTGCTCAAACTAGACTGCCATATGCAGCAGAATGAAAAAGAAAATGTTTTTATTACATCGGCACTTAGTGCTACTAAGAGTGCCGATGTAATGAAATCTTCACCCAAAAGTCAAGATCTTGGACCATTTTTTTTTCACATTTATTTATTTTCACATTTATCTAGAGATAGAATGGATTCATTCTGTTTGAAAGTGTATGCTTACATTCTAAAGCAGTCGCAGAAAAATATATTTCTGACATTTCATTGGTCAAATTCTTAGTATAGTGTTAATGACTGGCTAACCATCCAAATGTCACCAATAACTAATTATTTTTTAAAACTCAGATGCGGCTTTTTATCAGGCACTCCTCAAATGTTCTATTTTTTATTTTTTTAATAATATAATTTTCAGTACTCGGCGAATTTCCAGTACTCGCATAGGCGCAGCGTCGACTCCAACGTTGACGCGAGGTTTTAAATATTTACATTTTAATTTCTTTTTAACTCGATTTTTTTAATGATTCCATTTAAACGAGTAAGGTGGGAAAAAAAGTTATCGATAAATAAAATCAAATGTTTCGATTTAGTGACCTTTATAAAAATTTCCCCCATAATTCGGCAAAATTATTCCGTAAGCCTATCTTTCTGTGTTTATTTTCAACGTTGATGAGTAATAACTGAGTTTATGCTTACTACTAATAATTTTATATTAGTTTTTAAAAGCTTATAAGTAGGGAATCCAGGTTTCGGGATCCCGATCCCGAAATCCCGATCCCGTAATTTAAAAATGTCTTATTTCATCAGAAATTAATTATCTTATATTAAATAAATAAAATTATAAAATTTAAACCAAAAACTTTTATTAAAATAACCAGTGTTAACCATATTTTATTTAAATTTATATTTTACTAAATTAAGAAAAATAAAAAATAAAATAAACACTAATAAAATAATAATATATACACATTGTATGTGTGCATCACGAAAAAAAAAACAAATATTCAGTAAAATATTAATTATTTAAAAAAAAACAAACTTTTTAAAAGTTAAAACAAATAAATTAAATAAAAAGTTAAAAAAAATCAAACTTTTTAAAAGTTAAAGTAAATAAATTAAATAAAAAGTTAAAAAAACATACTTTTTAAAAGTTAAAATAAATAAATTAAATAAAAAGTTACATCTATAACTACCAAGTTGGTAGTACCAACAAAACAAAGCAAACAACATTAAAATATAAATTCATATAAAAAAAATATATATAAAATTATAAACAAACTTAAAAATTTTAAATTAAAATTATTAGCTTAAGAAACATATCTTTTAAAACAATGGCCATGAGCGACCTCTAGATTTTTCAAAACTTCTGAAAAAAATCAGGGATAATACCCTTAACCCTACCCCATGAGTCATAGACTATGACCTTCTTTAGGGGTGCATTTTCACCATCGTAAAGAAAAAATATTATACGCAAATCACAATTACATATCGAGTAACCCGATTCGAGTTGAATAAATAAATTCTAATTTTTCGGGATTTTCGAGATTTTTTTTTGGGATTTTAGGGATTTATCGGGATTTCGGGATTCAAAAATCTTCGGGATATCCCGAACTTTCGCGATCCCGAATTTCGGGACTGGAATCCCTACTTATAAGCCTAAATATCCCATGTTGGCTATGAAATATATGCGAACGAGTTACTGAAAAAAATTAAAATGAAAGGGTTCTAGATCTGCAGGCTATATTTATATTCGCTGGCTCATTTCATATGCACCCGTCACTTGACAATTATTTTAAAATGGTAAATAGGTAAATACTTATTAATACATATAGGTATTATTATTTTTATATATTGTTTTTATGAACATAATTTGTTCTACAAAAAAATAAAAATCAATATTTCAGTTATAGTAATTTCACTTAAAATTACAAACATTTTAAGCCGGTGGACGTTTGTTTAAACTGGTTGCTGACCAGTTATGAAAAAAGTGTGCTATTTTTTAATAGATTAGCTAGGGGAAAACCGCAGAGGAATTCAGTTGTACAAATTGGAGGTAATCCTCCTTTTCGGAGGAAATCTTAGCAACTCGAGGCAATCTTTAGAGGTAATCTGGAGGAAATCTTTGAAGATTTCCTCCTAAAGGTGTACGAAATTTTGTCAGAGATTTACCCCTCATAGCTTAGATTATGTGTACCAAATTTTACAAAGTAAAAAGAGAAAAAAATCTAAGAAAAATTACTGGCACTAAAATTGGTTCATGTTTGTATTATGGAAAATTTTCTTTAGCTATCAAAAAAAAATTAATATTTTATAACTATTTTTTCTAGTTTTTCTGGTATCGAATAATCCACACAAGCTCACCGATTCAAAAAAAAAAAAGTTTATCTAGATGTTTTCTCCTTTTTCAGTTTTTTGCGTAGATATCCTTCAAAAAAAAAAGAGTAAGTAACACCTATTATAGGTCTCCTGATCAAAGTCCTGTTCTATTCTATAATAGGATAGAACAGGACTTTGATCTGGAGATCAGGACCAAGAGATCCATAAAACATTCGAATTTCATTCAATACATTACATTACATTACATTACATTACATTACATGTTTGTTTAACCTCGTACTATTCTACTTAATTAAGCATCCCCTAAGTCCAGGACTTGTGTGGGCTAGTAGTAGAGGGAACCACCGGCTTATACTGACTTTCGAACCAGTTTCTAAAAGTCCTTTTGATCTTAAAAAATCAATAAAATTTATTTTATTAAACAAAATTATATTTTGTTAAATATTGATTTTAATCTTTGTTTTAAGAACACAGTGAAAAAACTCAAAATTATAAAGCCAACGCTTCGCCCCTTATTGTTGGGGCTTCTTCAGGGCAAATTTATTAAAACAATATAATAATTAAATATAAAAACTAGTGTAAATGGTGAAAATATTAAAAAATTAAATTTACATCAAAAAATAAAAAAAAAAATATGACAGAATTTTTTTTTTTAATTTTTTAATGTAAATTAAATTTTTTGGGGACGGATACATTGAAGAGGTTAATTAATTAACCTCTTTAATTAATTAATTAATTATCTAAAAACCCCCAAGGGTATTGAATTAAAAAAAAATAGCTATTCAAGATAAAATTAAGAAAAAAGATTAAAATAAATTAAGCACTAGGATTAGTTTAACGCCTTCAGTAAAAAATAAATAAGTTAAAAAATTCACCCTAGAAATACTAGAGAAATATAAATTATATTTCATTCCTGTATGGACACCTTTATATTTTATAGCCCCGCAAAATTATACCTGTAGCGCCCTCTACTAAACAATAGCTATACTAAATTAAACTTTATTGAAGCGCGAGAGCTACTTCCCCTCCTTTCTCTGGCTACAGTTGGTTCACAACTCGAATAGTAGGGGTGTCCAAACTGATCGCCCGGGTGCATATGCATAATACTTTGGTGAAGCAATTTATATAAATATTTGGTACACCGAGTTTTAATTTTGTTTTTTGTTTTAAATGTATCTGTATTAAAAATATTTATAAATAAAAACAATTTTCTATTAGTTTGCATTTTTTATATTGAAAATTACAAAATACTTCCGAGATTTTGGACATCAAGCTTGAAACTAGTTTTAAAACCCTGCAACGTTTAAGGAAACTTATTTATTTTATACCAAAATAATAACCCGGGGGGGTAAGGGTAAGTAATTTTTTTAACAAAAACTATATATAATTTTTTTATTATAAAAAAAAGAAATACCTAATGACTTTTACCCGGCCTACTTAGATTATAACTTCAAGAAATTGGAAAAAACACAAGAATTTTGGAATTTTTGACATTCTATTAAAAATTAAAAAAAAAATAACAAAAATATGCATTTTAGTAATTTAGTTTATTGAAAGTAGACATAGTCAAAAATATATCCTAAAATTTAAAAAAATATTAAGGTTGGGTTTTTTGAGATATTTAATTTGTTAGCAAATATCTAAAAAAAAAACTATTGATATAAAAAAATTGAATTTTGTCAACAAATTGATGTTGTTTCTAATGTTGAAAACCGTTTTTGGATATCTCTAATAGTTTTAAAGTTATTATACGGCAAAGTCAATTTTTATAATCTATGATTTTGGGAAAAAACTAAAAAAAAACACAAGCTCAAAAGCTCCTATATAGCAATTTTCAAATTTTTGTGAAAAATTGTTGTATTTACCTTACTTCCCCTTCACCCACCCCAATGTTTACCAAAAACAATCCCGAGCCAGAACTTTTGGTAATATACCTGTATACCAAATTTCAAGTCTCTAGCTTAAAGCGTTCTTAAGTTGTCGTGCTTACAAGATTTTACAATTTTTTTTGCTTGAAATGGATTTGTATCGACATAAAACATCATAAAACGCAAAAATGAAAATGAAAATTTTCAAAATGGGAAAGCAAAACAAGTAAAATAATTCGGCAACTAAATATAAAAACTCTCTGTCGTCTGGAATATTTTATATTTTATGAACTATTTTATTTGAACATAAAAATTAGTTATTATTCTAATCTGACAAAATCAGTCAAAATTACTTCAAAATTAACAATTAATGCATCTGAGACTGCACAACACGTTTTTTTTATTGAGTTTAAGTAGTGAGAAATACAAAAATAAGATTAGGTGCCAAGTTTGAGCTCAAAAAAAAAAAATAAAATAAATAAATAAGTGTTAATTTAAACTTGAAAAAAAAAAGAATTAAGAGTTATAAATATTTATAAGGCAAAATTTTTTAATCAAAAATGGCTGGTGTATGCATTAACTTCTAAGCTTATTTCTGTGCAAATTTCAGCTTAAAATTAAATTTTTTATTTTTGGGGGGGGGGGGTGAGATTAGCTTACTGATGCTTGATTTGCATCAGTCATAAATTGGTGCATTAATAACATTTTTAATTTTGTTGAGAATGGTGAAAAATTAGATTATTGGTAAACTAGTGTAATTAAAATTTTAGTTATAGTATTTGCCTATTGTTATTTTACTAAATACTGTAAATAACTAAAACACATCACAAAACATTTTTTTTTGAGATTTTTTTTTTCTCTAAATAAAACTGAAATAAATTTACTTAAGTCTTAATTATCCTCGAGGGAGCAATCGTTTGCCTATTCGTAATTTACTATTTTAATACAAATTTGCATCACAAGCTCCAGCGACGAATAAAAACAAGTCATTAATAGAATCGTTGTTTGTGCGTTTAATTTGTTTAGTAGAAATGTCATTAAATGAATGATAAAACGTTGTAATTGTTATTTAAATTATAATTAAACATTGTAATACAAAAGAAGTTATATTACGGGAATGGACTGCTGCCTATTTAGATTAGATAAAGAGAGAAGTTCTACAAAAAGGGATAAACCTATAATTACACTAGGCAACAAATCGCAACTTTTTTTTGCCCCGATCGGAAAGTAAATTTTTCTTACTAATTCGAGGGCGTAGAATCCGAATCTAACCTTAGAAAAATTGCAGCACCTAAAATTTTTGAGATATAAGTTCAGGTAATAATGATGTTTTTTTCAAGATCTTAAAAAAAAAGAGTAGAATTTTGAAAATTTTAGTGTATATTAAAAAAAATACGAGGAATTCAAAAATCTATATGAAGAACCTACTGTCAGAGTAAGTACGCGAAAAAAAAAGGTTAAAATGAAAGTGCAGAGTTTACTTAATTGCTCATTTGTGGCAAAACTATCAATTTTTTTTAAAAACTTTATAGAACTTAATTTGTAGATTATAAAATTCTCTACAAAAATATTTTTACAAATATTTTTTTATTTTGCTTAGTTTGTTCCTAAAAAGTAAATAAATGAAAAAGATATAAAATTAAAGTACACAGTGTAAACTTTTTTCCCTAGCCCAAAAAATATATTTTTCTTATCAATTTAAAGGCGCAGAATCCAAATTTGACCTTAAAAAAATTCAGCACGTCTTATTTTTTAAATTTTAGTACATCCAATTATGCCAATTTAAAAATAATTTATAAAACAAAATATTGTGTATTTTTTTTTTTTTTGATGGTTCTACATCATAAAAATGTTACTTTATTACATAAGAACCATAATACGTAACATTTTTTTAGTTCATTTTTGACCCCCAAGTAATGATTTTTGACAATTTTTAGCGTACGTGGCGATAAGCTTGTCCCCACATACACCCTTCTTCTTACCCTCCACCCCTACTTAGTTTTGTCACTATCCATTTTTTTTTAATTTTTTTTTTCATAATATCCCTATTTATTCTACCTATGAATTTAAAATTTCTATGTTTTAAGTTGGGTATTTTTTAGCTAATATTGAGTCGCCGAATCCAAATTTGTCCTTGGAATATTTTTGTCTCCCATGATTTTAGAACAAAAGAGGGACAAAATAATGATTTTTTAACATTTTTATCTTATTTTTCTCAGAAAACTTAGGTAATGAAAATATTCTGAGGCCAGATTCGGTTTCAGCGACCCAAAATTGGTTAAAAAACAAATGACTCCAATCGGGGCAAGAAACCGTGTTGCCTAGTGTTATTATTGTTTTGAAATAAAATTATGCATATTTTAGGTAAAAATAACATTTTAGATTATATTTTAAATTACATGAAGGTAAGATATTTTTTTAAGTAAAAAACAATTTTTTTTAATTTTTATAACACAGCTATGTGTACAGTAGGTCTAAAGTTTCCTAAGGAACCTAACAACTCTTCTCTCTAGAATACGCATACCGTTAATATAAAGTATCGCCAACATCTCAGTTTGTTTGTAAACAAATAGTAGGTATATTTAGGCCTGAACAATAACAATTACCAGTAACTGTTATTGTTGTCTGTGTTAGAACAAAGCTGTGCGAGTAAGACAGGCAAATGTATATGTTGGCTACGCTTTTTTCAGTTTTTACAAATGAAATGCCTATTCTAGAGAGAAGAGTTATTAGTTCGTTGATACCCCGTTGTGTGTGAAGGTTTTGTACTTGTTTTTTTGTTTAAAAAATACGAGGAATTCAAAAATCTATATGAAGAACCTACTGTCAGAGTAAGTACGCGAAAAAAAAAAAAAGGTTAAAATGAAAGTGCAGAGTTTACTTAATTGCTCATTTGTGGCAAAACTATCAATTTTTTTTTTAAACTTTATAGAACTTAATTTGTAGATTATAAAATTCTCTACAAAAATATTTTTACAAATATATTTTTATTTTGCTTAGTTTGTTCCTAAAAAGTAAATAAATGAAAAAGATATAAAATTAAAGTACACAGTGTAAACTTTTTTCCCTAGCCCAAAAAATATATTTTTCTTATCAATTTAAAGGCGCAGAATCCAAATTTGACCTTAAAAAAATTCAGCACGTCTTATTTTTTAAATTTTAGTACATCCAATTATGCCAATTTAAAAATAATTTATAAAACAAAATATTGTGTATTTTTTTTTTTTGATGGTTCTACATCATAAAAATGTTACTTTATTACATAAGAACCATAATACGTAACATTTTTTTAGTTCATTTTTGTCCCCCAAGTAATGATTTTTGACAATTTTTAGCGTACGTGGCGATAAGCTTGTCCCCATATACACCCTTCTTCTTACCCTCCACCCCTACTTAGTTTTGTCACTATCCATTTTTTTTTAATTTTTTTTTTCATAATTATTTATTCTACCTATGAATTTAAAATTTCTATGTTTTAAGTTGGGTATTTTTTAGCTAATATTGAGTCGCCGAATCCAAATTTGTCCTTGGAATATTTTTGTCTCCCATGATTTTAGAACAAAAGAGGGACAAAATAATGATTTTTTAACATTTTTATCTTATTTTTCTCAGAAAACTTAGGTAATGAAAATATTCTGAGGCCAGATTCGGTTTCAGCGACCCAAAATTGGTTAAAAAACATATGACTCCAATCGGGGCAAGAAACCGTGTTGCCTAGTGTTATTATTGTTTTGAAATAAAATTATGCATATTTTAGGTAAAAATAACATTTTAGATTATATTTTAAATTACATGAAGGTAAGATATTTTTTTAAGTAAAAAACAATTTTTTTTAATTTTTATAACACAGCTATGTGTACAGTAGGTCTAAAGTTTCCTAAGGAACCTAACAACTCTTCTCTCTAGAATACGCATACCGTTAATATAAAGTATCGCCAACATCTCAGTTTGTTTGTAAACAAATAGTAGGTATATTTAGGCCTGAACAATAACAATTACCAGTAACTGTTATTGTTGTCTGTGTTAGAACAAAGCTGTGCGAGTAAGACAGGCAAATGTATATGTTGGCTACGCTTTTTTCAGTTTTTACAAATGAAATGCCTATTCTAGAGAGAAGAGTTATTAGTTCGTTGATACCCCGTTGTGTGTGAAGGTTTTGTACTTGTTTTTTTGTTTAATAAGCTGTTTTATGTATTCTTTGATAATTTTGCATATAATACACATTTTTTTTTTGCACTGGGTATTTAAGACCGAAATTTATGTTGCCTAACGTATTGGATTGCTGTCCATTACTATATCCATTAAAAGGGTAAATCCATGGTATAAAAAAAAACACGTAACACATTACAGCTGCAGAAAAAATTACACTTTCTTTTAAATATTTTATTTAATTAAAATTTGTTTGTTATTTATTATTAATAATATTATTAAAGATTGTTTTTTAAAAAAATAATGATACAATAAAATATTTAAAAGAAAGTGTAATTTTTTTCTGCTACTGTAACATGAGTTACCATTGATTTATTATTATTATTACCCAGAAGGATTTTGTTGTGCTTAATCCAAATCTGATGGACGAAAAGACGGACATTTTTAAAGTTACTTATTTTTTTATGAAACACATTCGTATCCAAGAATTTTTTATCCAGGACGTTTTATTGGCAATTTGGGAAAAGGTATAAGGTACACTAAAATAGATACCCAAATTGTTTTATCATCTAACAAGATATTTTTTTATAATAAATGCTTTTTTAACATAAAACTACCCACTAAACACGTGAGGTTGCAGATATTCTGAAGAATTCTTAAAAGGAGGTACATTGTGACAACTATGCAACTTTTATAAAATGTTTTTCTGTGATAACAATGTATAAAAAAAGGCTACATTATGATTTCTCAACGCAACTACCATGAAAATTTTATAAAAGGTTTGTCTACGTTATCGCGTATGCATGTATTATAAATCCCTATAGTAAAACTTAAAAAAACGTGTAATTTGCGAAGTGTAAAAGAAGTATTATAAATAAAGTTTGTAGAATTCCTGGGATGGCGAACATTCGTAATTCTTATAGAAGTTTGTCTACTTCCACGTTGCTATTTGTATCCTACCAGCATTAGCATGTAATTTTTTAATAAATACCTAACTTAATATATTAATTTTAGCTAAGGCCTAAGTGGGTCATGCTAATTTAGTGCACATCACTGGATTAGTAAATGGGATCCTCTATGCCTGACATTGGGAATATACTATGTAGTCTACAGCTTTCCCCTTTAACTCTTGTCGAATCTTGTTAATGATATTACAAAAAACTTACAAGTGGAAAAGTTATAAAAAGTACATATCTTCTTGTTACCTTAACTACCTCGTATCTCCAAACTTACAGGTTTTCAGGGGACACAAAAAACCGGTTAACTTTAAAATTCTTATTTTTTTATTGTATTATAGACAACTATTATTTCCAAGTTGTAACTGGAGATACGAGGTTGCTCAATTAAAAACTGTGAAATATTTAAGGCATGTAATTTTTAAATATTTACAATATTTTAGTAAAAAATAGTTTATTGGGGTTTTTCAGGTTGATGATAATCAATTTTTTTTAACTTCTCCCGTGGGGAGGGGGGTTATTTTAAAATGTTTACAATATTTTTGTAAAAGTTGGTATATAGGGGCCTCTTTTCACACTTGTTAGTTAAATTACTATTAACGAGCTGAAGTGAAAAATGGGAAAGCGATTTTACTGGGCAGTATATTTTAAATACCATAATGTCCACTGTGCTTTTTATAGGTAATAAGATATTGCAGACACCATAATAGTATAGAACTGAATTAACTAGCCAGCTTTGCAAGCTGTCACTACCAATCTTTGTATTTGCTTAAACACAGGTGTCTACTCTTTTTTACATTTTTTTTTATATCGATTGCATAATTCTTGAGCCGAATATGCAAAAATTACTTTCATTTTCCAATTTTGATTATACCTTGGACGTGGCAGGCTGGTACCTTTGTAAGTGTGCACCTTTGGTAAAATATAGCTGCAAGATGTAATTTAATTTTTAATAGCAGTTTATTTTGGTTGCACTGCTAATTTTTTAATGTTGGTAATTTGTATGCAGTTTTATGATTACACTAGGCAACAAATCCCAACTTTGTTTTTGCCCCGATCGGAAAGTAAATTTTTGTTACTAATTCGAGGAAGTAAAATCCGAATCTCACATTCCAACAACTCATATTTGATTTTGGACTTGAAAATTTTAGGGTATATTTAAACAAATACGAGGAATTCAAAAATCCATATGCGAAGGACCTACTGTCACAGTAAAAAATGCGAAAAAACATAAAAAGCTTAAAATTAAAGTGCAGTGTTTACTTAATAGAGGTCTGTACAACTAGAATTATGAAACAGAAGACGTCTACCCTATCTCTATCTCATTTGTGCACGGCACACCACTACCAACTTAGATAAATTAAAAAAATATTGCATTTTTTTCAATTTTTATCAACAGTTACCGTTGATTTTTGTAAATAAACCTAAAGAAATGAATATTTTTTGCTAAGAAATAACACTGACGATTTAATAGTAAAATAAAGAATGAAATATAAATCCTATTAATTGTTCTTAGGTTGGTTGCTTAATCTGTTTGTTTATTTACAAAACATAACCTCAAATATGAAAAGGTAAATATGAATTTATTTAACGTTTATCATATTTATTATTAACTATATATTATTATTATATATTTTAATATCGTTACCAGTTTCTACATTTCAAGAAATTTTATGACTAGCGTTATTTCTGTTATAGCTACCAAAATGCCAAGATGTTTTTACAAGGGTTGCAAAAGTCCAAACGAATTTCGCCTAGGCTTTAAATCTAAGGTATAAAGAAAGAACTTACCTTTGGTAAACAATATTTAAATATCAAAATTCGTAAAAGTACTATAATAGTCAATAAAAACACAATATTTAGTAAAACACACAAAAAACTGAAATCAAAACAATATCAAACGCAGCTCACACAATGACAGTGGCTAACGAAAATGGCGTTACTGACAGTGCAGCCAACATAAAACCTAGTAGATTTTTTTTTTCTTTATGTTGGTGATATTACTTCTATCCTTTTTGGGTAGAACTTTTGTCCCTGTCTAATCTAAATGGAGAAATCTCCATTGCTCATTTGTGGCAAAACTATCAAATATGTATAAAAATTATATAGGACTTAAGACTATAAAATTATCTACAAAATTATTTATACATTTTTTTTATTTTGCTTAGTTTGTTCTAAAAAGTAAATAAATGAAAAAGCAATAAAATTAAAGCACAATGTGCAGGGGAAGTCAGGGTTAACTGGGCTACAGGGTTAACTGGTCCACCTGGATTTTATCAACTTTTTTTATTAGTATTGGCGCCTTAGGGCAAATTCTAGTGATATTTAGTTAGTAGTATTTTTTAAAGTACTATGACGGACCGTGTTGTCCACGTGTAAGTTGTAGTAAAGAAAGTTAATTTTTTTCTATGAAAAGTGGGTATTTACCTTAACTTTTATTTTTTAATTACTACTTTTTTATTAATAGGAGGATCTAGACTAATATTTTACCTAACATACTGAGTATTTTATTAATTGTTCTGCATAATTTCCGCCTTCTAATATCTTATTAAGTAACTGGACCATTTATGTCAATATTAATTCGTTCGGGGTTAACTGGGCCAAGTCCAGTTAACCCCGGACCAGTTAACCCTCAGATATATCTAATATTTAACATATTATGTTGTCTATTTTTATGTTGGAATTAAATTTTATTTGATTTCAAATCGTTTTTTTTTCACAATAATTACAATACAATACATTTTTGTTAGTGGACCAGTTAACCCTGAGTAGTGGTCCAGTTAACCCTGCCCTATGGGGTTAACTGGTCCAGCGGGGTCAACTGGTTTATCGTTAATAACTTCTTTTTATATAAATAATATTTGTCTGAAGTATTAATATGTTCTAACTATAGTATTAATCTACCTTTTGCTATAGAAAATATTTGAAAATTGTTTACAGGTTTTTCTAAAACTTGATATGAAAAAAAGGGGCCCAGTTAACCCCGACTGCCCCTAAACTATTTTCCCGAGCGCAAAATAGTTATTTGGTACTAGTGGGTAAAGTAAGATATTGTTTATTTATTATTATTATTATTATTTTATTTTATTGTAAAATGTTAGTATTTTGCCAAAAAACTGTCTTTTCTAAAAGAGTGAGGTAAATTGACGACAGTAATATAATTTATACCTAACTAATATTTTAACTCCTACTTTTGGGTAAATATGGCTTAATAGTAAGTCTTTATATTGATGTATTAAATAAATAGTTATTTTTGTATTAAGAGCGCAAAATGACTAATTTCTGTTTGAGCGTGGAACTTGCTGAAAAAGTCCAGCAGAGATCAGCAATTACGCGAAAGCAGAAATCACATTTTGAGCTCGTAATACAAACAACATTTTTTTCTACGATCTAAAATAAATAAATAAATAAATTTTAGGCAGTAAATTTATAACCTTTAAGGTCTAAGCACTTACAGTTTTCCCCAAATCTGGTGGTTTTGAAGTAAAATCCTCACCACTGCCACTCTTCAAAATTCCTTCATAACAATAAATATTTGGCACACAAATATTTAGTACACGAAATTGAGATTTGATTCAAAATAAATAAAAAATGTATATTAAAAAACATCCAAATGGCGGAGCACAACATCTCGTAGCATATACTTGACAGTTGTTTTACGACTGTCATGCCGGTTGCCTACACTATAGAGCGCAAAATTCAATTTTGCGCTTGCTGTCATGGTAACATGCAGAAAAGTAAAATTCCAAGAAATAGTTTATTTTGCGATTTGAAAACTTCATTTTTTTTTGTAGAAATGTTAACTTTTCTATTAGATAGAAAATAGTTATTTTTGTATTAAGAGCGCATAATTACTGATTGAGCGTGGAATTTTCTGATCGAGGCGTCTAGCCCAGAAGAGAAAATTGTTTGAATTTTTTACTCCCCCTTCCGAAACCTGACTTAACTACTAATATAAGTTTAGTTAATTTTTAAGAATAAAAAAATTTGTAATTTTTTAGATTTTTATTACAAATATTTACCAGTAAAAAAATATTTAAATAAAAACTATTTACAAATGACAATATTTTTAATATGGATACAACATAAATATTTACAAGTTCTGAGCAGTGATTTCATAATTTATTTATTTACATTAAAACTAAAAGAATAAATGCTTAAATTGGAAATAACTATAATAAATAATCTAATTTTGCATGTCCATAAGAAAAGTGACTTGAATGTACATTCTTTTATCTAAAAGCGCCACTTTTTGTGTAACAAATACGTTCGAAAAGTTTGATTTATCGCACTAGTGCATTAAGTAATATAGTCGTTTTTATTAATAAAAGATTGGTATAAGTTATTATTAGTATTAAACACAAACTGTTATTGGGTTGAAAAACCTGTAGTTTTGTCAAATAAACATACAATTGATAACATTTGAACCATAGAGAAGAAAAGAGGACTAATAGTCCAGCCTGCGCAAGATTATTTTTTTTGTGACCTTTAAGGTCTCAGCACTTACAGTTTTCCCCAAATCTGGTGGTTTTGAAGTAAAATCCTCACCACTGCCACTCTTCAAAATTCCTTCATAACAATAAATATTTGGCACACAAATATTTAGTACACGAAATTGAGATTTGATTCAAAATAAATAAAAAATTTATATTAAAAAACATCCAAAGGGCGGAGCACAACATCTCGTAGCATATACTTGACACTTGTTTTACGACTGTCATGCCGGTTGCCTACACTCTAGAGCGCAAAATTCAATTTTGCGCTTGCTGTCATGGTAACGAGCAGAAAAGTAAAATTCCAAGAAATAGTTTATTTTGCGATTTGAAAACTTCATTTGTTTTTGTAACTTGTTAACTTTTTTATTAGATCATAGAAAATAGTTATTTTTGTATTAAGAGCGCAAAATTACTGATTAAGCGTGGAATTTGCTGATCGATGCGTCTAGCCGAGAAGAGAAAATTGTATGAATTTTTCACTCCCCGTTCCAAAACCTGACTTACTACTAATATTAGTTTAGTTTAAAAAAAAATGTAATTTTTTAGATTTTTATTACAAATATTTACCAGTAAAAAAATATTTAAATATAAACTATTTACAAATGACAATATTTTTAATATGTATACAACATAAATATTTACAAGTTCTGAGCAGTGATTTCATAATTTATTTATTTACATTAAAACTAAAAGAATAAATGCTTAAATTGACAATAACTATAATAAATAATCTAATTTTGCATGTCCATAAGAAAAGTGACTTGAATGTACATTTTTTTATTTGGTTTCATCTAAAAGCGCCACTTTTTGTGTAACAAATAAGTTAGAAAAGTTTGATTTATCGCACTAGTGCATTAAGTAATATAGTCGTTTTTATTAATAAAAGATTGGTATAAGTTATATTAGTATTAAACACAAAATGTTATTATGTTGAAAAACCTGTAGTTTTTCAAATAAATAAACAAACAATTGATATTGAAAATGATCACATTTGAACCATAGAGAAGAAAAGAGGACTAATAGTCCAGCCTGCGCAAGATTATTTTGTGACAGCACGGGGCAGACAAATGACGTAACGCGATTTATCCCACCTTGCGCAGTACGCATCTCTGTTGGCTGTAAAATACTGTAGGTCGTAAAACAATTCGTCACCACAGTATTTATTTGTCGTATCTCCACAAATCCCCCGGTAAAAATCTCAAAATGTCCGAAAATATGAGGGTGCTAGAAGCTCCAAAAGCTATGAATGAGCTACCAAAAAATCAATTTTTAACTTTCCGAGTCATATATTTCATTTAATACATTCAGATTAAGCTATTTTCATAGTTATACACAATAATTCTGGGACCAAGGGGTGAGAACAGTCTTTAAAATATGTGATACCTAATTTTTAAAGTAATGAGAATTTATGGAATGAAATTTTGATTAAATGGAAATTAAAGAGAGTTTTTAGTGTTGACATATGCCAGGCCGATCCCGGCAGTCTAGTGGATAGTACATCTGGCTTCGGTGCTAGGGATCGTGGGTTCGAATCCCACTTAGGGCATGGTTGTTATGTGTTGTCTTTATCGAATATTATAATGTATATTGAAAAATAAATAAACTGTATCTGGTTAAAAAGGAATTTTCCTAAGACCAAAAAAAATTAAAAAAAAAAAAAAAAAAAAAAAAAAACATATGCCAGATAAAGTTTATCAAAGTGCAGCTAAATTTAGCTGATACGTAATAACCATATCAACTCCAGCCAAAATCCAGAATTTGCTCTTAACTGAGACTTTATCTTTTATATAAAGTTTTAACTGTACACTGATAAACTGGGCCTTAGCCTAGTGAATAGTTGTGTAAAAATAGACTAATCTAAATGTAATAAATGTAATTTGTTTGACTCGGTAAGGTAAAAATATATTTTTCGGGGACACCATTTCACCACCTTTTCGAGGCTTTTAGCATCCAAAGGAACCCGTAGCTTAATTTGAATGTACTTTAAGACATATATAAAATACAGCTGGGAGCAAATAATGAAATAAAAATGGCCACCAGCTCTTAGACTATTCAAAGGTAAAGGGGAGACCGACTTTAAACACGTATTATTTTTTATATGTATTTACTACAAAATTAACCGAACTTAGTTATAATTAAAGAAGTCATTTGTGGTTTCTTTATTTTATTACTATTCATTCTAATACTACTTATACAAAAGTTTCATGATAATAAGATAGAGGAAAAAAAGGATTCATCAAGTATTGTACTGGTTTACTCTGTTGTTTATAAGTAAGAGCCTTAACGTTGCGCATAGAGTAAAACATTACAATTGTTCGAAGAATTCCTATTTACCGCTATGTAATAATTTAATATGTTGATGTTGTTGTTATAACATATTTCATGTTTCATACTTAACGTAACTTTCAAGTCACTTTTTTAAGAGCTGCATTTTTTCTCATAAAGTTACCAAAGAATTTTTGCTCATTTTTTGCTAGCCTAATCTAAAATATCACATATTTACTGGCAACGCAGGAGTTTAAGGATTTATGAAATAAATCCAACTTTTGGCTTTGGATAAAAATATCCATCAGCATTTGGCGGTAAATATTGTCTATCTTCAGATATTGCAGGCTTAATCGGAGGTTGCGTTACAAAGGGTGTGTAGGGAGGTTGAGTTACTGAAGGTTTGTATGAAGGTTGAGTTACTGAAGGCTTGTATGGAGGTTGAGTTACTGAAGGCTTGTATGAAGGTTGAGTTACTGAAGGTTTGAATGGGGGCTGGGTAACAGAAGGTTTGTAGGGTGCCTGTGTTACAGAGGGTTTATACGGAGGTTGAGTTACTGAAGGCCCGTATGGAAGTTGAGTTACCGAAGGCTTATATGGAGGTTGAGTTACTGAAGGGGTAAATGGTGTTTGATAAACTGAAGGTTTGTAGGGCGGCTGAGTTACAGTTGGCACATATGGGGTTTGAGTTACAGATGTTTTGTAAGGAGGCTGTGTAACTGAAGGTTTGTATGGTGGCTGACTTACTGGAGGTTTGTATGGTGGTGGGGTTACCGAAGGACCTGTTGGCCTAAACGGAGGTTGTGTACCTGGAGGTTGACTAAATGAAGGTTGTGTTACCAGTGGTTTGTAGGATGATTGAGTTCCTGGTGGACTATAGGGAGGCTGAGTACTCGGTGGTCTAAATGGCTGCTGTGGGACTGCTGGTCTATATGGAGGTTGGCTTTGACGTGGTTTGTAAGGTGGCTGCGTTTTCGGGGGCTGACTATATGGAGGTTGTGTTACGGAGGGTTGAGTTCTTGCCGGTGTATATGGAGGTTGAGATGGTGGTACAGGAGTAACCCCTAATGGGAAAGTTTGAGTGCCTGGTGGTAAATATGGAAGGACGGTTCCTGGGGGCTTTCCAAATGGTGGTTGCGTAACGGAGGCTTTAAAAGAAGGTTGAGTCACTGAAGGTCGGTAAGGTTTTACTGTTCGTGAAGTTTGTGTTTCTGGTGGCTGAGTAACTGATGGTCTATATGGCTGCTGTGGGATTGACGTTTTATACGGAGGTTGACTTTGAGGTGGTCTATAAGGTGGCTGCGTTCTCGGGGGCTGACTAAATGGAGGTTGTGTTACGGGTGGTTTATATGAGGGTTGTGTTACTGGCGGTATATATGGAGTCTGATATGAGGGTCTTTTTGGTGTGGTTCCTGGAGGTCGGTAAGGTTGTACTGTTCCTGGGCGACTATAAGGTTTATAGGGTGGTTGAGTGCCTAGTGGCCTATATGGTTGCTCTGTTACTGCTGGTTTGAAGGAAGGTTGACTCGGGGGTGGTCTATAAGGTGTCTGAGTTACTGGAGGAGGTTGTCTTCCAGGAACTGCAGGTTTTTCAGGTGGTAAATAGGGTGGAGCTTGTGTTTTTGGTTTAAATGGTGGCTGAGTACCTGAAGGCCGGTACGGAGGTTGAGTTACTAATGGTTTAAAGGGTGGTTTTGTAACAGGTTTATCAGTAACAAAAGGTCTATAGGGTGGTTTAGTTGGAAATACTGGTGGTTTATACTCTGGTTGTGTAACTGGTGGTGGAAATCCCGGTGGCCTGTATGGTGTTTGTGTTACTGGTGGTTGAATTCCCGTTGGCCTGTATGGTGGTTGAACTCCCGGTGGTTGAATAACAGGTGGGTGAGTAACAGGTGGTTTATATGGTGGTTGGGTTACAGGAGTTTGAACTCCCGATGGCCTGTATGGTGGCTGAGTTACTGGTGGTTGAATTCCTGGTGGTCTGTATGGTTGTTGGGTTACTGGTGGTTTAGCTCCCGGCGCTCTGTATGGTGGTTGAACTCCCGGTGGTCTATATGGTGGTTGAGTTACGGAAGGTTGAACTCCAGGTGGCCTGTATGCTGGTTGAGTTACAGGTGGTTGCGCTCCCGGTGGTTTGTATGGTGGTTGAGTTACGGGCGGTTTATATGGTGGTTGTGTTACGGGAGGTCTATATGAGGGTTTTCCTGGTACTGGGAATGAAAATGCTGGTGTTTTGTATTCATAACCAGGAGTTTTTGATGTAACAGGTGGCCTATATGGTGGTTGAGTTACTGCTGGTTGAACTCCTGGTGGTATATATGATGGTTGGGTTACTGGAGGTTTAACTCCTGGCGGCCTGTATGGTGGTTGAGTTACTGGTGGTTGATATCCAGGTGGCCTGTATGGTGTTTGAGTTACGAGTGGTTTATATGGCGGTTGGGTAACCGTAGGTTTATATGAGGGTTTACTTGAGACGGGGAATGGAACTGCTGGGGTTTTATATTCATAACCAGGAGGTTTTGATGTAACAGTTGGCCTATATGGTGGCTGAGTTACTGGTGGCTGAATTCCTGGTGGTCTATATGGTGGCTGCGATCCCGGTGGCCTGTATGGTGGCTGAGTTACAGGTGGTTTATAAGGTGGCTGAGTAACTGGAGCTCCCGGTGGTCTATATGGTGGTTGCGTTACTATAGGTTTATATGGGGGTTGTGTTTCCGGAGGTTTATATGTGGGTTTACTTGGTACTGTGAATGGAACTATGGGTGTTTTGTATTCATAACCAGTAGTTTTTGGTGTAACAGTTGGCCTGTATGGTGGTTGAGTAACTGGTGGTTGAACTCCTGGTGGTTTATATGGTGGTTGAGTTACTGGTGGTCTATATGGTAGTTGGGTTACAGGAGGTTTAACTCCTGGCAGTCTGTAAGGTGGTT
This sequence comes from Brachypterus glaber, assembly GCA_958510825.1. Taxonomy (NCBI): domain Eukaryota; kingdom Metazoa; phylum Arthropoda; class Insecta; order Coleoptera; family Kateretidae; genus Brachypterus; species Brachypterus glaber. The sequence continues at coordinate 13,546,727 of OY294045.1, forward strand.
GAGTTACTGATGGTGGATATCCTGGTGGCCTGTATGGGGGTTGTGTTACTGGTGGTTGGACTCCCGGTGGTCTATATGTTGTTTGCGTTACTGGAGGTTTATAAATTGGTGGTTGTGCTTCCGAAGGTTTATATGTGGGTATACTTGGTACTGGGAATGGAACTGCTGGCGTTTTGTATTCATAACCTGGAGTTTTTAATGTAACAGGTGGCCTATATGGTGGTTGAGTTACTGGTGGTTGAACTCCTGATGGTCTATATGGTGGTTGGGTTACTGGTGATTGATTTCCTGGTGGTTGAACTCCTGGTGGTTTATACGGTGGTTGAGTTACTGATGGTCTGTATGGTGGTTGGGTTACTGGAGGTTTAAATTCTGGGGGCCTATATGGTGGTTGAGTTACTGGTGGTTGAATTCCAGGTGGCCTGTATGGTGGTTGAGTTACTGGTGGTTGAACTCCTGGTGGTTTATACGGTGGTTGTGTACCTGGTGATTGAATTCCTGGTGGTTGAATTCCTGGACGCCTGGAAGGTGGTTGGGTTACTAAAGGTTTGTATGGTGGCTGTGTGACTGGAGGTTGATACGGTGGTCTACTTGGAGTTGAAAATGAAACTTCTGGCTTTTTATATTCATAACCAGGAGGTTTTGATGTTACAGGTATATATGGTGGTTGAGATCCTGGTGGTCTATATGGTGGTTGTGTTACTGGTGGTTGAATTCCTGGTGGTTGAATTCCTGGTGGTTGAATTCCTGGTGGTTGAACTCCTGGTGGTTTATACGGTGGTTGAGTTACTGATGGTCTGTATGGTGGTTGGGTTACTGGAGGTTTAAATTCCGGGGGTCTGTATGGTGGTTGAGTTACTGGTGGTTGGATTCCAGGTGGCCTGTATGGTGCTTGAGTTACTGGTGGTTGAACTCCTGGTGGTTTATACGGTGGTTGAGTTACTGATGGTCTGTATGGTGGTTGGGTTACTGGAGGTTTAAATTCTGGTGGCCGGTATGGTGGTGGAGTTACTGGTGGCTGAACTCCTGGTGGTCTGTATGGGGGCTGAGTTACTGGAGGTTGAAAACTCGGTGGTCTGGATGGTGGTTGAGTTACAGGAGGTGGTGGTGATTGCGTCACTGAAGGTTTGTATGGTTTTTGTGTTACTGGAGGTTGATAACTCGGTGGCTTGTACGGTGGTTGCGTTACTGATGGTTGTGTACCTGCAGGCGGTTGTGTCTCTAAAGGTTTATATGGTGGTTTAGTAACTGAAGGTTTATATGGTGGAGGTGTTCCTGGAGATGGTGTGATTGCTGGTTTAGATGGTATTGGGAATGGAATTGCTGGTGTTTTATATACATAACCAGGTATTTTCGGGGTTTCTATAGGCCTATATGTTTGCTTTATAGGCGGTTTGTATGTAGTTTGAGTCACAGGTGTCTGTGTAACAGGTGGGCTATAAGGTGGCTTGTATGGAGTAACTGAAGGTAGAGTTCCTGTTGGTCTAAATGGTGGTTGTGAGCCCGGTGGTCTGTACGATGGTTTAGTTCCTGGAGGTTGAGTTCCTGATTGTTTATATGGTGGTTGAGTTCCAGGGGGTTGCGTTTTCGGCTGCGTGTATGGTGGTTGAGTTACTGGGGGTGTAGTTACCGATGGTTTGTATGGGGGTTGAGTTCCTGGTCTCCGATATGGTGGTTGGGTTGCGGGTGGTTGAGTTTCTGTTGGCCTATATGGTGGTTGTGTTTCAGGTGGCCTATATGGTTGTTGAGTTCCTGGGGGTTGAGTTACCGGTGGCCTGTATGGTGGTTGTGTTACTGGTGGCCTGTATGGTGGTTGAGTAACTGGGGGTTGAGTTCCTGTTGGCCTAATAGGTGGTTGTGTTCCAGGTGGCTTATATGGCGGTTGAGTGCCCGCTGGTCCGAATGGAGGCTGTGTACCCGGCCTTTGAGTAACTGGTTTTCTTGGTGGCTGGCTTGGTATTGGGAATGGAACAACTGGAGTTTTATAAACATATCCAGTTGTTTGAGTACCTGTTGGTCTATATGGTGGCTGTGTTGGTGTAGGTCTAAAGGGAGGCTGTGTTACTGGTGGTTGGTATGGAGGTTGTGTAGCAGGGGTCTGTGTAACTGGAGGACTATATGGTGGCTTGTATGGAGTAACTGGAGGTTGAGTACCTATTGGTCTAAATGGTGGTTGTGTTCCTGCTGGCCTATATGGTGGCTGAGTTCCTGAGGTTTGAGTTACCGATGGCCTGTATGGTAGTTGTGTTTCTGGTGGCCTGTATGGTGGTTGAGTAACTGGGGGTTGAGTTCCTGTTGGTCTAAATGGTGGTTGTGTTCCTGCTGGCCTATATGGTGGCTGAGTTCCTGAGGTTTGAGTTACCGATGGCCTGTATGGTGGTTGTGTTTCTGGTGGCCTGTATGGTGGTTGAGTAACTGGGGGTTGAGTTCCTGTTGGCCTAAATGGTGGTTGTGTTTTTGGTGGTCGGTATGGTGGTTGAGTTCCTGGGGGTTGAGTTCCCGGTGGCTTGTATGGGGGTTGAGTTCCTGTTGGTCTAAATGGTATCTGAGGCTGACTTGGTCTATACGGTGTTTGTGTAACACTAGGTTTGTACGCAGGTTGAGTTACTTCAGTTTGTGTTGCAGGTGGTCTGTATGTTGTCTGAGTTACTACGGGACCATAAGGAGGCTGAGTTCCTGAAGGTTTATATGGCGGTTGACTAGGAGGTCTAGATGGCGGACCTTCATCAAAAGGAACATTTGGTTTAGGATACTTGTAGCCATCAGCACCATCTCTCTTTGCTCTGACTAAATTTGTTGTTTCTATTAACGAATCGCTATTACTGTTTATATCGTGTGCCAAACTACTTAGCACAAGCTGTGCTAAAAAGAATAAAAGACGTAGAAGTCTCTGAAACAAAAAAAAAACATATTAATTTTGTAGGTCAAGGTCAATATTGTGTAATTTACTTGTGAATATATTAGTGTGCCTGAAAATATATACAGACAGTCGACTGCGATCCAAAGCTCAACTTTTAAACGAGTTGAGGTGACAACTTAGCTATCTTTTTGCACTTAATTATATATTTGTAGGTTTTTAAAATGCCAGAATAAAGCAAAAAAAAATAGCATAAGTTACCTAAATTATCATGCCATCAGATTTTATAATATTCTGCCATTGAGGATGAGACAGCTCAAACTCGAACTGTTTAAAAATAAAGTAAAGAAATATTTTTTTAGCAAAGCTTTCTATAACTTTGAAGAATATATGGAAAATAATTTTAATGACATAAACTTTTAAACTTTACTATTAATTTAGTTATTTACTATTAATTTATTTATTTGTGATTTAATTTTAAACTGTATTTATTATTTTTAAACTTTACTATTAATTTAGTTTTTTACTATTAATTTATTTATTTATTTGTGATTTAATTTTAAACTGTATTTATTATTTTGTATTGACTTGTGTAACTGCTGTATGACACTAATAAACTATCTTATCTTATCTTATCTTATCTTAGTTACGTGTTGCAAATATAAAGTCGTAATCTCAATTTGTTCAAAAGTTAAAAAGGGTTAGACTTTTGGACTGCACTGTATGTATTATTGATTTTTATTTCTATTACCTAATCATGTTCATAAATTAATAAATATTAAAATAACTTAATTAAAATATTAAAACAAAAATACAAACAAAATATAGCCACAAGCTCAATTTAACCAGATTTCATTTCACACAAATGTGCTAAAAGCATGTTAAGCAGCTACCTTCTTCAGAAAATAAATTTTAAAAGTTACAGTGCAGGTCATTTTAATACCGTAGTTTCGAATTTTAAAAAATCGTCAAAAAACGTCCTAGACAAAAATCTCTTGGGGAGCCTTCAAGTATTACGTAACGCAAATTTTAATCATTTTGGACTTTTTGTCTTTTTGTCTTTTTGAATATACTTGATATTTGTAGCTGTTAAAATGTGGGTAGGGAGGCAGATGAGGGCATTGTTTTATCGGAAATGTGGTTTGTGTGGGCCTTTTTTTCAAAGCTAATAAAACATCTATTTGGCCATATATTTTTAAAAAATTTTTACAGATTTTTTTCAGGGTTTAAAATGGGGTTGCAAATAGGAATGTTGGTCAGTTTCTTAAAAAAAAATCAAAATATTTTTGATAAATGAATAATTTCATGATGCGAAAACGTAACTTATAGTTTTATATGAAAAATTTATTTAAAAAAATCTTAAAAAATCTCATTTTTTAACAAAAAAAAATTGAATCAATCCCTGCTTTTGGACCGCACTGTATGTTGCGCCGATAAATATGTTCTCTCATGACAAGGGCCTAATTGCAGCTCTCCGTGCCGGAGTTTTTTTTTTGTTTTTTGTTGTTTGGTGTTTTTTTTTAATGAGGGGGCCTTGGTAGTTTAAAAGAGTTCGTGAAACAACACGGTCCGCACAATACGTTAAATTCGTCAGGGGCGCGATACTCACGCCACTATCGCTTCCAAAGAACAAAAATAACAATAATTATTCGTAATGAATCATGCTATGGAAAATACATCCAATAAATAACATTTCGCGTAGAACGAGTGCAAAAGATCTTACGCCATTTTCCCGAGTAAACATCATCTTGAGCCAAGTACAAGAAGACACCTGGAACAATACAAGTAAGTCCCCTTTGCCTCACGTCACAAAGGTCCTTCGATAAATCACCCCAGCCGTTAACATTAAAAGTCCAAACGTTTGTTTGGCGTCTGTTTGGTGTTTTTTTTTTGTAAAAAATGTTTTTTATTTAAAACAATATATTGAAAATCGGTTAGCGCATGCGCGTGCGCCTGCGCAGTTTATAAAAACGAGGCATAAAGAGCTTCTCAAAAGCTCTCCTCTCTCACAGCGCATGCATTCACTTTGTATGAATGCCTATCCAGAGGCTCGCATAACAAGCATAGTACATAAGAATGCGATGCCGTGATTGGCGTACAAGACACATGACGATACATCAAGCCAATCACGGCATCGCATACTTATGTGCTAGGCTTGTTATGCGAGTCTCTGGATAGGCCCTTAAATGCACCAAAATTTCACCTGTGTGTGGTCTCGAGTTCGAATTCTACCCTTTTTTTATTTTTGTTTAATTTTTTTTTCGGTTTCAACCCCTTCCCGCATGAATTTTTATTTTTAAATGGAAAAAATCATAAGCATACATTTTAACGTTCTTTTATCGGGAAAAATATTTTAAAAAATCAAACATTAATTTTTATATATTTTTTTTGCAAAAACCGGTGTGTGACATATGTGGAACACTATGCAGTAAGAAAACTTATTAAGTATGTCAGTCGGTCTGTCTGTCCGGGATATTTGTGACCACGATAACTCAAGAACGCTTTGTTCTAAGCTGGGATTGTTTTTGGTAAAAATCGGGGTGGGGCAAGGAGATAAAATGGGGTACAAACAGGTTTTTTTTTTTAAACTAGTCTTTTCAAAAACATTTTTTTAATTTTTTTTTGTTTCTTGAAAAAAGAATTTTTTTTGAAACCTACAGTATAATTTTGTTGGCAGCAAAATTTTATTTTGTTATTGCATAATTTATTGTTCTGTTAATGCATGGTGTGCCATTTATAGCACATACCTATTTTTATACAAAAATATACCATAAAATAGCTTACCTGTAATTTTATACCCATAAATCGCTTTAACAAGGTTTATATAATAACACAATATTTTTTATATTGCACAATTAGACCGGAAAATATTTTTGATTACAGTTTGAAGTTTTAGGCTATGCAGTCTCAGCCTACACGCAAAATCCTTGTTAAAAACGTTAATAAAAAAGTTCGATTAATTAACTTTAGATGGCCGGATTGTTTTTCAGATATCTGTAACAGGTTCTTTATTCATAACAAAAAGTTATTGATCTCTTTTTTAATAGTAAGCACCACAAATAATGAAAAAACCGGTTCGTATCATAAATGGCACAGTAAGCTGGGTTTTCGAGAAAATGCAATATAAAGCAGCTTGTTTTTTAAGATAAATTTAGTTAAAACAACTATTAAAGGTCTTTCCTAAAGCAATTATTTCAATTAAAGAATTTTATCTAAAAACATCCTTCATTTAATTACTAGATTATTCACACAGTTAACTTATAAAGATATTCCACAGTCACCTGTAATTACGTTTAATTACAATTCCTAATATATAACATCCTGAATTTCAAAATTTTAACAAATAGGTAACAAGTAAATTAAATAAAAAAACAATAGTAAAATAAATTAAACATACAGGGTGTTTTCAAAATAGAGGTAATAAACTTAAGGGATGGTGCTACATACAAAAATGTGGTCTGTCTAAAATAGGGTTTTTAATTGCCGGATCAAAACCAGGTCATCTGCACTAAAGTCAAGTATAGTATATTCAACTTCAACATGAAGTGGAAGTAAATAAAAGAATCGCGCACTAGTCAGCTGGCGCGTGGTTTCATTGGTTAAAACACTCGAAAGTTGCGAGAGTAGGGACGTGCGTTTGTTTACACCTACTTCATTTTGAAGTTGTTTATACTATAGCTTTGTATTATGCAAAAAATAATGACATAATTGCAAATTTTGAGTTATAGAATGGGCCCTGAAGCCCTGTATTGCTGTTTTGCTTTCCCTGCTTAAGCAGAGGAAAGCCTTGGTTTAATAAAAAATACAATATTTTTTCACAAAAAATTGAAAATTTCTATATAGGTGTTTTAAAGTTTGCTGAAATTGAATCTGATAATAATTTTTTTTTAACCCCAACACCGCAGGGGTGAGGGGGTAAATATTTTTAAATGTTTTCGATATTTTCGTCAAAATTGGTATATAAGTGAAAATCCATTAACACGGTCTAAACCCGAAAGTGAAAGTTCTTTATATCTTAATGGCCGTGAAAGCTTAAAATCTAAAATCTGATAATATTGTTTAATAACTCCACCCCCAGGGGTAGAGGGTAATTATTTTTAGATGTTTACAATGTAATTGGTATATAGGAGTTTTAGAGGTCGCTGAAACGGAATCTGATAAAAAATTTAACCCCTCCCCCAGGGGTGGAGGTGACTATTTTTAAATGATTACATTTTCGTAAAAAATTTGTTTATTGGCTTTTTGAGGTCGATAAAACTTAATCTGATAATAAAATAATATACTTATTACTGTCTATCAGAAACAACTACAATTTTAATTAATTTTTGTGCCCTTTAGAAATTATTTTAGTTTTTGGCTTATACTGAAAAATGTAATTTAGGCCCGGTTGTACAAACCTCGCTCAAATTTGAACCTAGCTCAACTGTCATGGAACAGATTGTTGCAACAATTGTTTCAATGGTAAAGGAACTCCGCTCAAAGTTAAACCAGGTTTGAACAACCGGGCCTTAGTGCTGATGTCCGGGTTTTGATTTTTTTATTTTTCTTAATAATTTAAAGTCCAAACAGGGTCGTGCAAAATGCAAAACGTTATCATTTTTTTGCTCCAAACTTTTTTGTTGCATGTAGCATTTTGTGTAGCATGGTTCCAGCTATTGATGTGGCCACTATTATCTATTCCACGGTAATGTGCATTCAAAATGCAGTTTAGTCAACTTCGTGATGAATTTTTCACTGACTTCCGTATAACCCTGAAATTTGGAAAAATTTAATATTCCCGGTGACAATGCAATATTAAAAAAAAAGCTAAAGAGCTTAACCCCAGGGGGCGAGGTTATCTCTTTATCGTGTTTTCTTAAACATTAATCGGAATAAATTCAGTTATGACTCATCAACGTTGAAAATAAACACAGAAACATAGGCTTACGGAATAATTTTGCCGAATTATGAGGGAAATTCTTATAAAGGTCACTAAATCGAAACATTTGACGACTAATTTTTTACACACAACAATATTGAATATACACTGAAAAAATTATTTTGTAAAATTACTATAACTATCGCTGGTTATTTTTTGCCAAACACTATCAAAGTAAATTTATTAGCGTAATATATTTTTACTACTAGATATGTAAAATACTTATTAAATTATTTTCTAAAATTACAAAACATTTGTTTACTATAAAAACTACAAAATAACATCTAAATAACAAGGATAACTTACTTACAGATTATAAATATAACAACACTAAACAAAACACAGCTAAATTAAAAAAAACATTTGCCGGCGTCTCACAATAACGTTCTACGGCATCAACTGGTGCAGACATTAGGTTGTTCGGCTTCGTTGCTAGTCTTATTAAGGTAAATTCACAATAGCTGTAGTAATAACGCAATTTTGTTTGTAAAATTAATAAGGTTTTGTTAATTTACATTAAAAGATAAAAAGTTCTTTAAAATTCATTTGTACTTGTACAATGCTTATAGTAAAATTGGATAAAGTAAAAATACTAATTCTTATATAAAACTAACAACAGTTTGCTAAATACCATTAATAAAATGACAAAATTTTGTAAAAATATATATATATATATATTTTTATTTTCACTAAGATAATCCTATTTAAGTTTACTAATTATTGTGTAATTTTACCCCTATTTTTTTCAGTGTACATATTAACTATAAATATGTAAATATATCGGTGTTTTTCGAAGAAAATAAAAATGTAAATATTTAAAACCTCGCGTCAACGATAGAATCGACGCGGCGCCTATGCGAGCCCTGGAAATTCGCCGATGACTGATTATCACACAAAGTTGGTTTATCCTGCTTTTAAATTATACTAATTATATTAAATTAAAGTAATTATGAAATATAAAATCTAGTCATTTAGTTTAAATAATAACCTTATTAATTATTAAATGTTAATATAATGAAAAGGTTGATTTAGTAGACATCAACTGTCAAGTTAACAAGCACAAGTAGCGAAACAGTTGAATGAGCATATATTTATATTGCAAAGCCTGCAACGTCAACTTTTTTCTAATGTTGGTATTGTACATCCATCATGCATCATTTTAGGAGAGTTATGAGCATTTTGAAGTGGATTACAAAATATGATTTATTTAAATGTAATTATTTATGCCGACAATTTATATTGTGAAAATTTATCAGTATTTCATATATCTATTCAATTGTCAGTTTTATTTTATTTTTTAATTTATAAAAAATTAAGTTATAATATACCAGACTACAGCAACGTGAAAGTAAGGTTATGCTTTTAACGTATGCGAAAGTATATTTGTATGTTTGTTTGTTTACATCGGCACTTAGTGCTACTAAGAGTGCCGATGTATTGAAATCTTCGCCGAAAAGTCTTTGACCACGTTTTTTTCACATTTCACGTTTTAGACCATTCTGAGTCGAAATCAGCAAAAAAAATTTTTGCGTACGTCTGTCTGTCTGGGTGTAAACTCTCTAACCCCATTTCTACATGAGATATCGACTTGCGGTTTTTTGCATATTGTTTCATATCGTATTCCAAAGAGCTGATTAGATTTTGGGGGTAAACGATTGGGGGTAAGGGGGTAAAAATAGGGTAAAACTCCTATTTTTAGCGTTTTTTGTTTATAATTATAGCAATTATTATTGTATTTGGTTAATTTAGCACATATAAAAGATAACTTTAAATTGGTCAAAAAATGTTATATACAACGTTTTCCTAAAACGTATTGTTTTCGAGATATTGGCGTTTAAAGCAGTAAAAGGTTTTTTTAGATTATCTCACATATTTATAACCCGATTTCAAAAATTTATATTTTAAATTAAAGCTCTTTTTAAGTCCTATAAAAAATGTTATATACAGTTTTTTGCTAAAACATAATGTTTTAAAGATACAGAATTTAAAATCTAGTTTGAAATTTGCAAACTAGATGGCTCTAGTGTACAATAGTGCCGATGTTTTGACAGGGTGCTTGCAACGTTTCATCTAGTTCCCTTTAAAGAGGATTTTAGATTTATATACTATATACCGGGTGTTTTATATATTAATACCGGGTGTATTTTTTTTAACCTGAAACTTCAAATATCTCGAATACTATGCATTTTATAAAAACAATATTTCGGACAAAAGTTGTTTATTTTAATGGGGGAAACAAAATGGCCTAATTATTTTTTACGGATATTTACGTTTTCAATATAATTTCAAGGTCAACTTTATTATTTTAAATAGAAACATATGCTTTTTTACTGTTATTTAATTTTCCTCAAAAACATAATAAACTTTTTTTGATAGGACTTTTAGTTGCAGAGATAACACAGCCACACAAATTTTAAAAAATTGGATCTCTGACGGACTCCCATTTTCAACATAACCTCAAAAAAACTACTTTTTGCAATGATATCATATGTTTTTTGAGGTTATGTTGAAAATAGGAGCTAACTTCTAAATACTGACCTCAGATTCGAATTCAGCGGCTCAAAAAACACAGGAATTGACTATTCGAGTCCGCCGGAGATCCAACATTATTAATTTTGTGTGGCTGTGTTATCTCTGCAACTAAAAGTCCGATCAAAAGAAGTTTTTTACAAAAGATTTTTATTATTTTGAGGAGAAATAAAAACAGTGAAAAAATATACGTTTCTATTTAAAAAAATAGTTGAACTTGAAATTACCTTGAAAACGTAAATATCCTTAAAAAATAAATACGCCACTTTGTTTCCCCCATTAAAATAAACAATATTTGTCCGACATATTTTTTTTTCTAAAATGCATAGTATTCGAGATATTTGAAAGTTTCAGGTTAAAAAAAAAACACCCTGTATATATTATAATAATTGTCTATGCTACGTTTGTAAATATAATGGTTCGTTAGGCTGTTAAGCAAATACTATTATTTTAAATAATCTGTATTAAAAAAATCATTTTGATACCGCAAGTGACACTGTCTTTTTACGTTTCAAAAAACAAAATAGAGACACTTTAAGCTGTTATTTTTTTTTTAATCAGGGTTGTCGGATTTTTAATTTTTTAATACATGTTTTTTTAACCCATTTTAATAAAACAATAAATTTGGAATAACATTTTCTGCAAAATGTGAGAACATATGTAATTAAAACATTTCTCTCGGTATGATAAATGAACCATCAAAAGGTTAAAATACACATTCTAAGTAAACAATTTGTGTGTCAGTGGCAGCAGGAGAAAAACATTTAAATGGTAATAAACAGTCATCGGCGAATTTCCAGTGCTCGCATAGGCGCCTCGTCGATTCTAGCGTTGACGCGAGGTTTTAAATATTTACATTTTTATTTCTTTTTATCTTGATTTTTTTAAATGATTCCATTTAAACGAGTTAGGTGGGAAAAAAAGTTCGATCGATAAATAAAAATTAAAAACTTTCGTTAGGTAATTAAATTTTATGATTTAAAAAAAAAATTCTGAGGGCTATAAGCTCTCAAGCTAGAAAATATATAGATACCGTCAACTGGGGTGACTTCAGATGGTATGGGTAACTTCGGACACTTTTTCGCAAAACCCTCGGAAAAAAGGTTACCATTCATTATTTCTCTCTCATATTCGGTATGGTTAAACAATATGGGGTTTTAGCTCTCATGCTTCGCGTGTTTTTGGTCTTCAAAGAAGAGTGGTAAGAATAATGTCTGGAAGTAAATATAGAGATGGTGTAAGAGATAAATTTAAATCTTTAGAACTTCTAACTTTTCCGAGTTTACTTATATATGAATCTATATGTATGACTAGATGTAGACTTGCCACTTATTCAACATATGAGGATAACAATACGCGGAACATGCAGAAACTAAGATTACCATTTCTCCGACTTGAGTCTAGCAGAAACTGCAATAATTATTATGGTCCCCTTTTATATAACAAATTACCGCCATATATTAAAGCCTTAAATAAATCAAAATTTAAAAAAAAGTTAAAAACATTTTTCACTGTCAATCCATTTTATTCAATTGAGGAATTTTTAGAGAAAAAAACTAGAAATTAGCGATTTATCCCTTTAATCTTTTATATTAAATATTATATTTATTATATTATTGTTATTATTTACTATATTGTTAATTTTATATTTAATTTTTATGTATATATGTTTTATTGTTCTATATATATATTGCAAACAATTGTTTTATTGTAAAGCATATGAATAAATACAAGAAAAAGTGTGTGCAAGTTGTGGGTTTAATTCCACAACTTGTTCACATAACCCCATAACTTGTGCGCACATGCTTTGGTTTAGAGGGTTTTGCGAAAAAGTGTCACACCGTCCGAAGTCACCCCAGTTAACGGTCAATGGTGTTCATAAATCATCAAAATTATCAAAAATTACTTCAATTTCTTTTCGAATTTTAAACCAGGGCACGATAACTCATAAATGGAACTCTTTTTTTAACGCTACAAAGGGTATACTACGAAATGCGAAGTAAAAAAATTTTTATAATTATTTAATATCTTCATGACTTGTTTTAACCTATTAAGATTTAATATTTAATAAAATAAAGTAATTATTATGTAAATTAGCTACATTATAGCTAATTATTTAATTATAAAACTTAGTATAAAGAAACTAAAAGTGGAAATAGTAAAATCACGGTAAAATTCATTCATTCATTAATTTTTATAATAATTATGTTGGACATTAGTCTATTGTCTACTACATGTAAAGTTAATTTTTTAAGGTATAGTTATTTTAAACCTTCCCGCTTGTAAACAGTCTCGAAATTACCATAGCAACGTAAGATACGCATGCGTCGTAAGCGAAATAACTAGGCCCAATTTACACAACCGTAAAACGTTGACGTGCCATTAACGAGAACAAAACAATGGTTTATTCCTCTAAATTATTGGAATAAAAGCGATTTTATAAGCAAATTTTGTTTCTACAGGAATACAAAAGTGTTTTTAGCAACAGCTTTGTCAATTCTCTTTTTTTACATCAAAAAATCATAAAAACAAAGTAAATAAACAAAAATTATAAATTTTGGTTTGGACTTTTTGGAATTTTGGTTATGTTGACATTCAAAACAAGCCACATGCTTCAGTGCAAATCGGACTTTGTGGAGTATTTAGCTGCAAATTTAAAATAAGTATACCTTAAAAAAATAAACTTTAGTAGACGCACTATGGATGTAATTTGAAGTACGAGGCGCCATTTGAAAGAAACAAAAAAATCGTTTTAATAGGAAATTTTCGCCTAAATGACAAAACCATAATTTTGTTTAAAAACGCAAAATCATAAAAATAAACGATAAAAAACTGATTTTTAGATTGTACTTAATAATATTAAACAAATAAATAAATAAAAATTCGTCAAAATCCATTATATTATCTCAAGTTTGGCAACAGCGCATTGCTCAAAAGTCCTAATGTTTAAATTGACTACTATTTTACTTGCAATGTTTCATTATCCTGCATTTTTTATGTAAGAATTCGCAATCAAATATTTTAAAACAGGAGATTCATTGATGAAATTTTCTGAAATTAAGTTTTTTACACGTCTATATTTGTGAAGATCTTATTATATTACTTTAGCCTAAAAACCGATACACTTCTTTTATATTTTATCACTATATCTATTCGTAGTTGTCACAAAAATGACTTGTGATTCCAGAGAAATACAGATATATTATCTAGATGTTATTTAATTTAAGGCAGTAGAAATGTTCGCAGTATTTTTTTTTAATATTATGTTTTCTGCAATATTAATTAGTTAATAACACAGGCCGGTCTAGTATACAAAAATGTATGTATACAAAAATGTATGTATACAAAAATTCAGATTATTATTTTTTATTCTTTGACCACTACCAACTAGGTAAGTTGACATTACATAATCAAATAGTCGACGGTAATGGAAAGTACTATATCGAGCACACTTCGTAATAGATGAAATCAATACAAACAAAACCGTAACTAAAGACAGAAAAAACGATTTACCGCACAAGGACACAAGACTACTATTTCTAATTTTATAGTGATTTCATAAAATAGTAATTTTTGCTGATTTTGGCTTGAGCGTGGAATTTGCTAATCGAGGCTTCTAGCAATCACGCGAAAACAGAAATCACATTCGTAATAAAAACAAAATTTTTTCTCAAAATTTGACATCTAATGTAAATGGAAAAATATATTAAAATTTATTAAAATGCCTATATCTCGGAAACTAACTAACTACGATAAAAATGATCACATATGGTTTTCTAGAGAATTAAACATAATTTTTATTTATGCAAAAATAATAAGTGAGATATCACTAAAAACTATAGTTTTTGTCCATTTTGCTCCCCTTGTTCTACGGTAATGTTAGCCATATTTGATGTGACCCAAACAGAAAAGGTCCTAAATCGTTTGGCAAAAGAATTTTTCAAATCAGACATTCCGTTCAAAAGTTATACAGACCGACAGACAGACAGACAAACAGAAATTTTTTTAACACTCACTTTTTTACATTTTCTCGACGTTTCATGATATTCTTAAGCCGAAAATGCAAAAAATTAATTTTTCGGTCCAAACGGCTGTTTCCATCCGTATAGTCCAATGACACAATAGGTCAATGTCAAAAAATTAAATTAATATTTTTCTTTAAAATTCACGTATAAAAAAAAATCTTAAAATTATAGAAGAATGCTGGAAAATGGGTCAAGATTAATGGAATATACGAAATACAGCAATTTCCGCTGATAAATATTAATTTGAAGATTTTTTCTGGAATTTTGAAGTAAAATTGTCAACTACATTTTTGGACATTTTTTTGCAAAATTAATGGAGGGCCCCTAGTACAAGCCAGAAGCTTATTTGGGGCTCTCCATGACTCTGTAGGATGCATCATACCACGGTAAAATAAATAAATAAATAAATAAAAAATAAGTTATCGGCATGCAAGGAGGAGTACAAAACAATACAAGTATTAAAGCAAATTCGATGTTGGCCTGTGTAATTTATAAATTATTATTTTCCCATCTTTCTAAATCTGGCCCTCTATGCAAAGGCATCTTTATTGTTATGAAATGATTAGAAATCTATATTGTATAATTCGTTTAAGCATGGGATAAATATTTATAAATACGCAATTTACATTAAAATAATAAAAAAAATAATTAATTGATCTTATGTGTTGATTACAAAACATTTTTAAAACAATAGTTATAAAATTTAAATATTTATTTGTGCTTGTTTTATTTGTTTTGATTATTTTTGGGGGAGACTATCCCAAATTTTGCAAAATAATACTCTCTAAGAAAAAAATTGCAAGGTTACAATTTTTACTTGTAGATATATTTTTAATAAGTACATAATTCATAGAAAAAATAAAAACCTAGAATGATTTTTGACCGTCTACGCATACTTCTGCGTCCCGACTAAATGCGTCCTCCATTTTGATTCTATATGTCCAACTTAAAGTTAAAAAAATTCATTTTATGTTGGTAATACTGTCTAACATTATTTTCTTTGTTAGAGATGTGGCTTTTCATTTCACGTCAGTACTCGGTAAAAGTTTATTTCTGTCGTTGTTTTGTTGCAACAGTCCGTCTGTCTGTCTGTAAACTCGATAACTTCATTTCTAAATAAGACATCGACAAGCAGTTTTTTGCAAATTGTTTAGTATTTCAAAGAGCTGATTAGATTTTTGGGGTAAATGGTTGGTGGTAAGAGGGTAATAATGGGGTACAACTCCTATTTTTAGCATTTTTTTGGTTATTTATAACCAATACATATAATATAATATATATAATTAAGGCAATTATTATTGTATTTTATTAATTTAGTTAGCACTTATATAAAACATAATTTTAAATAGGTCAAAAAATGTTACAAACGATTTTTTCCTAAAATGTATTGTTTTTGATATATTGGCGTTTAAAGCAGTAAAAGATTTTTTAGCATATCTCACTTATTTATGACCTGATTTCAAAATATTATATTTTAAATGAAAGCTGTTTTTAAGCCCTATAAAATTTTATATACAGTTTTTTGCTAGAATATAACGTTTTGGAGATACAGACTTACAAACTTTAATAAATTATGCAGGTTTATTAATGGTTGCCTATTCACGTGATCACACAACTTTCCTTTTCATAACGTTTTAAATTAGCGACTAGTGACGATGTTTTGACAAGGTGCTTCCAACCGTTCAGTTGGTTATTATACAATAACTCTATATTTAAATAAAGATAGCAATAAAATTGTAAAAACGAATAGAAAATAAAATTTATATATGCCTCACCTTTAAGATAATAAAAAGGCATTAGCATTTATTTTGATATTTGACTAAATTCTAATATAAATATAATTATTTTCCGAAAGGTTACTCATGCAATTTGTTATTACTTAATGAACTCTTATAATACTCTTCCCAGCTCTAAAGACAGAAGAGTAGGTTCCTATTATGACCGGGTTTTAAATTTCCAAAATTATTTAATTTTGTTTCTCCCAGCTATATTTTATATATGTCTTAAAGTACATTTAAATTAAGCTATTTTCAAATTGATAGGCACTGGATCCGGTTCCTTTGGGTGCTAAAAGCTCTAAAATCTGTGACAATAGGCTACCAATAAATTTATCTTTAACTTGCTGTGTCATACACAATAATTTTGTGGCCAAGGGGTAAGAACATTCTTTTAAAAGTGCCTTTGACATATGTGATACCCAATGTTTTAAATAAATCAGAATTTTTAAAATGAGATTTTATCAAATGAAAATTCTATAGACTATATATTATGCCGTTCTAAGCTGAAAGGTCCTATTTAAAAAAAATATATAGGATGCTTGAAGAAAAAATAGTAGAGGAAAAATGCTTTTTTTACTCGTCTGTAGTTTCCGGACTCCGCTTCGCGTCGTCAGTAAATTCTACAGACTAGTAAAAAAAGCTTAATTTTTCCTCTTAGTAAAATATACTATTTTCCTACGATCCCCTATAAAATTGACATTTAGCACACTCTTTTGTTCTTTAGAAAACGCCTTATATCACACTTGTTTGATATTTTCATATCACCCTTGTTTGATATTTATGTATGTAGGTTTGCCTAATTTTGTTTGGATATTTAATTTGTAAATTCTACGAATTTTACTCACCTCCTTTTATATACCATTTTCCACCTTTCATTGCAGACTTTTTTGATGTCATGTCAAAAATAAAAACTATAGTTATAACCTTACTATTTCGACCAGGTCAATATAAACTTACTATTTTGACCCATGTCAATATAACTTAAGTTATTAATTAATATGTTTTATTAATGTCTAGATTTTATAAAAATTACTTAATTTATGATTTAGTTACCTTACATTTTATAAAAAACACCAATATTTCCTAATGAAATGTAAAACAGTGTAGAATTTTACAGTCTTATATGGTAGCATATCCACCAAAGAACTTTTACCTCAAGAAGGAACATGATGAAATCTACCGTATACTTTGTTTGAAGCGTGAACCAACTACGGTGAGGGGCTGGTGGGGAGTGACTATTGTTTACACTTAGTACGCGTAAAGAGAGAGAAAGAATGTGTAAACTCACAGTCTAATGTCGTAAAATGACTGACAGGTGTACAGTGTTGCCGATTGGAAACATACTTTGGATATTTTATTGCAAATTTTAAGAAACTAGTTCAGTATGAGTTTTATATGAACTAGTAGTTTAATTTTAATATATTTAAATATATTATATTATTAAACATAATAATTATATAATTATTATATAATTATATAATTATTATAGTATACACAATAAAGTTTTTTACATTTTTAATTTAAGTATTTGAATTCATGATAAGGTGGAAACTACGTAACATCGCTACTAGGTAGCCTGAAAGTCGACTAGCGAAATCTACATTTTACACCACAAAGCTGATCGCGTTTCTGTTAGTAAATAAACAAACAAAAAGATTACACTTTTATAAACATTGGTCTGAAATTACTTCTTGAGGTAAAAGTTCTTTGATATCCACAGTAATTAAATTTAATTAGTAAACTATCAAATTTTCCTTGATTTAAAAGATGCTTGGGGTTAGGCAACCCATTAAAGAGTGTTGAGCTTTCATAATGATATGTTGTATTAAATATAAAACCAAGAAAACTAAAGGTAAATAAAAAACATATTTCCTGATGACATATCATACATATGCAATGCTAGATGATTCGATTAGTGGCTTAGAGGTGACGCAAAAAAGTTTAATTCAAATCTTGTTTAAAAAAAAAGCGGTTATTCAAGTGAACTCTTATTTAAAGAGAGTAATATTCCTACAGTAAGACAACTTTTTATATAGCATGCCTTATTGTGGACACGTCAGAATATAATTGACTTTCCAGTCTCCCTCCATTTTAAAAACAAAAAAAAATACAGAAAGTTGTCTTACCATTCCGTTATATAGAAAAGCTGGAACACAAAGATCCCTATTCTTTTATGGCCCAAAACTGTATAATATGCTACCCGATAAAATAAAAACAATTAATAATTTTATAAGATATAAAAAAGAATTGAAGTCATTTGTTCTTGGTAACTCTCAGGTTCTGGAAGGTTTTTACACCAATAGTTTAAATTAAGAATCTGTTGTTGATCTATTACTTGATCATAAAGTTTTTTATCTTTTTTTTTTAACGATTATTATTAATTATAATTAATGTCTGCACCTCCCCCTCTTTTTTTCTCTCTCTCTCTCTCTCTCTCTCTCTCTCTCTCTCTCTCTCTCTCTCTCTCTCTCTCTTTCTCCCTCGCCTCTCTCATTTTCTCTTTTTCTCTTCTAATTTATGAACATTATTATATTTTTTGAATTAATATTAATGTACCTAGGTATTGCATTTTTTTTTAAATTTAATTTAAGATCCGCACACAAGGCGGATCCCCATCTAATGTAATAAAAATTAGAAAATAATAAATTAAGAATTCTTAAAGTTTAAACTTTATATTTTTTCGGGATCGTAGGAAAAATAGTGTACATAACTCGTTGGAAAGTGTATTTCTTACACTCGTGTTATGTAATATACTAATTTTGCGGTCACTCTTTACTTAAAACATGTGTGTAAAAGTAAAATATAGAATTCATCTAAAGAGTATACTATAGAATCGCGAGGCATTGTCCATCTTCATAGTTTGTTAAATCATGCAATGCATTTTCACTTTTTTTTCATTATTCTTAATGGTTGTTTTAATTTTATGCCTACGACATCATTGTCACAATGCTTCATTGACCTTATCCGAACTAATAGAAAATCTAGACAATAAAATGTATTTGCTTAGATATTAAATAAATTTTATTTATTTATTTATTTATTTATTTATTGTTACATCCAACAGTAAAAACCAATTAAAGGATGAGTCAAACAACAAGATAAGGAATTATAAAAAAAAAATAATAACAATCAAACTAGTAGAGTACAGAATATTAGTCCAAATTTAATTGGCGAAAGACAAATTTAATGCGGCTGTTACTGCAGGAGAATATATCAACATCAGTTTGAATCTTATGATAGTTTTTGCACATAGTGTAAATCGGTGAAAATGTTAGTAAGTTGGTTCTAGGCTTCGACAAATAAAATGTATCGTTTGTACGAGTGGCTGTAGGAATATGAAAATTTAACATTTCTAAGAGTTCTGAACAATCAATCTTATTGTGAATTATTTTGTACAAAAAAATTACAGATCCGGAAGCTCTTCTGTTTTTAAGCTCATTATGTTAAATCTGTCCAGTAAAAGATTGTTATCAATACCAATAATAGGATAAACCCCATCTATTTTAAAGCTAACAAATTTTAAAAGCCTTCTTAAAATTTTATCGATAGCATCAATTTCGTATTTGTGTTTTGGATTCCAAATCAGGCTTGCATATTCAAGTTTAGACAAAACAAAGGAATTAAATAATGCAAACAAAACCGATCGATCTTTAAAACCGTAACTATTTCTAATAACAAAACCAAGACTACGAAAAGCTGATGTAACTGTTTTCTCAATATGTAAACTGAAATCCAATTTACTATCAAACATAACTCCTAGATCTCTAATTTCCGACACTCTAGCAACAACAATGTCATCAATTTTATAGTTAAACACTAAAGTAGATTTTTTCTTTGTAAAAGAGACTACATTACATTTGGCAGCGTTCAGAGGTAACTTATTTTCACGACACCACTTAATTAAATTATTTAGTGCATTTTGAAGCCTCTGACAATCTACCAAGTCTTTTATTTTATAATATAACTTTGCATCATCTGCAAAAGCTAAAGCAGGGACATAAATTAAATTAAAAATGGTGTTAATAAAAATAAGAAATAGCAAAGGACCTAATATAGATCCTTGAGGAACCCCTGAGGTCGCCAAAAACCAAAAGGATTTAAAACCACGACATTCAACATATTGATATCGATCCACTAGGTATGAGTGAAAAAAGTAAATTAAAGTAAATGCAATTAGTAAATGATAAAGTTAAGCACTGAGAAGTTGTAACCGTATTAAATGCCGACATAGAAAAAACGGATTCCTTGAACCAAGGACACGTGTCTTTGGATATGTTCAAAGCCATATTCTCTTGTTTCAAGGCTGGATTTTCTTGAACCAAAGTCAATGTCCTTGAATAAAGAGCGCGGATTTTTATTCCAAAAACCGTGCTCTTCATTCAAGGGCATTGACTTTGATTCAAGAAAATGCCAGCCTTGAAACAAGAGAATATGGCTTTGAACATATACAAAGACACGTGTCCTTGGTTCAAGGAATCCGTTTTCTCTATGGAGAAGATATTTAATGCTACCCATTCCATTATATAGTATTCACAGTAAATTATATATTGCATTTTTCCAAAAACTTAAATATATTTTTAAATAAAATAAAATAAATAAAATAAAATAAAAAAAGTCCAAACTTTCAATTTTTTTTTACTTTTCTTTTTGCGGAAAACGAAAAATTAAAAAAAAATTAAAAAAATCCAAAAAGAGTAAAAAATAACTTCCTAGATATCTGACATTTTAAGATTTAAGATTTTTAAGTTTTTCGATAAGATTTTGGACGTTTCTGAAATATCCCAGAAAATTTGTCGAAAATAGTCGAATTTTCTTTGGTTTTTTTGAGATTTTTGAAAGATTTTTCAAAACTTTTTAAAATTTGTACACTGACTTCCCATAATGATTCTCCCCTCGGATATTTCCCACTAACCTATTAAAACCTATTTTTTTAAGTCAAAAATTTTGTGTGTAAAGGCTAATAAAAGGTTAACGACGTTGAAAAAAGTTAAAAGAAATTAACAATATTTTAATTTTTTCTCTTATAGAAGTTTTTTTAAGAAAGAATAGATTTTGTGGTTAGATTTTTATCTATATAAAGGTATATTTTTCGACAAAATTCTAGTTAAATTAGGAAAAAATGTAATCATCCCTTCAAATAGTTAAGGAATTAAAGGAAAACAATAATTTTCACTAAAAAAAAAACGATTTTTATGTGTTTCTAACTGGGTTTGGTTAAAAAAAAAACTTAAACGTAAAAATGAAAGTGAATACATTTTTATGAAATTGAAATTACATTCATAAGATGGCACCATAAATCGTTTCTTTTCTTCAGTGTTCTCATTTGAGAACACTAATATTGTTCTCAAATGGGAACACATAGTGTTAAGAAATCGAGATTTCGCGACTTGCCTTAATTTCGAGAAAAAATCAATCACGTTATCGTGAATCGAGACTTTTGATCAAGAATTGAGGGAATAAAAAATCTTTGTCAATAATAAAAACATGTCTATAAAACCAAGACTTTTTCCAAACGAGATAAGAATTTAATCGTCGAGACTCTTGCTAAACGATACAAGAAGTTAGTCGCTGAGAAATTGTCAAGAAAAGATCAACCTAAATAGAGACAGTCGATTATCGAGACTTGCCTTAATTTCGAGAAAAAATCAATCACGTTATCGTGAATCGAGACTTTTGATCAAGAATTGAGGGAATAAAAAATCTTTGTCAATAATAAAAACATGTCTATAAAACCAAGACTTTTTCCAAACGAGATAAGAATTTAATCGTCGAGACTCTTGCTAAACGATACAAGAAGTTAGTCGCTGAGAAATGGTCAAGAAAAGATCAACCTAAATCCAGAGTCGATTATCGAGACGAAAGTTTGATTTTGTTTTGTTTTTTGATAGTTTTACTCAAAATTGATCAATAAATATAAATTTACACTAATCTTTGTTGGAAACGAAAATTTTGGTTAAAATTGTTTAGACAAACTCTGATTATGCCAGTTAAATTAATATTTTTCTCTATAAAAAACAAAGCAACAGATTTTTTTTTTAATTTTTTGAAGAAATTGTACATAAGACCTATATAATCAAGTTTAAATTATTAAATTATTAAAATAAAAGAAAATCGGGGTTGCCAGATGATACGAAAAAAATACTATAAAAATCCACCGTGAAATTGTCATAGCATCCGTAATTAGGCGTAATTTTCAAAATTTCGATATTCTCGGGTCAAAAGTTGTCATAACTATTACTATTACTTTTCAGAACAACTGTGGAGCAAACATGCAAAAACCGATCCAATTTTGAGATATTAGAAAACTTGTACCGCGTAATCCCAAAAAAAATAAAAAATTCTAAAACTGGCGAATACTGTTCATGGGTCATATAATTATTGGTTTTTACTGGTATATGATGCGCTATATCAAGAAAGTGCTAGGTCAAGATATGCAAAAAGTTATTTATCGTTTTTTGCATATTTGCTCCACAACTGGGTTTTACTTCAGAATGAATTAATGGATTTCTTACCTAATTTTATGTATTTTTCTGCATACTAAACATTTCAGCAGCTATATTATAATTAATTAAATTAGAATAAAATTCTCATTATGATAATGAATCAATTACAATGGTAATAAAATACAAATAAAATTATCATAGGAAACAGATTAATCACTGTAAATCAGCGAAACTTCTGTGATTGATAAGTAAATATCAATTAAAAATTCGCCAAACATTAAACAAGCTTCATAAAGTTATCAAAGTAACGCGTAAACGCGAATCGTTTAAAATAGGTAACATGACTAAACAATATGTTTTACCACAGGCTAGATAAACAATAAAATCAGAAGCATACGGATGAAAAACGACTGCAAAACCAGTTCGTTTTATACCGAGAAGTGTGGATAAGCGGGGCGCATTTTTCGCTGGATCTGAACCGGGATATGTTTATAACAAAGATTTTAATAAAACTTAACCCGATTACAGCGTCATGAAAGGTGGGTAATTTTTTTTATGTACGTACATTGTAAGTTTGTTTATTTCTCTTTAAAGTATAGAATACTTGACGATTTAACGAATTAGACGCCTAAAATTCTAGATCACACGACTGTTACTATAATAATTGCTACGTTTCGCGGAATAACTTTAAAAAAATATGGAATGGCTATAGACTTGGAGCACTTCAAAATTACTAGTATTATTAAACAGTCTAATATGGTACAAAATACCTTAAATAAGGTCCCAGAATGACTTTAAACGAAATAAATAATACTCTAATTTCTTTAGGGCTTAATAAGTTAATTATTTTTTTTAACATTAAAAAAACATTAAAATCTTGTTTCGAAAAACCGAAAAATTTAAAACATTTATTTGAAAAAAAAATACCCCCTTGACCTAATTACACTAGATTAGTGGACTAAATTTTTACCAAGAAAAATCTCAGTCGATAACTTCGGGTAAAGGAACCTTTAGTTCAAATTTGAAGTCATTAGCTCAAAGCTTTCTGGAGTTATAATGGTGAAAAACATTCCCCTAAAAGTCGACAGACTGACTTACCAAAAAAATATTTTTTTTATTTGTTAACAACATGTTATATGAGTAATTATATTGATAGTAGGGATATTTATTTTTTGGTTATTAGAAAGTCAAATAAAATCTTTGTTTTATAGAACCGTTAGGAACACATTTTTTTAATAACATACCCCTTCCCATAATGTTATTTTCCACTAATCTATCAATAAATGAAAGTTTGTAGTAAAAATAAATAGAAAAAATAGAAGAAAAGAAAGTGTCTTCCTACGCAGACCAACCAAGCGTAATTACGCGTAAATCAGTTATCCCTATAAAGAAAAACATAATAAATTTCACCAAAAACTAGCTTGCTATTAGCAAGTTGTTACATTCTGTCGTATCACCAGTATAACTATTCACTCAAACAATGTGTTTTAAGTAACACAAATCAATTAAATAAGATAAACATTTCACTAAAGAATTGTTTGTAACTTTAAATATCTCCCGCGAAAACCGATGTTACTCCGATGTTACATAATCCATGGCACATCAGATTTTTCAGTACCTACCATGACTGCAGCATGCTCGTCTCCGACTTAGCAGTTGGCACAAACACTAAACAATAATAAACTATTAGTCGTTTGACGATGGACTTTTATATTATCAAACTGAAGGTAAGCCGGTTGCAAAATATTCCTTCTATATTTGTGATTTTTGGAATCATCTTCAAATGTAGATACCACCCTCACAAGGAAGTTCGCATAAAAAACTAATAATAGCTAGATAAATTGTCTTACAGTTTTTTTTTAATAGCATGCTAATTATTATTATTATTATTATATATTTCTTAAGGTTGGTTTACCCAGTAATTAACACTAACTTATCTAAAAATTTGATCAATAAAATATCAGATTTGTCAAATTTAATTTAATTAGTTAACTTTTTATTTAGTTTAGTTCACAATTTCTGTTAAAAGCTTTAAATTCGTAAAGCTTTGGACTTGACATAAAACTAATTTAAGATATAATTTTCTTAACTGATAAAATTTTTCAACATTTTCGAGAAAGGGAAAGGCTAGAGTCGAGGCAACATTTCCTACAAAGAGTATGAGTTTGAGAATAAGTTTTTATAATTTTTTGGGTATACTTCTTTTTCAAATACAAATACAATCAAAATAATCCTTCTACATATCTTCTGTTACAGTATATCTATATTTTTTGGAATGATCTTTAAATGTGGATATCTCCCTCACAAGGAAGTTCTGAAAAAATAATAACTATCTAAATCAATTTTTTATGAATAGAATTTCTTAAACTAGATGAAACGTTGCAAGCACCCTGTCAAAACATCGGCACTATTGTACACTAGAGCCATCTAGTTTGCAAATTTCAAACTAGGTGTTTTGTTTGATTTTAAATTCTGTATCTTTAAAACATTATATTCTAGCAAAAAACTGTATATAACATTTTTTATAGGACTTAAAAAGAGCTTTTATTTAAAATATAATTTTTTGAAATCGGCTTATAAATATGTGAGATATGCTAAAAAAACCTTTTACTGCTTTAAACGCCAATATCTCGAAAACAATGCATTTTAGGAAAACGTTGTTTATAACATTTTTTGACCAATTTAAAATTATTTTTTATATAAGTGCTAAATTAACCAAATACAATAATAATTGCCTTAATTATAAACAAAAAACGCTAAAAATACCCCCTTACCCCCAATCGTTTGCCCCTAAAATCTAATCAGCTCTTTGGAATACGATAATAAACAATATGCAAAAAACCGCAAGTCGATATCTCATGTAGAAATTGAGTTAGAGAGTTTACACCCAGACAGACAGACAGACAGACAGACAGACGGACGCAAAAATTTTGTTTACTGATTTGTCTAAAACGTCGAGAAATGTGAAAAAAACGTGGTCAAAGATTTTGACTTTTCGGCGAAGATTTCAATACATCGGCACTCTTAGTAGCACTAAGTGCCGATGTAATAACTTTAAAATTTTAATATGTATACTCCAAATAAGAAATAGATTTCTTATAAACTACAATACGCTGTCTAAAGAGACCCACTAATTTTAAGAAATAATTAGGCTTATTCAGCAGACAAAAATTATCTATATAACTTTTTTAATAAACTAATTTATAAGCTCAAGTAATGGGTAAAATTACAGTTATTTTCTACTATGAATTTAAATCTAGTGATAGATATGTAGAATTGCTCATTCCGGAATTCCTTAGCATAAAATGTTTAGGACAACGGGCAATGTGAATAAAAATGTAGCAAAAGCTTTTACTTGTACTTAAAAATTAAAAGAAATAGCTTTTGCTGAATTTTTATTCATATTGTCCAACGAGATTTATAACACATCTGACCATTTTTCCATTCTAGGCCTAGCTTTCTCCAGTTCTTTCCAATATACTTTCGTTTCTAACTCCACTTTGTAATAATTATAAAACTTATTTTTAATGTAGGTCATTTTTTAGAAATTCTTTAACATTTAACAGGTTTTTAGTAAATAGTTTTTAGATTTTTATATTTTTGATCCAATCTAAATGCAGAATTTTTAAAATTCACATCTGAATTTGAGGAAATTAAGTTTTGAAGAGCTATTTAAAAATTATACATAAATTGTTTAAGTTTTAACGGGCTAGATTTTTACTAAAAAGCTATCAGTAAGGACAGAAATTTTTAATTTTAAACAAAATTATAAAAATATTAATTTATTATTCCATCAATCTATTTTCTAATCAACTTGCTACCATTCAAAGTTTCCAGATTAGGAGACGTATGAGTAGTTGTCTACACCTAGAAATAGATGGCGCACAAGTCTACATCAATCTAATGGCTATATTCCTTTTGCGAGTAAAGTTTAAAAACGTTTTCTTAATCAGCGTGCAGAGTTGACTCTTGGTACTGAAGAGGGCCAGTAGCCCGAAACTGTCAGTCTACCAATATCACTCTGTACGATGATTAGAAAATAGATTGATGGAATAATAAATTAATATTTTTATAATTTTGTTTAAAATTAAAAATTTCTGTCCTTACTAATTTTACGTCTAACCACCCGTTAGTGGTACTATGTGCTTGAGACACACAAGTCTTCAACTTGCTACCATTCAAAGTCTCCAGATTAGGAGAGGTATGAGTAGTTGTCTACATCTAGAAATAGATGGCGCACAATTCTACATTAATCTAATGGCTATATTCCTTTTGCGAGTAAAGTCTAAAAACGTTTTCTTAATCAGCGTGCAGAGTTGACTCTTGGTACTGAAGAGGGCCAGCAGTCCGAAACTGTCAGTCTACCAATATCACTCTGTACGATGATTAGAAAATATATTGATGGAATAATAAATTAATATTTTTATAATTTTGTTTAAAATTAAAAATTTCTGTCGTTACTAATTTTACGTCTAACCACCCGTTAGTGGTACTATGTGCTTGAGACACACAAGTCTTCAACTTGCTACCATTCAAAGTCTCCAGATTAGGAGAGGTATGAGTAGTTGTCTACATCTAGAAATAGATGGCGCACAATCTAATGGCTATATTCCTTTTGCGAGTAAGGTCTAAAAACGTTTTCTTAATCAGCGTGCAGAGTTGACTCTTGGTACTGAAGAGGGCCAGCAGCCCGAAACTGTCAGGCTACCAATATCACTCTGTACGATGATTAGAAAATAGATTGATGGAATAAAAAATTAATATTTTTATAATTTTGTTTAAAATTAAAAATTTCTGTCCTTACTAATTTTACGTCTAACCACCCGTTAGTGGTACTATGTGCTTGAGACACACAAGTCTTCAACTTGCTACCATTCAAAGTCTCCAGATTAGGAGAGGTATGAGTAGTTGTCTACATCTAGAAATAGATGGCGCACAAGTCTACATCAATCTAATGGCTATATTCCTTTTGCGAGTAAAGTCTAAAAACGTTTTCTTAATCAGCGTGCAGAGTTGACTCTTGGTACTGAAGAGGGCCAGCAGCCCGAAACTGTCAGTCTACCAATATCACTCTGTAAGATGATTAGAAAATAGATTGATGGAATAATAAATTAATATTTTTATAATTTTGTTTAAAATTAAAAATTTCTGTCCTTACTAATTTTACGTCTAACCACCCGTTAGTGGTACTATGTGCTTGAGACACACAAGTCTTCAACTTGCTACCATTCAAAGTCTCCAGATTAGGAGAGCTATGAGTAGTTGTCTACATCTAGAAATAGATGGCGCACAAGTCTACATCAATCTAATGGCTATATTCCTTTTACGAGTAAAGTCTAAAAACGTTTTCTTAATCAGCGTGCAGAGTTGACTCTTGGTACTGAAGAGGGCCAGAAGTCCGAAAATGTCAGTCTACCAATATCACTATCTACGATGATTAGAAAATAGATTGATGGAATAATAAAAAACTATCTTTGAAAGAATTTTAATTTTAAAAATAAAACTTGTAATTTAATTATTTTATGTTGTGAAGTATTTTTAGAATTCACATTTCTGACCTTTAGTGTTTCAGGATAACTTGTCTTAAATTTTTACTCACAATCTTTTCTCGATTTTGATTATATCAATAGATATTCTCAGCTGAGCTAGCTGTTTTATATTAATTACTCTTACGCATTAAATTTTACTAAATAATAGTAATTATATACCAAGGTAGAGAAGACATTTTTTATAGCCGAGGCTTTAATAGTCTTATCTACCGTGGTTTATGTATTATTTTTTTCACTACTTGCGCATTTATTCTTATTATTTAACATTTTTATATGAATAATAAACTAAAATGTTTGCTGGATCTTAATTAACCGCGCAAATACAAGCCTTTGAAATCTCCATTTCTGAAAACAAATGAATAAATTGATTTATTCACTGAAACTTGACAGTTCTAGTGTGTGGCATTTTAATATTTTTAAAATGTGTGGAAACATCGGTAAGTTATTTATTTGCTAAATAATTTGTTATATTCGATTATAGTTCATTCATTTATGATATTTGCCATGATCATTTTTTATCCAATGACAAAATATTGTTGCTTTTTTCCCATTAAAAATTATAAGCAATGACAATGTCTTTACAGTTCAAGGAAAATCAAGTGGCAGATATCAATTGTTTATAAAATTTACTCCTACTAGGAGAGAAAAGATTATTATTGCTATGGGTTAAGAAAATTGATTTGACAGTCTTAAAACATGATAAATAATGGTATGTTCTAAAGCTAGTAGTGGAAAAAATATTTTAAATTACTAGATAAATGAATTCTCTTTGTCCAGATATATATTGTAGAAAATTGTCCACATAGGTAATGACTTCTGAGTAAACAATCAAATACTTTTATTTATTTTGTAGTACAATGTTATATTTATTAACAATAATATACTAATAATAATTTTTATTTGCTAAATAAATATTATTTTAAGTTATTAAATATATTAAGGATTTGTAATGCTTATTCACAGTAATTTTTGCATATTTTAAATTTTTGTTTCCAACCGCGGTTTAAACCCCTGATTTTTTTTCATAAATTTTTTAAACACCATAATTTAGGCAAATATAAAAAAAATCGTTGGGATCCCGGGATGATCGATTTTTTTATTACGTTTTTGAATTTCAATATAAATTTTAGATATAATAACAAAGTTATTATTTATAATTACTTCATTACAAAAATGCGTATCTTGAGAAGTCCTGTTAACCGGCCAAGTAGTCCAGGGATATGAAACTTTTGCCATGACACTGGTTCGTCCAGAGGTCTGTCAAGTTTTTCAGGTAATACAGGTGTATATAAGCAAAACCTATGTATGTGGATTTGGTGTGGTTTTTAAAATATTAACAATTAAAGGTCAGAAAATGTCTATTTTTGCACATTTTTGCATACCAGTAAAAAAGTTGAGTTTTTTATCAAGAATCAAAGTAACCATCTTGTAGGAAATTAAAAAACGACATTTTAAAGGTTTAGGTTTTTTTCATTGTTTATATTTTTATACAAAAGAAATCAAACTGAATTTTTTTCTAAAAATTTTAATTTTTTTACCTGACGCTTCCGGACCACATAGGTAGAGAATATATAGAGGAAATAAACGCGCAGGGTTCTGCGCTGCGTAATAACAATAGATAGAAAATTGATATCTAAATGTTAAAAATGGCGGTTCTACGTTGCCAACAATATTTCAACCGTATAATTTTTAATTATAAAAACCAATAAATTTCCAATATTTTGCTACAAATTGTGATAAGAACTCAAAGTCAGCATAAATTTACCTTCAAACAGTTTAAATTCAAGCAAACGTAAATTTACATGGGTAGGAGATTCGACAACGCTGCACTCTGTCATTTTGTTATGAAATCGAATAATTGGTAATATTTTGTTTGTGGCGTTGTTTGTAGTATCTGCGTGTCTTTATAGTTTTATTTTGTTTATAATGTTAAAATTTTTAACTTAAAAATGACTTGTTTTGTAAAGACTTGTAAAAATGTGAAAAACCTTTTTGAGGTTTTGTTTTGTTTACAAATTTTGACGTTTAAAAGGTAAAAATGGCGGATTAAATTTTACACACCTAATGTGTTTTTGTCTTTATCTAATACCCACTATAGCTTCTCTACCTATGTGGTCCGGACATAATACCTTTCTATGATTTAATACCCCATATTTGTGCTATATTTTAAAATTTAAAAAACACAGCCATAAAAAAATTAAGTGTAAGAATCAACTTATTTTAGATGGCGATTAAATTAGATCAACACACGGTAATTCAATTGTATTACGTTATGGCGCAAACGGTTTGTTTTTTAAAATAACTTTTAATATTTTAGATATTTAAACGCACGGAATTAACCTCTGTGCGGTATTCCCCCTTTCCCCAAATGCAAAATTTTTAACAATAATTTTCTATTTAATATAATTAGTTAAATAATTACATATTTAACTAATTATTACATTAACAATTAGTTATTACATTATTGCAATTAATACCTACTAGGTATTACCTAGTCGAAAATAAAATATCTTAATTAACAATAATTATAATTATTGATTAATCAATAACACTAGGCAACACGGTTTCTTGCCCAAAATTAGTTAAAAAACATATGACTCCAATATGTTTTTTAACTAATTTTGAGTCGCTGAGGCCGCATCTGGCCTCAGAATATTTCTATTACCTAAAGTTTCTGAGAAAAATGATATAAAAGTGTTAAAAAATCATTATTTTAGCCCTATTTTGTTCTAAAACCATGGAAGATAAAAATATTCGGAGGACAAATTTAGATTCGGCGGCTCAATATTAGTTAAAAAATCCCCAACTTAGACTGTGGAATATTTAAATTCATAGGTAAAATAAATAGGGATATTACTAAAAAAAAAATATTTAAAAAAAAATGGATAGAGGAAATGCGCCTAATTTCGGATGGTTTCCAAATTTCGGATAGTAGTGTATTTAAGATACTGTCTGCAAAGGTAAACAGAAACCTACTTTTATGTGAAGCCAAAAGTCAAACTAAATCCGTCCTGTAATATGATAACGGTAGAGCTTCTCCCCTTTAAATGGCAGCACAAATCGTTTATATTGCAAATGGCAGTTTTGTGCTCAGTTGCATTATTATGCTTGTTTATTTTATAAATAATCGTTATAAAAGTTCGTGATTCTGTCTTGGGTAAGTTATGATGTTAGTTAAGTTGATCCACTATTCATAATTAAGCAATTTGAAAACGTAAACATTCTACAAATTTCTAATCTAAAAAGCAGAAAGTTGCCTAATTTCGGATAGACCATTTTTGTGCATTTGATTCCCAATTTCGGATATCCGCAAGGTAATTATTATTCAGGATAACCCACCATTAATTATTTTTTTTATAATGATACAACAAACTAAGATAAACAATTTTGAAAAAACGAAAATTACCTAAGATACTAAGATATTCGAAATTGGGAATCTAAAATTATAGTATTTCGTAGAAAATCGCTTAATGATTAAATTACGTCTTAAATGTGAAGGAATAACAAGAAACATAAGCAATGGGATCCAGATCTACTCTTGAAAAAAATTTTTCGGATATGTCCGAAATTAGGAGCCCTTTTTCAAATGCACAAAAATGCGCTGATTTTTTTAACCGTGTTTTTTGGAAAAAATAAACTGTAATAAAATTACTTTTATAATAAATCATGGTTCGCTATAATAAGTTGTATCTGGTTATATAAAAAAAATATCAAAAAGTAATACCGAGTATTAAATATTGAATACATTGTAAATGGTATCCGAAATTAGGCGACTTTCCTCTCTTTCCTCTACTGTGACAAAAATAAGTAGGGGTAGGGGGTAAGGCGAAGGGTGCATAAGGGGACAAGCTTATCGCCACGTACTCATGTTAAAAATCGTCAAAAATCATCACTAGGAGTCAAAAATGAACTAAAATAATTTTACGTAATATAGTAATAAAGTAACATTTTTATGACGTAGAACCATTAAAAAACAAAAAAAAAACACAACATTTTGTTTCATAAATTATTTTTAAATTGGCATAATTGCCACTTCTGAAATTTCAAAAATAAGACGTGCTGGATTTTTTTAAGGTGAAATTCGGATTCTGGGCCTTTAAATTATAAGAAAAATATATTCTTTGGGCTCGGGAAAAAAGTTTACACTGTGTGCTTTAATTTTATTTCTTTTTCATTTATTTACTTTTTACGAACAAACTAAGCAAAATAAAAAAATATTTGTGTAAATATTTTTGTAGAGAATTTTATAATCTACAAATTAAGTCCTATAAAATTTTTAAACAAATTTGATAATTTTGCCACAAATGAGCAATTAAGTAAACTCTGCACTTTCATTTTAAGCTTTTTATTTTTTTTTCACGTACTTACTCTGACAGTAGGTCCTTGACATATAGATTTTTGAATTCTTCTTATTTTTTTTAATATACCCTAAAATTTTCAAAATTCTACTATTTTTTAAGATTTTGAAAATAAACGTTATTATTACCTGAACTTATATCTCAAAAATTTTAGATGCTGGAATTTTTCTAATGTCAGATTCGGATTCTACGCCCTCGAATTAGTAAGAAATATTTACTTTTCGATCGGGAAAAAAAAAAGTTGCGATTTGTTGCCTAGTGTTATAATTATTGATTAATCAATAATTATTAAAGGAGTTTAAACCTGACATCTATTATTACATCTTATAATTTTTTTATTGTCTTTGTAATTACTAAAACCTTCATCCTTTATAATTGCGAACAAAAGTTTAACCCGAGGTTTAACCTTTAGTTCCTGGTTTGTAACTAAAGCATACTTATGTTTGTAGTCAAATAAAGAAATTAAATTTTTAAAGTAATACTGAAATATTCATTATTACATTATTAATAGATAGTTTTACACGGTTAAAAATTAGATGACTTATTTTTACTTGTATTAGTCAAGAACAAATCAGAAATATCGGCCAACCATGAGTTTTAAATAATTTTTACTTGCATTTAAGTCAACACGACTTGTTTATTAAATAAATTAAGAAGTATTACTTAAGTTTATACAAACAAATTTGTACGGATATCCGTGGATAATTTTAAAATAAGCGATTAAAATTAAATTGTTTATTTACTTTTTATACCATTTTAGCACATACTGTTTTACTACATAATTAATTAGTTATACCACAGTGAGTAAAAAATCATATAGTATAATTATTAATTAAACGGTCAAGCATGGCATAGTATAGCAAAATTCGCAAATTGACAAAAAAAACATCAAATTATACCATACTTCAATAGGTTTAGATGCTTTTAAATTAAAAAAAAAAACAAGTATCCTAACCACAGTGAATGAGTTTAGAGTCTTTTAGAAGGTATATTTTGTATATAATTAGCTTGATTTAATCAGACCGAGTACAGGGGTCTCCTTCGGAGATAGGTAAACTACAAAAATAGGGAAATAGAAGAACGAAAGGGCAGATCAGCCGTTAGCAAAAAAAATCTGAAAGTTAAGGGCCCCAATTAAAGTACAAATCAATCTTCATGTACCCGAGCTCGTGCAGGCTGTGTTCAGTGTGGATTTAACGCGGCAATGTCAAAAACTGCAAAAACATAACTCTGCAAAATCCCCATGTTTTTAAGAGTCCATGCACTATACGCTATTTGTGGTACATAATAGGTCTTGGAAATTTAATTAGACTTTAGATTTATTTTCACCTAAAAGGTAAAACAAAGATTTTAGAAAACCTTGACATTTACGGTACACCATAACAAATATTTTTACAATATCGCACCTTTTTAATTTTGGATTTTATTTTGTCATATTGTAAACAATATGATGGATGCAAGAAACCAGCAAAATTTAAATTATATGCAAATCTTTAATAAAAATTATAAATAATATTTTCTTACAAATAAAGTAGCATTGATTCAAAAATAAACAATTATAATAATAATAATAATAATAATATCTTTATTAATCTTTTTTAGTCAATACAGACATAAGATAGGTCAACTATACTAATTTAACTAAATTAAATCTAGGTATAAAATATTATTTAAAATTGATAAACTCATCTAATGTATAAAACGCATTTTCTGTTAAGAACAGTTTTAATTTATTTTTAAAAATTGTGAGAGTTTTAATTTCTTTAATAGGTTTTGGAAGTTTGTTAAATATTTTTACACATGAATAATATGGACTTTTTTCATATTTTGCACTTTTATGTCGTGTATACTTAATTCATCTGCGTTTCGGGCAGTTAAATACATTGTTTTCAATTATATTTAAAAATTCAATATGTATATTTTTTTAACCAAAATATTGTTTAATATTATACTCCTTAAACAAGCCAATATATTACAGTCAATATAATACTATTATTATTATTATTATAGTCATTTATATGAACCTAAAAAATATTAATGATAAATAAATAAATAAATCCACAAAACCAAAATAATATTAGATTTACAATTCCAGCTTCAAAAACGAAAAATTAAAAGACAGCACGGACCATTCGTCAGTCCGTCCGTCCATTCTTCCGTCCGTCCGTCTGTCCTTCCATTGGGCTTTGGGACGGACCGTCCGTCCTCCCGTCTATCCCTTAAACCACCTAGGAATCCTGAAATTCAACATACGGATAGTGTCTAGATCACTTAACTATTTTTTTTTTGAAAAATTGATAAGACAGTTTTTTGTATTTTCAGCATATGTATTAGCAAAAAATATATAATTAATTCCTAGCGCTTTCAGTCACTTGAAGACTATCATCAGGGCTTATATATTATGAATTTTGTTACGGTTACAGTGGGCGGTGAAAGTCGAGTTGCGCCCTCTGTAACCGTACCAAAGAACCTATGAAAATTTATAATATATGAAACTTATGAGAATTTCAAGAGCTACAAGTTTGAAACCACTTTTATCTCTCGATGAATAATTTGGCCGAAAAATGGAAAAAACTAATTTCACCTCCAACATGGCTATTTTTAAATTAACTCGATTGTTATTAATATTTTAAAAAAATCATCCAAACAAAAATTGTTCAGGGATTCAAAATACAAAAGTTGTATATTGCACGAAAAAGTTAGGACCTTTTATTTCTAGTCATTAAATTTTTTTTCTAGGAAAAAAATTGTATTTTTAGGCTAAAAAAAGTTTTGACCTTCTCCCTCCACAAATTCTTCTTCGCTACGGCCCTGACTCTAAAAAATAAAAAGAGTTCATATTTATCGAGCGAGCTTTATATTAAAAGGGTTGAGCATCAACCTCTTGTTTGCACAAGCATTTAAACTAAAGTGGAAAAAAGGGGTAAAATATTTTCGCTCATATCCGGCACGAAAAATTGCGAGATTAAATTAAAGTATTTAAAATTAGGGTGTCAATAAAACAATACTTTATTCCAAATTAATTTAACAAAAATAAAAAAGTAGATAAACAAATCCAGAAAAATTAACGACAAAAATTAACCAAAATGGAGTATTTTTAGGACTATTGGCAACTAAATATTTAGTTACAAATGGATAGGAAGTTACGATCCTATACAAATGTACTTTAATTTTCGTTAAAAACACTATAGTTCTAAAATGACGTACTTTAATATTTAAGGACGGACATGAAATGTTGCGTGTTTTTAACAAAAATTAAAGTACAGTTGAATAGGAAAATAACTTCCGATTTCCAATCAATATGTAACTGAATATTCAGTTTACTTTTTTAGAGTGTATAACATAAAACAAAGGATAAAACATGGAATGGAAGGGACAGATTGGAAGCACCAAAATTATTTGTATTATTAATAGTCTAATACCTATGTTATAAAATACCTAAGTTTTTTAGTAGATTGTTCTGATGGTTTTTTAATTTTTTTTACTGTGCTAAATAAGGGTAGTTTACAAAAATCAAAAACTTCGATTTGGGAAAGTTCAAGTATTACGAAACGCAGAATTTGGCCACTTTTGAGCTCCCCTCCCACCCATCGTAAAATTTTCAAGACCCCCCTCCATTTGTAACGTAACATTTTTTTACAAAAATAAATTGAAAGAAAATTTTGCTTTAAGGTTTAAACCGATTTTTAACCAGTTATTGGTTCCGTGTTTTTATCAAAAACTGGTCTGAGGTAATTTCCGCAACCGGTTAACCGAACACCTGTTATTACCTGGTTTGGATGATGGTTTTCCATCTCTATTTTTTTTTGTTTAGCGGATTTAATGCCGTGTGCAATAAAATTTACAACGATAACGTATCATTGTTAAAAAAGTGATCCAATAAACATTTTATAAGTTTATAATTTTTTAAGTGTTACGTAACATTTTTGCTGACTAAAAAAAGTACAAACCTCTTATGGGCCTATAAGAAAACGCAAAACGCGTGTGATTATAAACTTATAAGAGTCGCAAAATAGAAAGAATATAATACACTTACTTATAGATATTTGAGTGACATTATAACAATGTATTTAGAGTACCTAAATAATCTTGACTATTAACAGCTACACTTTTTTATCACAAGTAGTGAAAAATGATAATGATCTGATGTGTTAATTACATGCCCAATTTAGGGAATTAAGTTTTCCTTAATTAACTTTTTTATGCACTTAATTGTCACCTTTTTTTTCTTTAAGATCATCGATTATCCATCATTATAAAGAAATTAAAATACCTTTCTTATGTGCTCTAATAACGCATATTTTGTTCAATGCAAATAAAGTTAGTTAATAATAGGTACTTATACCATTTCTTACATGGCATTGAAATTTTTTCCTGTATTTATGGCAAATGGAAAATCATTATAATGGGGCAGTGCTAACAATAAAATATTTTTTCTATTTTGCGACTCTTATAAGCTCATAATCACACGCATTTTGCGTGTTCTTATAGGCCTATAAGAGGTCTGTACTTTTTGTTCTTTTGAGTTGGCAACAGACCTGGCCTATCGCTTGACGTTTTCTGTGCAAATATCAATGTCGCTTTAAAGTTGAATTTTCTACAAAATTTTTTGTTTAGATTATTTTTACCATGTTAAAATTGTGGCTTGGTTAATTGCAGTAAAAAAGAGAAGAGATGACTATAAAATATATCAAAATATCATTTGTTCTTAGAATTTTAAACATGGTGTAAACTGTAATGACATTCCAAAACAAATCTGTCATCAATTTAAATGTAAGTTTTTTTTTTATTTTAGAGCAAAATAGAAAAAATTGTATAAAGCACTCATTTCATAACACGTTTTAAGAGCACTAGTACTTTAGAAAACTCGCCGCAAGCGGCTCGTTTTCTAAACTTGTACTCGTGCGCTAAAAACGTATGTTATGAAACTAGTACTTTAATGTACTATTAAAAATCTAGTAATTTTTATTCGGTTGATTCTAAAAGCGACACTTTTTTTTCATGTTTTACTGGCGAAAAGTTGAACTCTGTGGCCCTAGGGCCAAAAAGTATTTTTTGCCCGCTAACTAAAACTTTTTATTTTTAAGCTTTTTAAAAGAAGATGCTTTACACTGAAAAAAACGTTGGTATTTTTACAAAAAAAAAATAACATTATTGAAGCGATTTTATATTTTTATATTGTAAAATCAAAAGTTAGTTTAATAAAAATGCAATATTATTGTGGATTTACTAAATTTTGCGAAAATACCACAAAAAATGTTGTGAAATTACAAAAAAATAAATGGTATGAATTTACAAGATTACAACGCAGTTTAGTTAAATTACAAAGTTGATATGTAATATTACTAGCAAAATCGGTGGCATTAAATAACCAACGATATTGTTTTACCTTTACTGTAATATTTATAAAGAAATATGACCTTTTGGTCACTTTTGGTCTTGAACTAACCGTTCTTTTTGACCAGATACAGTTATTATAATCATTTCATACAAAATAAAAAAAAATCCATAACATAACCTCAAAATATATGTCACCTATTAATCTGTATTCACCCACTAAAATAAAATAAAAACACAAAATTTCAATTGTAAAATGACTTTCAATATTTATAATATTCATAGAACGGTTTCACAAGTATTATTTTCACAACAGACACATTTTAACAGAAAGAAACGATTCAATTGTTTTTGTAGCGATTTGTTTGGACAGCAATTTGTCATGGATAACTAGATAAGTAATAAGACAGTACAAAGAAATATTTTTTGCACTTTAAAATTAAGTATATTTTAATAATTTATTATAATTAGTAACAATCGAATAAAAAATATTGTATAATACACGGGCAAAAAGTTAAATTTTGATTTCGTAGGTTTATTACCCTCGGGCGAGCCACATCGGCCGGCCCTCGGCTTCTAAAAACCTACTTAATGGAAAAATTTAACTTTTCGCCCTTGTATTATATATAAATAACTAATTAGCCTGAATCAGTAATTATTAAGTAGAACTTTATTATACACTAATCCATCAATTTTGTAAGGTGAGTGAGCCAATTATTGGCATGTCTAGACATTTCATTTTTTACTGCATTCATTATTTGTAATCACCTGAAATTTTACGTACTACATTTTAATGTTTAGAAACATAAACATATTCTTTTCTTCAAGGGTACTAAAATGTTCATATTTTATAACTAAACACACTAGTGATCTATTTTTTTACAGTAAAAAATTAGTTCATTGTTGTACGCCGCAAAAAAAAAGTTAGTTAGAAAAACCACCACTGGCGGCAGCCATACTTCAAACTTGTTTGTTTATTATGTAAACCGGTGGTTGACTTGAGATTCTGTGCAAAAACCTTGTGTGAAATTGATTAAAAATGATTGAAGAAGAATATAAGGTTTATACACCTACAAATCTCTTTAATAAAAAAACATACTTTATTACTGAATAAATTAAATTTAAAAATTAATATTTAATATATATATATATATATATATATATATATATATATATATATATATATATATATAGGATGCTTGAAGAAAAAATAGTATGTTTCACTCAGAGGAAAAGTGCTTTTTTTTACTTTTCCTCTTAGTAAAACAATATACTATTATTCTAATGGGTAAAAAATAAACAAACTGCAGTAGCTTCAGAAAAAATATTATTGCTTTTTAAAAATGATTGAATACTGAAAATATTAGGAGCTTATATTTGTACCCCCTACACACCCCTGCATAGCTTTTAGTCAACTTAATAATAAATCGCAACTGGCGTTCTAAAACTGGAACGACTAATAACGATTTTATCCGAAAGTGGCATGGCCAAAAAAAAAGTTATATTTCGAAGTCGTTGGATAATCTATATACAGTGCGGTCCAAAAGTCACCCCCCCTTTTAACTTTTGAACGAGTTGAGATATCGGCTTCAAATTTAGAACTCTTAAATAAGACAACTTAAACTATCTTTTAGCATATATTTGATATTTTCATCTCTTAAAATATGGGCAGGGGGGTATGGGAAGACATTTTTTTTAATGGAAGGGGGGTTGTGTGATACATCATTTTATACCTTATAAAATTCTCTTTTTAAATTTTTTAAAAATGTTTTTTAAGGTTTTGATTTTTCAATTTTTTGTGCTAAAACATTCGATTTTTTTTATAAATTTTTATTTATGTCAACTAAAATTAGTTTAAAAGTATAATTAACATTTTTTATGATGAAATTAGGCATTTTTAAAAAATTATTTGTTTTTTTTAGAGGAATTTTGACATTAATACCCATTTTTAACCCCATTTTAAACCCAATTTTTTTTTTTTTTAATTTAAAAATATGGAGTTAAATGGAGAATTTTATAAGCTTTAAAATCATGTATTACACGTCCCCCATTCCATTTTAAAAAATGTGCCCCCATGCCCCCCTGCCCACATTTTAAGAGCTGAAAGTATTAAATATATGCTAAAAGATAGTTTAAGTTGCCTTATTTAAAAGTTACAAATTTGAAGAAGATCTCAACTGGTCTCAAAGTTAAGAGGGGGGAGGGGTGACTTTTGGACCGCTCTGTATAGTTAGACCTTTAAGTTAACTTATTTAGAAATAACTAAATAAAAGAAATAACGATGCCAAAAACCTTATTGACAGTGGTCCCTAGCAAATCTAGGTTTCATTTTCTTTTGTGCGAGACCTTAAAAAATGCAAATAAATATACAGATTTAAAATTGTATGAGTAAAAAGTAATTAATAAAATATTTCAAATTCAATAACTTATATATTAAATATATTGACTTCGACAATAAATAATAAAACAATAGGTCATAAAAAACTTTCTTTTAACCAGCAACTATTTCTTTAGCTTCCTCCTTTGAATCTCATAAGATTTTAAATTATAATAACATTTTTTAATACCCTTTGTCACTTACCTGTTTATTATACTTATGTAAAGTAGTTCTTGAAAAAAATCAAGTTGGACCTTTTTACGGCAACTAAATTTGGTAACATATGTGATACCTAAGGGTATACATTTCTATTGTTTTTTTTATTGTCTAGAATCATTTCTCATAGTTTTTATAGAGCATAAGCTAAGGTCCTTGTGAGAAAATAAAAATACATTTGTTGAAAAAGGGACCTTCCTTTATAGTAACTTTGGTATTCTTTAATTATTCTCTTGGTAGAAAAATCCTTGTGTCAAGGATTTTTTCCTTAAATGCATGACATTTAAAATAGTAACAGAGAATCAAGAGTTATTATCTTGACTAAAAGCCCCTGTTGTCTTACGGTAAAGAGCCGGCTGGCTGGCAGACAATTTGCGCAGTAGTTCAAGATATGCGCGGGAAAGAAGTTAGGTTTGTTTTTTTTTTTGCCGTCAGTTGTCTTTAAAGGTTTGGAGTTTTCATCTACTTTAAAATGGACGAATTTGTATCTGTTACCCTCAAACGATGGGGATTTTCAAATTTACTTAAAAAGTTCACGGGTAAGTAGCATTGAATAATTTATACCTATAAGCGCCATTTTGCAATGGCGTTGCAACAAGTTTTTCTTCAAAAACAAGTGCTTTTTCCTACGACCACCTATGAAACCAAATTTCACACAATTAACAGAGTAAGACAGTATCATATTTTATAGGCGTGCGAAATAATATTATATAAGTGTGGGAATTTTTTTCAAAATATTTTCCATTCTATTAACCCTGGAACATGACTGTGGGGTCAATATAATCTTGAATCAAGAGAATCATAATCTTAAATAAAGATTATAATTCTCTTTATTCAAGATTATATTATCTTCAACCAAGACTTGGTGCAAGATAATATGATCTTGGAATAAGATAATATTATCTTGAATCAAGATAATTGCATACTTGGTTTAAGATAATATGATCTTAAATAAATGGTTTAATTGGCTTTGATTTAAGGAAATGTCCTTAAATCTATGACCTCAAATGCCAAGATCACAGCGGACTTGATCCAAGACAGTAATGGCGGCCTTGGTCAAAGATCGTTTTGCTTTGATTCAAGATATCCTTTTTTTCTGTGTGAGTGCAATATGAAATGCATGTGTGCGATTTATCTCGCATAGGTGCGACTCATATCCTCAGTCAAATGTGTCCTCAATTGAGTCTCATTTGAGACCCACGCGTGCGATCTCACAATGTGAGCCTTACGTGCGGCCACTCTGAAGACTGAAAATTACACAGGTTTACAAAAAAAAAGTCAGGACTATTTGACCGGACTATGCTATTCCTAGGTATTTTGGCGCCCTGATCCCTGGGTCAGTTTTGCCCCATCACGTCAGGAAAACGAGATTTCAAGGTCATTTGAGGTCAAAATGGTGATTTTTTGGAAGCGGCCCC
This sequence comes from Brachypterus glaber, assembly GCA_958510825.1. Classification (NCBI taxonomy): domain Eukaryota; kingdom Metazoa; phylum Arthropoda; class Insecta; order Coleoptera; family Kateretidae; genus Brachypterus; species Brachypterus glaber. The sequence continues at coordinate 13,588,532 of OY294045.1, forward strand.
GCGACAATATCTCAAGCGACCTGTTAACTTCACGGGTAACTGTGAAGGTCTTGAATACTTTCTGAACGTTGAGATGTTGTCCCGGGGCCGCTCCCAAAAAATCACCATTTTCACCTGCAAATGACCTTGAAATCTCGTTTTCCTGACGTGATGAGGCAAAACTGACCCCGGAATCCGATTCAGGGCTCCAAAATACCTAGGAATACCATGGTCCGGTCAAATAGTCCTGACTTTTTTTTTGTAAACCTGTGTTATTGTTAATGATGTTTTTAAATGTGCAGGTTTGATTGAATTTATACACCACATGTCAAAAAGAATAATTTATTTTTTAACAATAACATTCAGTAACTTTTTGATTGGATAATACATAATATTTAAATAATCTTACAAAATATTTTCTTCGTATAAAGAATTGTCTTCTTCAGATGATTCTTCTTCAGATGATGAATCTTCTTCTTCTTTTCTTCTTTCTTCAAATAATGGATTGGATTGTTCAAATGAACTTGATCCATCCATAGAAATGGATTCATTTTCTTGATCCACCAATGAAGTTCTTTGTTGAATTTTTATTTTCTTGGACTTTTTATAACTTATAACTTATTTTCTTGGACTTTTTGACTTATAACTTATTTTGTTGGACTTGTTATAACTTTATCAAAGGTAAAACAGATGGCGCTTTTAGGCAATCCAGATCAGAATAACTTTAATTTTACAAAAGTTACTACAAATATATATAATATATTTATATAATATATTTATATAAGCTATAGCTCTGCGAACATGAAAGTTTTTTGAACCTTTGGCAATTTTTTGAGCTTACAATTTTTTCTATACTTTAAAATTTTCCCGAACTTAAAAATCGCTTAGACAAATGTGTATAAGTTCAGGGACATTTTAAAGACCACAAAAATTGCAAAGTTCAGAAAAAGCTTTGAAAGGTACGCTATAATAACGTATACGTTTATAAATGTGAGCGACTATTATATGTTTCCATATATTTTCGGGGTATTTAAAATTTCCGTGAACTTAAACACATTTGTCTAAGTGATTTTTAAGTTCGGAAAAATATATTTGACCGCGTATACGTTAGATACGTCAGCTTTCACGTCGTGTTGCTACATCTGAAATTTAAAAATACTTTTCTTAAGTCCATTTTTTACAGTGTACACATGAATTCATATGAAAAACTGTAAAATTACATGTAAAATTGTGAAATTAGGTGGATAATTTTAAAATTACATTTAAAATTATTAAACTAGTATAATTTATATGTATCTACCGGTATCTACTTTAAGTACATTTACATGCAAAATCATGTGTAGTAGTTTCAGCAGTATTTAGTAGATAAAAGTATTTGCCTTAAAAACTTTTATCTATGTTATATGATATTCAATGGTAAAAACCATAAAAGTTTCAACTGTATTAAGTAATAATCCTACAAAGAGAATACCCGCTCTTTGTTTTTTCATTTTATTTTTAATTATTCCATTTAGAATTTTCTGAGTAATTTAATACCTTTTATTAATAGGGAGTACTGGCTTCAATCTTAGACCCTCATTTACTTTTTTTAATAATTATTATAATCGAGCCAGATTCAAAACCAATTAGATTTTTTGCATATATTTCTTTTTTGGCGAAGGGAAATACTTATTGCGAAATGGGAATGAAAATATTTCATAGGACATTTTTATAAAGCATTATAATTTGTTGATTTGTCTTAAGACAATAATATGTGGACTTTAATTCTTAGGACATTAAATTAAATTTAATAGCTTTTACTGAGCTTTTTTACTTTACGAAAGATAATATCTTATACATATAACAGAAAAAAAAAAGTATAACGCGTGAGTATTGGTGTTCCCAGAGGGGAGTTTTTAATTTAACACAAGTCGTCCTATCTGAAGACTTCAGTTAAAATTTGTTAAAATATCTTCAGATATTCATGGATTTCTATGTCATTATTAAATAGTTCTAAATTTAAGAAACATTTGATTTTTCTCTCAAAGAACTGTTGAATAAAGTCTTATCCACAGGCATGCATAACTAAACATAACGCATAGTAATGCAGTGACGTAATTTGCATAAGGCATAAGAAATAAGACTATCTATCCACTGGCTATTATTATACATAAGCACAGAAGATTGGTTGATTGACGATAGAGAAGAAGAAGACGACATATGCAAATTATGTATTATGCATTATGTTTATTTATTCAAGCCTGTTGAAAGAGATTAAAACATTGTACGAAACACGTTGTTAACTAATCGGGAAATTAACCAACTGGGCCACAACGCCTTGTGGCCCACAAGTTGTGGGTAAGTTCGGATTAATTAACAATTAATTTTTAATTAATTTTTATTAAGTTTGTACTTTACTTTACGTAAAAAACTATTACTACAAAAACATCATATGGAACTTATTTACTTACTCTCGCGTTACATAAAAGCTGGGAAATGGAAAGCAGGGAATAAAATTTGATTGGAATATATGAGAGGGAGTAGAACTTTTTAAAACTCCCATAGCTTTACTTTTTCCCCAACTTTTGGATTATAAGAAATCCCACCCCCAAAAATAAAAGGAGCCAATTACGTATATGTTAAGATCGACGATTTTTTAAGAACAAATAAGACTAAAAGCTGCAAAGCCATTTTGTTCGCAAGAGTCTAGAGCTGGTAAACATTTTTGACAAGTATTTTTCCACCCGGTGAATTTTAATTATAACACATCCACACACAAAAAAAAATCTGATCTGGCGTTCCTACCATGTTTTTGGGGTCGCTGAATCCGAGTCCGATGTCTATTTAACCCACATTAAGATTTTGCCATAACCTCAAAAAAAAAGCAGACCAGATTAGTCAATTCTTACGTATTTTGGGTCGCTGAATTTGAATCTGAGATCAGAATTTAAAAGTTAGCTTTTAAAGTGGCGGATGTAATATGGCGAATTGGATTTTTTAAAGTTGCTCAGATTTGCTTGAAACTTGGTACTCAGCGGTTTTTAGGATCGCTGACTACGAATCTGGTGCCAGTTTTCCAAAATTTAAAATGGCGGATCCAATAAGGCGCATTAGATTTTTAAAGTTGCTCGGATTTACTTGAAACTTGGTACACGGGGGTTTTTGGGGTCGCTGATTACGAATCCGGTGCCAGTTTTCCAAAATTTAAAATGACGGATCCAATATGGCGGATTAGATTTTTTAAACTTTCTCTTTTTCTTTTTTTTTATTTTTACCTTTATAAACAAAAAAAATAATTCTAGTTTTTTATTACGTGTATATATATAACAAGAACAAAATTTGATGTACAGTTTTTTATTTCAGTTTCTTTAAAAAACCAAATTAAAATTTTACTGTTTTTGACTTTTTGACCTCTAACTCAAAAACCAGCATTCAGATCAAGTTGAAGCTTTTTATCAGAAAGATGAAATTTAGATCATACTGAAAATTCAGAATTTTTGACCGAAAGCCCGTTTCCATACGAAACGTGCCTGCCTGTTTGGAAAAACCTTAATTAGAATGTACATATTTAAAATTCAGCCAGGGAAAAATAACTTGTTAAAAATGTTCACCAGCTCTCTGACTATAAGAATTTATTCTTCCATGTTGTTTAATTTTATAACAATTCTTTTTATGAACGATTCTATTACTACAATAATAAATATTTGTAATGAATACATTATAAAGTTATATAATTATATAACAGTATTAATGGAGCTCTCTACAACTAGAATTATGAAACAAAAGACGTCTACCCTATCTCTATCTCATTTGTGCTACACTTTCTAGCCAACCAAATAAATACTGTATTTGTTTTTCATACAACAAATACAGTATTTATTTGGTTGACCGGAAAGTGTAGCACATAGCGACACGAACGAACATAGCTTATGTGAATCTGTAGAATAAGATAATTCTACTAAAATTTAGATGGCGCCAGTAATTTCTTTAATAAAAATACACTTTTCGCCCGGCCAAGTAAATATTGTATTTGTTCAACAAAGAACAAATACAGAATTTGTTTGGTTGGGTGGAAGTGGGAGTGTATGTATGTCTTCTATCCTTTTTGGGTAGAACTTTTGTCCCTGTCTAATCTAACGGGAGAAATCGCTATTGACAATATAAGGTATCCTAAAATAAAACAAAAAATAAGTTGATTATAAATTTATTGGTTATTTATTGGAAGGCAATAACTATTACAATGTTTATTCATGTCTAAATTTCTATAATTATAATTAACATAACATTAAAATAACATTTAACCTGTGAGGGTAGGGGGAGTAAACTAGATGCTTTATTATTTATAAACAGTAGGGGAAAGTGGGAGAATGGTACGCACCTAAACAAAACCTGATATAATTGACCTTATGAAGGTTACAGAAATTTTTTATAAGTGGCAAAAGAAGCCTTATTTAATAGACTAGTATAATTAAAATTTAGGTAGCTTTTACCATAATCACAAAAAAAATGTAAAATTACAAAAATGCATTTCGGGCAATACTGCGCACCATGGGCCAATGGTACCCACCTGTTGGGGAATTATGCACAAAAGAAAATAATACAAAAGCATTTATTAAACACAAGCTATTTATGGAGGTTGTAGGAAACGTTGTAAAACCCTTCTTTTAAAAATCGAGTTACTCCATTAACTTCACATAACAAAACCTATTTAATTAAAAACAAAATTGTATGGATAAATGCAAATGATCATATCCTTCAAGAATATATCGATGGCCTAGCGTAAAAATGTGCTAAGTAGCGGTAACGGTACCTGTACTTAACACATTTGTACGGTAGGCCATCGATATTTATTTTAGAATAATCGGTCAAGAATTATGAACTTTCCGTCCTATTTCTTACACGTGGAAAATAGTAACAACAAACATCAATTCAGACATATTCAAATATTTTGGACAACTGTCATTTGCCAGTCACCGTTTTTAATGCTAGCGAATTGTTAGAGTTTTCGGTTGAGCGCACGGTTACCCACTGCGTACCGTTACCCTAACTTCCCCTACTCCATTCTACACTGTAAAACATACATAAGTGATTTTAATGTAATTTTGATTCTGCACGAAAATGTGATTCAATGCAGATACACCTAAAATTTACCAGAAATTACATGTGATTTTACAATTTTACATGTAATTTTACAATTTTTAAATTTTACCTGTAATTTTACAATTTTGCATGTAATTTTACAGTTTTTTATGTAAATTATAAATAAAATTACATAAAAAATCTAGTATATTTTACAGGTATATTTACATGCAGAATCATGGGTATTTTTTTACATAGTAGACTTGCCTACTTACCTTTCTTCTCACTCCCAGCTTCTTTCCCAAAGTATCTTTAAGTAATGTTCCCCACCATTTGATCCCTAAAGCAGAGTGGCTCAGACAAACGAAGGATATTGGGAGAAAACAAGGACTGTATAAGCTTTCTGATGGACATTCCTGGTTTCCTCTTTATACCCCTCAAATGAGCTTTTTCGATTAATGCAATAAAAAAAAACGATCTGCCAAAAAAAATTGTGGGTTTAAAAAACATACTGTCATTTTAAGGCTTTTAAGATATGTTTTTTAGGAAATGAGCCGTAAGGGAGCTACGACCCTTTAAAATTGTAATAAAAATAAGGGTTTTAATTAATAACTTTGGTACCCTCTAAGCTAGAGCGACGAGCTTTTGCATGTATACTAGTATTAATAAGGGCAATAAAGTTATGTTTATTTGTTTTTTTTTATTTATCCGGGCGTGCCTAGACGCACAAAATATGTCAGGATTAACACATTTTTGCCCCAAACTTTTGATATTTTTTTTTGATTTTTTGTAAAAAAATATAGATTTCTTGAGTAAAAATACATAACAAATGTGTAACAATGTATGAACAACCGTTTAAAAAAAATTCAATTAAGAGGAAGTAAAATTTTGTGCCACAAAAACATTACTTTTTAAAAGGCTATTACTCCTATTAAATTTAGGTGTTTTGGTGAAGAATACTTTTTTGCTCACTTTTAAATGAAGAATCGCCCTGCTGCATTAAAATTTTATTAATGCTTTTTTTATCCATTCAATATGTCATCTTCGAAGGGCCGTAGCTCCCTTAGGGTTCATTTCCGCACCAACCTTTATAGAAACTTATTTTCAAATTTTTGAATGTAGAATCAAGGCTTATAATTAAATATAAAACAATGTGTAAATGTTTAGTTTAGTTAAAACAATGGCTGAATATATTTTTTATTTTTGCCTTAGGATATAAAAGGGTATATTTAAAGTCGAACTAATTATTCAATCTAACGTACTAGTTCAATATTTTTATTTAATTTAATCAATAAATAAATAATTATTTAAAAATTGAAATTTTGCGAAGGCGTAAGTGAGGCGGACCCTATAAAAACTGGTTCGAAAGTCAGTATAAGCCGGGGGTTCCCTCTACTACTACACACACATGCCCTGGACTTAGGGGATGCTAAATTAAGTAGAATAGTACGAGGTTAAACAAACATGTAATGTTATTTTTATTTAAAATAGTAGGTACGCATACTAAATTATATCTTTTGTTTCATCTTAAAAATCTCTAAGGTATAGACTAGCGTGCATAATGAAAACTAATTAATAAATTAATTTATGATAATGAAGACATTACGGTGCCTATTTAGGATGGATTATTACATTATAATTCTTGTCATAACTGTACGAGATAAATAGTTCCTTTTATGACATACAGATGCAACAAAATGCGTAAACCCTGCCCACTACCACAGTTCCTTTGAAATTAAGGATATCCGGGATATTCCAATATATTTTTGTATATTTACAAGGTAAAATAATTAAAAACTATACATCCGTACCTACTTTTTTCTATCATGAGTTGATATTTTGTCATCAAAATCAAATTCGGATTCAGCGCCTCAAAATACATAGGAATACCATTTGGTCTCCGAAAAAGTTCTTGACCTTTTTTTACTGTGGCCACACATGTAGCCATAAAAAATTTTCGAAGACTTTTTGGATATTCCTATGTATTTGCCATTTTTAATAAATAAAGGTTTTTTCTGTGAACGAAAATTTTTGGTCTTCACAATTTTTCCAACAGCAGACCTTAGTTCTTAATGTGCATGTCAAGAATTTTAGAAATATGACAAAACCCTCTGGAGGGAGAGACAAACAGACAGATATCTCATGAATTTTATCCTAAGATTTTCTAGTTTCGTAAAAAATTCACCTTATTTGCTTGTGTAAATATTTCAAAATATAGTTGTGGTGGAATTTTTTTTAAGACTTGATTTAGTTTTTGGGCTTTTAAAATGGATGTTTTATTTTATCGTGCTGTGTATTAGGTATTATTGACACCCTGTATTACGTTATTTTATCAACACCTCCCATAAATAGGGCCGTAGAGAAGAAGATCTCGTGGGGGGGGCAAAAGATCAAAAATTAAAACATTATTTAGCCTAAAAATACTTTTTTCTTTTTCTTTGACAAAAAAGTTAATGACAAAAAAAAGGTCTCCACCCATCCTTGAAATATGCAGCTTTTTTACTTTTTTCTTCAACAAAAAAGTTAATGACAAAAAAAAAAGTCCTTGAAATATGCAGCTTTTCCATTTTGATTCCCTGAAATATGCAACTTTTGTATTTTGAATCCATGAACTATGCAACGTTTGTATTTTGAATCCATGAAACATACAACTTTGTATTTTGAATCTATGAAATATTTCAAGATAGGTGGGGGGAGGCTCCCACCACATTAGCACATCATAAAAGGCTTTTATCTTTTAAAATCCTATCGCAGGCAGGAATTGCTTAAACTTTGTTCTATTTTTATAGCAGATATAAAAATATGAACTCCTGGCAGATGCACTAAGTACCTAACTAGACTTATAGTAAGTAAGGTAGTATGTGACTAATACGAGGGGTAATTTAAAAGAAGGTAAAAAGGCCAGATCTGTAGGATTTGAGTTATCAATTTTAATAGTCTTGCTTTCCCATTTTTACTTTCTCATAAAGAAAACTTTGTGTGTGAAAAAAACAAGATGATTTAGGCAAAAAACAAAATGTTTGATTTTTTTCTATCACAATACTTTCTTTATGAGAAAGTATAAATGGGAAAGCAAAATATATAAAGACTGTTAAAATTGATGTTTAGCACTCAAATACTACAGACAGCATGGTCTTCATTTGGTCTTCATACCTTCTTTTAAATTATCCCTCGTATTAGTCAGGTACTACCGTACTTACTATAAGCTGAATTAGGTACTTAGTGCAACTGCCAGAAGTTCATATTTTTATATTTGCTATAAAAATAGGACAATGCTAAAGCAATTCTTGCCTGCAATATGATTTAAAAAGATAAAACCTTTTATAATGGGCAAATATATCCAGCAAAATATACTTACGCTTGTGCGAGACGATAATTTTGGAACTATCGCATCTTTGTGGCGACACGAGAGGTATTTGTCGGCGATAACTATCGCTGTAGGCGGCAACACTAATTTTTACTCCATATTTAAAATGTGAAATCGATTATGAAAAATCATTGAAGTATATCGATAGGGTGTGGTATACTCCGGACCCCTATCGACATGTATTTCGCCCGAAAAAATATTCAATTCCACATTATGTTAATCCCACCCTCTATTCATTATGGCCACCGCCGCGGCCGCACATTTTTCACCCCCTGTGTGTTTGTTTCGTAAAATTCGACAGGGCACGTGGGCCAATCAGTTCAAACTTTCTCCGATGCAAGGGCTAATGCCCCTCTGCCCCCGCTAATCGATTTTGTTTCCCGTAAAAGTCGTTTATATTAAATACAACAAAACTTGTTATACCGGGTGTTTTTCTCCTACAAAGATAGGAAATTCTTAATGGACATTTTTAGAGATTAGGTAGTCAAAAATTATATTAAAACTTTAAATGTTTACATTTATTAGTCCTATACTAAAGTGAACATTCCATATCCATAAGTTAAACCGTTTCTCAATATTTATAATTATTATGAAATGAGAAAAGGACACGTGTCTTCCGATATGTTCAAAGCCATATTCATTTGTTTCAAGGCCAGAATTTATTTGAACCATATTTATCGAATATTATTCAATGTTCTTGAATGAAGATCGCGGATCTTCATTCAAAAATTCGTGCTCCTCATTCAAGGACATTGACTTTGGTTCAAAGAAATGCTAGTCTTAAAACGATAATATGGCTTTGAACATATCTTTGGTTCAAAGGATTCTTTTTTTTTTTGAAATTTAGAGAGAGCGAGGTAATATTTCGTTTTTAATATTTGTTTTTATCAAAACGTAAAATGAAAATTTGACAAAAAAGATTGAGAGCCTGTTGAGTTGGGTAGGTCATACCCTCATCCTTCTAGTTCAGAAACTATGAGAGTTTAAATTCTAAAAAAAATAATAGGGTCAAAAAACCCTAGATCATTTTTAGGTGAAACACCCGGTATAGCTTCGCTGTTAATAAATTATTTTCGTGTGGTTTTAAGAAATTAATTGTAAAATATCGACAGCCACATAAATTTTTCGAGGTAATTTAAATTTATTTTGTCGATGTAATTTTACTATAAGCGTGCGGTAAAATAATAACAAATCGTGAACATTAATATTATTATGTAATTCTTCGCATTCTGCAATGCACTCTTCGCAAATACTCTAAGCTTTATTCAAATTAAATTTCAATTAATTCCTTTTAAAGTCTTTAGATTTCGAAAAACACATTTTTTGATATTCGTCTGTCCGTCCGTCTGTCCAGATGCCTACAGACCATACCGTTTGTTAGATCAGAAGCAAATCTTAAACTTAAGGTTTCTAGGGGATTATAGTAGAAAAAAAGATGCACGTCGCTTGAAAAACAACTTTACACTACGATATTTCAAGAAATCTTTGACATAGAGACTTGATTTTGGAATAAATTTTGTTTACTACTTTGTTCCAAATTTCAAGTCACTGGGTCATAGTGTTTTTGAAATATCGTAGTGTAAACTTGTTTTACAAGCGACTTACATCTTTTTCTCTTCTATACTCAGGGGTATTTTTTTAATTTTTTTTCTACACACTCAAAAAAGGTTAGTTTTGCTGATGAAGAAAAATCGAAAAATTCTATATTTTTAAAAATAAAAATTTAAAAAATTTGCTCCAAAAAGTTTTGTACGTTTTAAAATAAATAAATTATAAACATAAAAAAATATATATTTAATAATTTATATCTTAAACTTACTTGCATATTTTCGAAGGAAGGTAAATGCGGTGGAACCGTAACTTTTTCAATTTATTTTTAGTGACGCCTTAAATATTTTTATACAAGGCCGTGATTAATAGGCCAAAAGTAAACCGTATAAACTTTGAAAAGGCCGTGGATAAAGTATACTACTAGAGCTATTAATCATTAGGGTGTTTAGGCAACTCGTTTATCGGCTCGTTTCACAAAATTCACCGTCATTTATTAATAGAAATTATTATACGCTCGTTGAATAATATACTCTTATTATAAGAGTCTTATTATAAGGACATACATTTTTAATTTTAAACAAAATTATAAAAATATTATTTAAATATTCCATCAATCTATTTTCTAATCATTGTACAGTGATATTGGTAGATGGCAGTTTCGGGCTGCTGGCCCTCTTCAGTACCAAGCCCGAAACTGCAGTTTACCAATATTACTCTGTACGATGATTAGAAAATAGATTGATGGAATATTTAAATACTATTATTATATACGTTTTAACATTTATAAATGTATGGTAATTTTTACCATTTTGTAATTTTTTTATAACATAGTATAAAACCTAGTCTTCTAGTCCCATAGCAGGCTATAGGACTATGGCTAGCCATAGAGCTGAGAAAAAACATAATATTTGCAATATATTTTGTGGTATTTTGTGCATTAGGAAAAATACTAAATTTACCAATATTATATAGAAAAAGTACCTAAGTACCTACCTTGGTAGTTTTCAAAAAAACTATTTTTCTGTGGAGTAAAGTGCCGTTAATGTGGCAAATACAACAAAAACTTATAAAGAAAAATTGTTTAGAATCAACATCTAGATTCCTATACCAAATTTCAAAATCCTCGGCCAACTATGATTTTTCATTTTTTTTTTTAATTTTTCCCAACATAGTAGCTTTTTAGTAACAGATATGTCAAAAAGTTATTCAGAAAAGTTGCTTGAAATCAAAATCTAGGGTGAATACTATTCAGCTTTCAGTGAATAGGGTTGTCTCTCTATGAAAAATTGTCGTCCCTGTGTCAGCCGCCCTAATAAAAATCCTGGGTACGCCACTGATGTTGAATATAATGTAAATGTTAAAAATTGTTTAGTCCGTTTAGGAACTGCGGTGAATTTTATTAATATCCAATTTACTTTGTGGTTGAATATCGCTTTATTATTGAATATTGAGTATCGGTCACATAATAGAAATGAGCCGTGAGCGAAACTGATGAAATGTTTACCTCAAAACAACCAGAATCCAGTAACCATGTATCATTTATTAATACAACTATAGGATGGACAGAAAATTATACTTTTGGATTAATTGCACAGGCCCACCAAAAAAAAAATGTATTTTACGAGATATGTGGAGCCGCATATACATATACATAGAAATATCATGATATTTATGTATTTTGGAGTACTGAATCCAAATATTACGTCAGAATTACTCATCCTCCTGTCGTTTTGTATATAATTAATATATCATAAATGCACATATAAAAAACGGATTCCTTGAACCAAGGATACGTGTCTTTGTATATGTTCAAAGACATATTATCTTGTTTCAAGAAAATGCCAGCCTTGAAACAAGAGAATATGGCTTTGAACATATCCAAAGACACGTTTCCTTGGTTTAAGGAATCCGTTTTCTCTATGCATTGTACGAGATATGTAGAGCCGCATATACATATTTAAGAAATATCATGATATATATGTATTTTAGACTGCTGAATCCAAATATAATGTGAGAATTACCCATCCGCCTGTCATTTTTTATATAAAAATCTTGCCCAAAATCACTAAAATACACAAAAAACTGAAAGGGGATTTTTTTTAATCCAAATTAATTTAACTGTTTTTATTGATTGAATAATTTTGATAGTATATCCGGATTTAGCAGCTTAAAATGCATAGCCAACTGCTTTATTACGAGCGCCAAATATGATTTTTGCTTTCGCGTTTCAGGCTCAATCAGAAATCATTTATTTTGCGCTCGTAATACAAAAAAAAACTATCAATAAATTATTAATTTTTAGCCCAAGCTATAGAGTGTTTATATTAACGTTGGTAGAGAGGAAATTAATGAAAATGTTGTTAACAACAAGCACAGATATCCCCGAAATACGATGCAAAGTTAATGGTCTATATATGCCGCAATCAAATGAGTTCCGCATTTGTATTCTCAATTTAACTTTACTCGTAAAAGGGTTGGTAATACAGTACATCCAAAAACACAGTATATGAAATAAACTAAAGATGGTACCGTTTTACCTACTGCAGTTATTTGTTCTAAAAAATGTTTCTAAACGCAGAGCAGAATCTGCATCTGATGCATGAGCATCTGATGCTTATTTCTTACTTGTTTTTATTGTTGGCAGAATAAATTTAGTTCCCTATTCCTTGAACGATTTTTCCTAAACAAAATAAAGGCGGTACAAAATGGTCAATGCCATCTTTGAGAAAATCAGGTATTTTGATTTCGACACTCCCATGCAACAAGGATGTAACTCAAGTTAGACCCATTTTGAGTTATACTCATAGGTAAACGCCTTGAAAAAAGACACACATGTTGGTACTACTCAGATTTCTCCACAGGCCATTTTAACCAAAAGTTTACCTAAAAACACTAAAGTAAAAAATTTTAAACTTGAATATTATCAAAAACAAACAATAAATAAACAATAAATCTTATACAGTTAAATAGAGAATGTTATAAGCTTTCAAATGATGTATCGCATGGCTTTCTTTTCCACTTCAATCATTTACCCACCCTTAAATAACAAAAAAAAATATTTTAGAAATTTAGCTGTCGTGAAAAATGACAATATAAGAGTTACGGCTTTGTTGCTTGGGGGTATCGATTTGTCATTTTGTAGTTACCAATTTTGGTTAAAGAGGTTGGAAATTTTTGTAGTTTTTCCACTATTTTCTTAATAAAAAAAGTAATGGAGCACTGATTCCCAGTCAGCAGTAAGAAGTGACAAGCAAGGTTGTCACTTCTTACTGCTGACTGGGAATCAGTGCTCCATTACCTTTTTTATTAAGAAAATAGTGGAAAAACTACAAAAATTTCCAATGTGCTGTTTAAAGTTAACACCTTACACTAAATATGATATTTGTATAAATAAATTTTACCTTTATACTTCAGTCCCAGCGTGTTCTTTGTAAGAGACGGATGTGACCGCTTAGGCGGATTTATTCCTGCATCAGTCTTGCTATCGTAGATATGCACAGGACTTGATTTATTTTATGTTGTTTCGTGAAAATATTACTTAAATAGTAAAGTTTTAAGAGAATCGTGAATATATTTTTTTATTTTGTAATGTTAAATTTTAACGTGGAACTGTTGAACATGTAAAGTCAATTTTTTATAAATTTTAAAGATAAAAGTTGGCGTCTGCGCAAACATTACTACTGAGTGTGACTGTTTTGCGTAGGCTGAAAATTATATTAGATTAAGCTGGAAAACTAGCTTATGGAAAATGCCATTATTGGAATTGGAATTAGAATTGGAATTGGATTACCTTTATACTTTGTCAATTCATAAGTTAGCCTACTAGTCTGAGCTTGGTAGCATTAGTAGTATGAACTTCCTAGGGGCTATTTAAGTTGAATAATTCAACAATTATGTCGCCGACCCAAATGGGTCCAGTTAAAGTGACGACCCATATAAAATGTTCACGAGCTGGTGACAATGAAGGGAGCTCCCCTCCGAAGGAGGTCTAAAAATAGAAAAAAAAAATCTGTGACATAATTATTATGGCACTGGTCGATGGCTTAATTGTAAATTGTAAACAGCCCCTAGAAACTTTATTCTGCCTTCTACATATAGCTTTCCATGTAATAATGTTAACAACCAAATGCATATTAATGTTTTTTATTTATCAGGCATACCACTCACGGCTAGCCTTAAAAAATTTAAATGAAAAGTCAAACAACCCCGTATTTTTTGATTTTAGGTTGTTTTTGGGACATTTCCAAACAGTTTTTGACAAAAATTGAAATCGCTCCGAAGCTGTTTTTAAATAAAGTCTCTCTTCTTCTTCTTCAAGTTTTATTTGACATCGCAATACGGAGTTTTTTATAGAACACACCCTATAGCATAGGTACTACCCTTGATACTCAATATAATCACGACCATTCACACGCCTACTTTGTTAATGTCCAAAATTACGGTCGTCTTATTTTGGACATTAATAAAGTAGGCGTGTGAATGGTCGTGATTATATTGAGTATCATGGGTAGTACCTATGCTATAGAGTGTGTCATAGAAAAAACTCCGTATTGTAATGACATTTACATTGACATTGTTAGGAAAAACTTGAAGAAGATAAGAAAAATGGATTTATTTAAAAACGGCTTCGTGAGCGATTTTAATTTTTGTCAAAAACTGTTTGGAAATGTCCCAGAAATAACCTAAAATCAAAAAATCCGGGGTGGTTTAACTTTAAATTTAACTTTTTTAAGGCTAGCCGTGCTATAATAAGTTTTGAATTATTATTTCTTACTGTTTCTTTCTGTGTTCCAGCCAAATGAGCTCACTTGAATCGATCGGGGTCACGTGACTGGACGCGTCGTCGAGTACACGTTTTCCACCCCAGATGGTGGCTTTCGTAAAGACCCTGCTTAACCCTTTTTTTTTCTCGTCGCCACATTAAAAAATAAACGTATCCTTTCCAAGATTTATTTTCTGAGATCCTCTTATGAAGAAAAAATGTTTTATTATTAATATGTTTACTACAATTGTGCCTTGTTTTACAATAACTTATTAACCCATATTGTAAAATGGCTGGTTGTTGAACATTTTACTTAAAATCTTTTAAATAAAAGAAAAAGATTACAAATTTTCGTAGGAAGTATCAAGTGAAACAAATATTTAATTTTAATTAATATAAAATATATTTAAAAAAAGTTTAACAACTTACAGTCAGTCATCTCACAATGTGGGTTAAAATATTATTGCAAAACATAATACAACAAGCCAATAAAATTACTTGTAAGTCAACTTTTAACAGTCCATGAACTTAGAATTGATTATAATACTGTACGATTTTGGTATATTTGGAACCCCTAGCAACTTTATTTATTAAACAACTTGTATTTGAGTTTGTTCTTGCATGTAACTATTTGTTTTTTAGTTGCAAGTTAAATCCGTATATTTTTTTTTATATTTATTATATTTTTACTACCATTTGTGACCTGTGTAAAGGCTATATGTGTAATGCACCAAATAAATTTGTCTTATTATATTCTTCATAGCGCCTTCTCTAGAATAATATAATGTAGTTTAGAATTTCCCACAATCGTCAAAAAACGTCCTAGACAAAAAATTCTTAGATAAAAATTTGTTTCATGAAAAATAGGAAACTTTGAAAATGTCCGTCTGTCCGTCCGTCCGTCTGTCTGATGTCACGATTTTTGTAGACACAATTACTATTATTATAAGGATCAATACTACCAATTTTGAAAGTTTACCCCAAAAACAAAAAAGTTATGGGGGTTTAAACTTTTAAATTACTTTTATTATAAGGATCAATTCTACCAATTTTGAAAGTTTCTCCCAAAAACAAAAAAGTTATGGGGGTTTAAACTTTTTTTTTTAAATTGATTTTTTTTTATTTTTTCGATTTTCGCAAAAAACATGAAAACTTTTTGAATAATTTTTTTAATTTTTCCTTTTTCACAAAAAGAAAATTTAAAAAAATATTTTTTTTTCAACTTTTTTTTTTTTGAAAATGCAATAATATATATTATACCATCTAATGTGAATGCGTAGCATTACATATCTTCACGGCTTGTTTAATAACTAAAGTTACTATAGCAAATACAGAAAATTCCTCAGTATAGCAAATATAGAAAATCCTTCATTTTCAGTGACAGTGTCACTACATGTAAAAAAACAGCTAGGAAAAATTACCGTACTGTAAGATAAAATAAAAAAAAGTAAACATTTAACGATAAAATAAAATCAAGATTTTGACCAGGGGCGTAGTAATTGGATGCTCCCTTAAAATGGCTGTAAAAATTATAAGCTCCTGGTTGAATATTAATTTTTGTTAATGCATGAAAGGGTTATTATTAGTAAACCATAATAAAAATTTAATGTCTTTAGTTTAAACAGTTTCTGAGTTATGACGTTAGAAATATACCTATATTATGTTATATTTAGCACTAAAGTTTATAATAGTATATTATGCACCACGTATGCGAACTGTCTTAAGTGTTCTCGACTGATGAAAAAGTCCAAACTTCAGTCTCGAACACTAAAGACTTAGTTCGCATACGTGGTGTATATACTATTTTTTCTACTACCTAAAGCAGTAACTCCAAATATGAGTTAAAATAAAGTTTAAAAATTATTTTGACATAGCTGTCAGTTTGACAAATAAGTTGAAACAAGTTAGTAGTTGTCCCAAAATTTTTTCATTATAGACCCTCGTCAATAAAAAATGCTTAACAACGGTCAATAATAAATGAGCTCACTGATTTTATTGGTTGCCAAGGTAAACAAGCCTTGACAAAGGTAGATAATATGTAAGTTAGCACTTAATTAGGTAGCAGAAAAAAACTTTTTCCTACTTTTTGACATAAAATCAGTATTTTTTATTGAAATAAATAAATATCATGTTTCTAGCTTGCAACTACATAGAAATTTTTGAATTTGGTTTTATATTAAATTTACACCTTATTTAGTAAAAAATATATATAAAAAATACACCTTTTAATGTGTAAAATTCGTAAAGAAAAGTGGCTCAATGTATATTTTGCTTTTTAAAAACTCGCCAAAAATTAACTGAGCCATTTAGTCATCGAATGTAAGGCCCTGCAAAGTAAGGGCTCAACAGTCGCAAGATTTTCATAATTAAACTTGGTTTCTGATTAAAAAAGTTGAAGTAACTTTCAAACAAGCTGTGGACATACATAATGCTTCGCATCCTTTAGTATACTACTTGCAGTTGCAATTATAATAATAATAAACGTCATTTATTCTACTACTAAACAGTCTTACAAATGGCCATCGACCGGAGTCCTGCAGCCCGTGTTTAGATTTAATGCAATATAAAGTATAGGGGAGAGTGGGGATGTTTCGACCTCTTAATGTTTAAATCGTTTTATAAAACTATTTAATAAATTATTTAATTTAATTTTTTTATACCAATCTATAGTTTATTAGGTTTTCTATTAAATAATATAGTACAAGTTGTATTAATTTAAAGAATAATTAGTTTTATAAATTAAAATAAAAATAGTTACATTTGGTTGAAACATCCCTCTAGGGTGGGAGGTTTCTACCAAATGGTGGGGATGATGAAACCAGGGTAAATAAAATTATAAAATTTATTAAAATATTTAAAATTTATTATTAAAACTTTATAATATAATATAGTTATAAAAATATAGAACCATCATTAAAATGAACCAAAAATTATTAATGTTTTATTAAAAATAACTAGAACATGAACAAATAATATTAGACTAATATTAACAGAAACCAGAAACAATTTAACTAATATAAAAAACAATACAAAACTACCTAGTAAGTAGCAGGTAATCTGAAAATACGAACCAATATTAAAAGTATATTGGAAAACTAAAAAACGGATTGGATTTTTAATATTATCTTAAATTTTCAAATGTTCTATCCAGTGGTCGAATCATCTCTATATGCTCATATTTTAAATAATATGATGATACCCGGTAAAATAAACGAATTAGGTTAGGTTCAGTGCATGAAAATGAATCCAATAAAACACTTGTTTAATCATATAAAACCGATTTTGAATAGATTTTACCACTAGAAAAATATCAATAAAAAAAATGTAGAACCAAAACCTTACCTGATTTTTACAAAAAAATAATTTTTTCGTAATTTTTCTTAGACCTTTCCGAATTTGACCAAACTTTAACTTGGCACTATAGCCACTAAACTTATTAGTTGGAACTACTGGAAGCACGCAAAATTTAAATAGTTTTTAAATAAAATCAAATGGTTGAATCCTCCCACTGGTCGAAACATACCCACTCTCCCCTACTCGTGTCAATCTGAGAATGCGACTCTGACGTCACAGCGCGTAAACTAAATGCCACTCTGTAGGGTAATTGAAACTTATTTCTTAATATTTAATAAATGATTTTTGTTTATATACATTTTCTATACAATAATAATTATGTATTAAGTCTTAATAAATAAGTTTCAGTTACCCTACAGAGGGCTTTTTAATTTACGCGATGTGACGTCAGATTCGCATTCTCAGATTGTCACGAGTATATATAACAAGCCGTGAAGATATATAATGCTACGCATTCCATTATATATTATTCACAGTAAATGCTATGGGAACGTTCAAGTAACGCAAAAAGCAAGTAACGCAAAATTTGGCTATTTTTGGACTTATAAGAATTGCTTATAACGCACTTTTCTTTCTTCCTGATTCGAAGTAAAACTTATAATGCTCCTCTGCAGTGAAGCTGCGGGGAGTATAATAAGATCATTAAAGTTGGGGGAAGACTGTGTAAATAAGAAACCCTTAAAAGGGGTAAAGGGGAAATTGAAAAATGTTTACAACAGGGGAAGGAAGGGGAAAGTTGAAGTATTTTTAAAGAGTTCAGTCACGAAAGATGGGGTTGAGAATTGAAACGAGGCTGAAGGTAGATAATTATAATTATTCGAACTAATTGAAATATGTGACAGGCAAATCTCGGATTCATCCATCAAATCGTCGGCTTACAAGGCACTAATAAAGGCACTAAGTCACTTTTTTGCAAAAATGGGATTTTAATGGCACTGTAATTAATTTTTGATGATCTATGTATAGGTAAACCGAACTAACTTCTAGGTGGACTGCCAAGGGAGTTACCCACTATACAAAACACCCCAATTTGATTTTGAAAAAAAGTTACTAAGTGCACTTAGTGCGTTTTACTTGTAGATTATTTCAAATGTTTCTGCACTAAGCGACTTTTTAAAAAGAGTTAATTTATAAAAATATGATTGCTTGAATCATTTATATGATACAATATCGCGTTATTTATTGTACTGACAAACGCATTCAAATTTTGCTATGTTAAAGTTGATGGAATAGAGACAGAACAGAGAAACAGTACTTTACCTGTAAAATGACAATGCTTTTTACGTGTACTTTCGATGTGTAGGTAATAATTTAATTTTCATTTGCATTGGTTTTTTTATTATCAGGTAATATTTCAAAACTAAATTTGAAGCCTCCACACTAAGTTCAAAGTGCATTTTTGAGGGGTGTTGCACCGTGAAGTGTTTTATCATTAATAATGATTCATTATAATTATTGACTTTAGGAGATGCTTCTTTGCCGGCACAGCCGATGGCCTCTGAAAACTGTCTTAGTTCTGGCATAGTAAGCAGTTTCATATAATTAATACTAATTAATTATTATTATTAATTTTGGAAACGTTCTTTAAACAATCAATAAGTCCAAACCCTTCTTTTAAAAATCTAGTTTTTAAAAATTTATGTAAACAAATTGTTTTATACTTTATAGTTATACATTATGTTTAATTAATAGAAGGGTTTTAATTTTAAATAGTTGTTTTTTATATTATTTTATTGACAGTGCTCTTTACTTGTAAGCCGACGTCGTGGGCCTACAAGTAAAAGGCACTAAGTCCATGTCTTTTTTCAAATTTAGTTGAATTAAACTACTTCAATTTTTCTTTATTTAACTGCAAATGAGACATTATTATGTCCAAACATGTCATTGCAATTTGGCGTAGTTTTTTTCCAAAAACAATTATTACAAAAATTAAAAAACAATGAAAGTTAAATTTGTCAATATCTCAAAACCACGTTTTTGGACTTAGTGCTCTTTACTTGTAAGCCGACGAAATGATATAAGGAATACTAAATAATAAGAGTCAATGTAACGATTACCTAGTAAATATTTATTATTATCAGTAGTCGGCGTAAACTCAGTTATGACTCATCAACGTTGAAAATAAGCACAGAAACATAGGCTTACAGAATAATTTTGCCTAATTATGAGGGAAATTTTTATAAAGGTCACTAAATCGAAACATTTGAAGACTAATTTGTTACACACAACAATACTAACTATACATATTAACTATACATATGTATATATATATATATATATATATATATATATATATATATATATATATATATATATATCGGTGTTTTTCAAAGAAAAAACCGAAATTCGATTTTTATTTCTTAAGAATACGAGAGTTTTTAATTTTTATTTATCGATAACTTTTTTCTCACTTTACTCGTTTAAATGGAATGATTAAAAAAATCAAGATACAAAGAAATAAAAATGTAAATATATACCTCGCGTCAACGCTAGAGTCGACGCGGCGCCAATGCGATTACTGGAAATTCGCCGAGTACGGATTATCATACACTTAACAGCACTCAGTGTGTAAAGTATTATACGATAGTTTTCCAAATTTCTAAAATTAAAAATTAAAATTACCCCAGTTCCAAAATTGTTTTGCATTGTACAGATCTTTTTTTGTCAAATTCTGATCAACTTTAAAAAAATCTGTCTGTCTGTCTACCTGTCTGTCTGACCGACTTGAAATTTTTAGAAAAAATCAATCAAAATCAACTCAAGTCTTAAGAAAGGAAGATCCCTATTAGTTTTAAAAATAATCAGCCCAAAAACAAAAAAGTTAGGCGGGGTAAACAATCCAAATAAACAACGTAAAAAGTCGGATTTTAGGAAAAATCATTAAAGGATTAGTTGAACTGAATTCCACCAGGTTTGAAAAAAATCCATTTACAAATTTAAAAGTTTTAGGGGCGCAGTTGGTAAACCTAAATACTAATATTTTAACTCAGTTTTGCCTCTAAGTGGTCTTAAGTTCGAAACCCATTCGAATGGAATGTATGGAATCAGGGCCGTAACTAGGCAGGGGGCAGGGAGGCTAAGCCCCCTTGGCCTTGGTTTGAGCCCCCCTGGCGTTTTCGCTGAGCTGCCCTGATATTTTTTAAGTCACTTACCTTTAGGCATCAATTTTTTTGCAGGGGCGCCAAGTTTGGTAGAAACCGTCAGAGACAAAGCCTTTTTTTCTTAAAGGTAATTTTTGGGGAGCCAATTTTTTTTTGAAGGGGCGCTAAGTTTTGGGGCTCCAATTTTTTTAGTGGAGCTCCAAGTTTGGTAGAAACGGTTAGGGATAAAGCTTTTTTTCATGAGGGTATTTTTTGGGGCTCCATTTTTTTTCATGGGTGTATTTTTTTGGGCTTTTCCTATTTTTTTTTCTTTAGGGACGCGAAGTTTTGATTGAAACCGATAGGAACATAGTTTTTTTTAAGGTAATTTTTGGGGCGCCATTTTTATTTTTTTTTAGTAGGGGCGCCAAGTTTGGTACGGCATGGCATGCATTCCCTGGTAGGTACCACTTTTTTTAGTTATTTTATTAAATTTATTTTTCGTTTTTGATAATTTTAACTTGCGTTTAAGTATTTGGAAAAATGCAATATACCATCCACTGTGAAGAGTATCCTATGAAATGCGGCTTGTTATTCAGATTTAGTCTACCTTGTTATTATGATTTGATATGTTGGATTTGTTGATATTCGTGTATTCTGTTTGTAACTATAATAAATTTTGTCACTGGGGCATTAATATCAACCAAACATGTAACTATAGTTATAACAAACTCATGTAAATTAAAAACTTTATTCATTTGATTTTAAGTAATTTAACTATTAATAACTAATAATTAAATTGATTATACTTAACTATTATTTTATTAAATTGAAAGTTTTTGCCCGATTTGTATAAATTAACTTTTTAATTTTTGGGGAATAGGGCTTTGGATCGGACTAAAATTGTTATCTAATTCTGCTGTGACGTTTCGACGATGGATTTTCGTTGTTTTCAAACCTTTATTGGAAATGATTCAGATCTACTCTTGAAAAAAAAATTTGATATGTCCAAAATTAGGAACCCTTTTTCAAGTGCACAAAACTGCGTGTTTTTTGGAAAAATTTAACTGTGATAAAGTTATTTTTATGGTTCGTTATAATAAGTTATATGTTGTTATATAAAAAAATATCAGAAAGTAACACCTACTATTAAATACTGTAAATGGTATCCAAAATTAGGCGACTTTCCTATATTTTTGTAGTAGCTGATTGAGTTCTTAAGAAGGTAAATGATATATGCCAAATTTTTGGGGTGTGAAACCCTTTTTCTTTTAACTTAAAAGTAGATTAGTCGCCGTTACTCTCAAAAATTTAGCCATTATAGCCAAACTATTTTATTGAACTTTTGTTGTTTTTTTTATAAAACTTAAAGTTGTTATTGTTGATATCTGGTCCAGGATTTATCTAGATCTGAATTTTTGTGCTTCTAAAATTTATGACAAAATCCGAAGCAAAATACTTTTCAAGTAGAAATTGACTTATTTAAAACAGAGTGAACTTTTAAATTTTTTTTCGTTTTTCTTTTTTAAATCTACATTTGCTATTGGAAGTTGATAGCTAGGATAAACTTGGTTGATTACAACATAAACTAACGTTTGTGTAAACTTGGAAATTTCTGCTTGCTAGAAATTGGATTTGTTTGAACACGAACTTTTTCACTTTCACGATGTAAATTTTATTTGAACTGTTTTTTCAAATATCCGATGCTCTTCAATTAGAAATTGGTTTGAATATTACATTTTTTATCTTTTTATTTGAATAATAATATTATTAATAATATTATAATATAGATGGGTAAGTCTACACTGTAAAAACTGCATGTAAAATAATGTAAAAATAGATGAATTTACATAGTATGGAATAGTAAATTTACTATTCTGGACTATGCATAATTCATGAATTTATGTAAAAGAATGTAAAATAATGTAAAATAATATAAAAGAATGTAAAAGAATGTAAAAGAATGTAATATAATGTAAAAAAATATATTTACATTGATTTACATATTTTTACATGATTTTACAATGTAGGGCTATGTTATTTTAAGACGCGCGTGCGCTTTGGACAATAATCAAGAAGGCGTCTTATCATGAGACGGACCGTTTAATATTGTTATTGTTAGAGAGATAGCGACGCATGCTGCTAGGTTAAAGCGTTAAAAGTGTAAAAAAGGTAAATATTATTTATGTACCATATTTAAATGCTTTATTTGTGTCCTAAAATTTACATTCATTATAAATTACGATCTTTATCAACCAATAGATCTTTAAAGAAAGATGTAAGCAGTTTATACTCGTATTAAGGGCGCAAATCGTTTGGTTTATTTAACCAAATGAACTTTACGCTACGATATTTCAAAAAAGCTTTGACACAGAGACTTGTAATTTAGACAAACATTTTCTAAGTAGTAAATATTTTTTTTCAAATTAAAAGTCTGTGCAAAATATTACCATTCTATACTATGTAATTTTTACCGTTCCGGTCTATGCAAAATATTACCATTATGGACTATGTAATTTTTACTGTTCCGGTCTATGCAAAACATTACCATTACGGACTATATAATTTTTACCATTGCGGTCTATGGCAATATATTACCATTTACGGACTATGTAATTTAATGTAATTTATTTTTACCGTGTAGTCATATCAATAATCAAGCATTAAAAGAATTAAAAAGTTTTAATTAACTTATTTGTTATTCGATTGTATCTAAAAAGCCCACTTTTTGTATAATAAACCGGCACGAAAAGTTTAATTTTTCGGCCTAGGCCTATTTTTATGGCGATTACGGTTACCAACCTCGCTCACCGAGCTTGAAGCAGTCTCCGTAATCGCCCTGATAAGAGTATTTTTCGTCCTTTTATCATAAACTACTATATTTAAAATGATACACACCTCGATGGGCATATAATTGTTTAAGCAAGAACTTCATGGTTTTTTCTTCTTCTTTTCAACTTGTACTGGAGATCTATTCTCGGTTTATGCAAATCTTCCGCTGAAGTACACTTCACGGATATACCGAGTATACGAGTCTATAGACTGAGCAGTTCGCCTCGCTTGAAAACCAGCACTGTTCACTGCAGTGTTGGTCAACAACAACGCAATATTTCATCGAAGTGATCTTCAAGAATACGATTCTTACTAACTTTTTGCAAACTCTGCTTATTTTCACACACGAAATAGATTTGCATAAACCGAAGATAAATCTCCTGGATAGCGATTCACATTCCATTTGATATGATGTTATCACATCACGCCCATGTTAATGGTATAGGATAATATCGTTACAGGGAGGGGGTGGGGGTCCAAAATCATCAAAATTTGCGTTACGTAATACTTGAACGTTCCCTAATTAAAAACATTAAATAAAAACTAAATTCTTCTTTTAGATTTTTGATCAGCATAAAAATGCGCAACTTTTTTCTAATTTAACCAATCTTGTATCTCTTATAATAACCGAGATACCCATGCTTCGTGTCAAAAAATGGATATAATATACAATGTATAATATACAGTGTATATCTCGCTTATCCGAACTAAACTCAAAAAATCCAGTTAGGGGG
Organism: Brachypterus glaber; assembly: GCA_958510825.1. Lineage (NCBI taxonomy): Eukaryota > Metazoa > Arthropoda > Insecta > Coleoptera > Kateretidae > Brachypterus > Brachypterus glaber. The sequence goes on from OY294045.1 coordinate 13,613,249, forward strand.
GTCTATGGGGGTTATAGCTCAAATTTGGTGTTGCACATTGTAATATGAAGCCACATCCAGTGGCAGTCATTAAAAAAGGTTTTTCTTCAAGCGTACTAAAATGTTCATATTTACAGTAAAAAAATGAGTTCATTGTTGTACGCAGTAAAAAAAAGTTAGGTAGCAAAAAGCACCACTGGCGGCAGCACTCTTTGACTTTGATGACAGCTATACTTCAAACTTGTTTGTTTATTATGTAAACAGGTAGTTAACTCGAGATTCTGTGCAAAAACCTTGTGCAAAATTGATTAAAAATGATTGAAGAAGAATATATGGTTTATACACCTACAAATATCTCCGAAATTGGAAATGCTACATTAGACAAGTCACCATCGAAATCTCAAAAAGTGTACGATTTAGCCTACGAAAAAAAATTAAAATCAGCTAAGAAAGGTTTAAGTTTATTTCGAAAGTGTTTTATTGGCCTATTTTAATAAAAAAAAAAACATACTTTATTACTGAATAAATTCAATTCAAAAAATAATATTTATAAAATATATATAGGATGCTTAAAGAAAAAATAGTATGTTTCACTCAGAGGAAAAGTGCTTTTTTATACTCTTCTGTAGTTTCCGGACTCTGCTTCGCGTCGTCCGTAAATTCTACAGACTAGTAAAAAAAGCCTCACTTTCCTCTTAGTAAAACAATATAGTATTTTCACGGCTGAAATTGAAACTAAAACTTATACACTTCTAACTGTGAGTGTAAGAAGTTAACAGGTGCATGTATATGCATGTAAAAAAAACTTTCACCATCTGTAGATGGAAGATGTGCCAGCGCTTATGATATTGACTCGACGATATTGGTATAAGAAATAGTATATTACAAACACTATAATTGTTAACCTTTAATTAAATTGAGTTTTAATTTCTTAAAAAAGGTATATTTATTATTTTAATAATCTAGGCGTGATTTTGAAACCAAGATCGATCTACGTATCATCATTTTAGAAGGCTATATTCTGGTATAATACCATCTTATCATATCGGTACCTCAGTTCTAAACTGTTGTGTAAGTTCAATAAGGTATTAAGTGACCGGAGCGTGCTCGAGCTTTTAGTATTAACCCCTTCCGCTCCATTGTATCCACATTGGATATTTTTTTACGGGATTTTCCATAGACATTTTGATCTGGTAAAACCGGCTGGAGCCGGAATTCAATTCAATTCAACTCAACTCAATGTTGTATTTATTTATTTATTTATTTATTTTAATTTATTTTATTTATTTACTAGGAGATATATTACAAAGTCCCAAATAAGCTTTAGGCTTATGCTAGGGACTCCCCATTAATTTAAGCATACAAATTATCCAACATGATCCAAAAAATAATTGTGCATATGACAGTTAATTTAAAAAGTCCAAAATGATCAAAATTTGCATTACGTAATACTTAAACGTTCCCTTAACTCGATTACCAATAGTCTGATATCAAAATATTAATTAATAGATTTTATAAAATAATTGCATATAAAATTTTGGAAAATATGATACCTTAAGGCACATCCAGATACTCGCTTAACTAGGACAATACATAACAATACGATGTCGTGATTGGCTTGATGTGCCTTCATGTATCTTGTGCGTAGGCTTATAACGTTCGCATAAGAGACTGTGGATGTGCCCTTAGAATTTCTAAAAAAAAATGCGTGGTGCAGTAAATATTGTATTCTCAATCTGTTTCATATTAATCCCCCCCCCCCCTGAAAAAAGACTGGCCCTTTTTGGGAATTTAACAAAAGCCTTTTGTCGAGGGGCTGACCGCTAGGAAATCTTTTGTACAAGCCAAAGGAACTCAGGAGGAACTCTGGAGGAACTCCGAGGAACTCTTTGCAAAAAGGAGGAACTCTGGAGGAACTCTTTGCAAAATGGAGGAACTCTTTGCAAAATGAAGGAACTCTTTGTAAAATGGAGGAACTCTTTGCAAAAAGGAACCCCTTTGTACAAATTTCAGACGCGGTCAGAAACCCTTCTTTGGGCGCCAATTCTTTTCCTGAAGGGGGGAACCAAGTTTGGTAGAAACAGTCAGGGACAAAGCTTTTTTTCCTGAAGGTAAAGAGGCGCCAAGTTTGGTAGAAACTGTCAGGGACAAAGCTTTCTTCCCGAGAAGGTAAATCAGGGGCGCCATTTTTTACTTGAAGGGGGGCTAAGTTTGGTAGTAACCGTTAGGGAGAAAGCTTTTTTTATGAAGGTATTTTTTTGGGCGCCAAGTTCAAAACCGCCAGGAAAAAAAACTTTCTTTTGATGGTGCCTTATTGGCAGTAGTGCTCGCACAGCGGTAATTTCTACGGCTTATTTGCCAAAAATTACCGAGGAACTCTTAAGGAACACAGGAGGAACTCCCAAGGAACTCTGGAGGAACTCCGAGGAACTCTTTGCAAAAAGGAACTCTTTTGTACAAATTTCAGACGCGGTCAGCCCCTCGCCGTTTGTTCATATAATCAGAACTTAATAAGTTGTAAAGCCGAATAGGCCTGCCCCCCTGTCAGTAGTAGTGTGTCTAGAGATTTTTTTTTGAATTTTAAAGGTCTTACCCCCTAACTTTATTTAGTAGGGTAAGTAGATTACCACTCTATTTTTTCAGAATTAAAAAAAAAATAAGAAGTTGAGCACATCCATTTTTTTAGAATCTTTTTGCCAGATTTCATTTTTTTTTTTTAGGGTACATTAGAAATAAATAAAAAGGGTTTTGCACAGGATTGTGATCTAGGATAAATAGGGAAGAACCCCAATTTTTTTTTAAATCGACTAGATTTATCTACCAAACCACTGGTTTGGTGGACAAAATTCGCCTTAAATATAAATATATTATAGGAATTTATTTTACAATGTAAGTTAACATTGTTAACTTAACAATGTCCACTAAACTTGTTATGCCTATAAAAAAATTTATATTTTTAACGATTAAATATTGTGTTTTAATTAAATACTATAAAGAAATTCTATAATAAAAACGCCTATAAAGTATTTTTAAAAAGTTTTTTATTGGTCAATAAAGAACTAATAACTAATAACTTTGTATAAACCGCATTTATTTCAGCTATTATTGCCTTTAATTGTTATGTGAGGTAATCCTCTTAGATGTTGCAGAAAATACTAATAAAATATGTGGCAAAGTAATTTGGGATACAGCAACAAATTTCTCGTAAATATGTTTAAATAAATAATTTATTGAATTTAATTTAAACTTTATGGAGGTTTCATTTATATTGTGCGGTCCAAAATTCATCCCCTCTTTACGTTTGAACGACTTGAAATACCTACTTCGATACACGTAAATAAGACAACTCAAACTATGTTTTTGTATATATTTGATATTTTCAGCTTTTAATGTGTGGGAAATGGGAGCATGGGGGGTGATATATTATTTTAAAGCTTATGAAATTCTCTACAAACCATTTAATAAAATTGCCCCTATGCCCCCTTGCTCATATTCTAAAATCTAAAAACATTAAACATATGATAATATGGTAAAGATATTTTGAGTTATGTTATTTACGTATTATAAATTTTCTGATATATCAACTTGTTCCTAAGTTAATAAGGGGGGTTATTTCTGGAACGCACTGTATATTTATATTTAAAATAAAATAAGATTTAAAATTTGTATTTATTAGAATCGAAACTCCTATTTTTATTTTGTAATGGTATAACTTTAATTTTAAGAGAAGAAGTCGTATAAAATGCAACATCTTTATCATATAATTAAAATAAAATGCCTGCGGAGCTTTTCTTGGTTAATCAAGTTGAGCAAAAATATTTGGAGAAATTCCTTTGTAAAAAAAATTTGGTTATGGCAACCAGATTAATGGTTAAATACTGACCACTATTTTTCTGGATGATGCAGCAAGAAATCTGGTAAGGGCAACAATACAACTTGTTGTGGTTACCAGAAATAAAACTGAGTTTTGGAAGTTGTGCTCTTGGATGTATACGACTATAACATACCACTTGGAAACCATTGTAAGCGAGCGATGTCCTTTGGGTGTGAGAGAGCTTTTTCATTCAAAGAAGGATATCATTTTAAAGGTGAGTTTTGGGCTAAATGAGAACAATATTTTTTTGTTTTAAAAAAGTGCAAATGATGAAAAACTGTTTACCCGTTTATTTGTTAATATTGTTCAAAATAATTATTTTACATTGTTTGTTAACAATTTTGTGTTATCCTAAACCTGACTATGTACATCTTAAAAAAAGTGATATCTTTTGTTTATCTACAGCTTTAAATTATCCGAGAAATTGACTATGTAACTTTTTTATAATCTAGTTTTTCATTTATATCACTAAAATAAATGTATTTAACACGTTAAAGCCACATCAAATTACAAGTCTGGTGCCACACCATCTCATGGGACTGCATGCTCTGGGGCTGCTGGATTGCTTTATAATTTTATTAGTATAAATGCCTCAAAAATAACTTCATAATCTCACTGAAACTTAAGAAACTAGTCAGATAAGTCCAGCCTAATTACACATTTTTTATTTTACACCATGTTAGATCCGTAAAAATTGACAACAAAACAACAAAATATTTTAATTTACAGTCAAGCTCAGTTAATACAGTACACTTAGTCCTTGGCCCCACAGTGGAACTTAATGTGCAAAGTTATTTTTATTTTGACATGACATGACACTCGATATTTGAGATAGCGTTAGGTGCAATGTTGCCAAATCGTGCATTAACATATGTCAAAATTCGTAATTAAAATAATCAATTAAAGTATGTTTCGGGATGTAAAAAGGGCTAAAATTTTGGGAAAGTATATATTTTTTGTATCTATAAGCATGTAAAATTTTATTGTTGGAGGCGATTTAGACCAAAATACGATACCCTCCTTTGTTTTCAGCGTCCAAAAAGAAAAATATGATCTGGTTAAAAGTATTTCTGGTTATTTTTTTTGTAAACCTTTGTTATTTTGGTGTTTTATTTATTTATTTATTTGGTTACACCTTCCAACAGCCAAAGGCCAATTACTGGAAGGGAATGTACAAACAATGTAATGATTAAACAAAGCAAAACATAACATAAGAACAAAGTATAAGTAAATTATATATCGATTGCGTAGAATGAAAAGCTCGTATATCGGTTTTCAATAAATTTGTCACTGACATTAAATGTCTTTGTCAAAACTTAAAAATGTAGGGGAGATTATATCACCATGTGCATATTTTTTTCTTGTAAGCCCTATTTTTCAAAAATAAATATATTTTACTTAAAATTTTGTCAGTATTCAAATTTGCTTTACATTTTGCTTTCCACCAAAATCTCGGAATACCTACTGTCCGAGAAGTAGCTGGAAAGCAGTCCTTGGATTGGTAAAAAAATCATGTTTTGTATTGCCTATTTTTGCGTTTTATGGCTTTATATGCAAAAACACATTTAAGTAAAAAAATCTGTCTGTAGGTCTGTCGGTACACAACTTAAACTATAAATTTCCCGATTCAATTTTTTTTTGGTGATTGTCGGGCCCGCGGGTTGGGAAAGTTTTTGGATGAAAATCTTGCATAACTTGAGAGAATCCGTAATAAACCAAATAAGTGCACTGAAAAAACTAAATATAATGATCTACAGGAGTTAAAAGTTGTGATTCCAAAAATATATCATAATTTTTATGATGAACTTATTCACCTTAAATAATAATTATTAATTTTAATTTGCTCAATTTGTGGAAGGACAAAGTTAAAAATGATCGAATTTTCGCCCCTCCGATAAAAGTTTATTAATAGTATTGAATAGTTATTTTGGTTCCAAAATAACTAAAAAATATTTTTAAATTGTTAAAAGTAATCAAATTTTTGCTCCTCCAATAGAGGTTATGTGATATTATAAAATAGTAAAAATACTTATTTAGCCAAAAACAATCGGGAACAATTTTAAAAATTGCGTAATCATTTGAAAACGATCCACCCCAAATACCTTGTAAACTAAGCACAATATAAAAATTAACAATTATTTCATTTTGTGCTTAGTTTGCGAGGTATTTGGTGTGGATTATTTTCGAATGATCACCCTACCCTTTATTACGCAATAGCATATTTCAAAAATGTTCCCGATTGTTTTCGGCGAAGTATTTTTTACAATTATTTTAGGACAAAAATAACTATTTTATTTCAATTAACTTTTATTGGACGGGCAAAAATTCAATGATTTTTAACATTGCCTTTGCTTAATAAAGTTTAGATATAATATTCGTTAAAGAAGCTACCTTGATTTTGCTTTTATTTATCGGTAATTAAAAAATTATCTGTGATCTCATCTCCCCTATAGTATAAAACTATTGACGTTCACATTCAATGTCAGTTTAAAAATTCAATATGTCAAAAAAATATCCGAGCTTTTCATTCTACGCGATCGATATATTAAAAAAAGTATTAAAAAAATTGTAGAAGGCATTAAAAAAAGTATTTAAAAAAAAACGTACCATAATTACCTAATGGTCTTCAATGATTATTTGTCTGGGAAATCTTAGAGTTTTTATATTATTCAAACTGCAGTTAAAAATATCAAATTCGCCTTGCAGGGAGTTGTAAGTACTACATATAAAGTATATAGGCGAAAATGTTATAAAGTTGGTTCGTGGATTGGCAAGATAAAATGTTGGTGGAGTGACTCTCATGCCTAAGCGGGGAACAAGAATTGGAAACATTTCCAGAATAACTGGGCAGTTTATTTTATTGTGAAATATTTTGTATAAAAATAAAATTGCAACCCGTTTTCGTCGATTTTTTAGGTTAGGTTTAGGTTAAAAGTAACTAACCGTAAAATAAATATTTTAGTATGACAGGATTCCTATCATAGAATAATATTTTAATTATATTAATATCTTAAGAAAGTGTTTGTAACGTGGATCTATTTAGAGATAATTTCTCGACTTAAATTGAGCAAAAGACCATTTTCAAATGCATTTAGGATATTAAACGAGTAATTAAATATGATATAAGAATCTTTTAATTAAGATTTATTTACTAGGTGATTTAATGAGTCATAATTTTACTGGCTAATTGAGGTTGAGGTTACAACTATTTTCACAAGAAAAGTATGAAAAAACATACAGAGGATTCAAAAAATTATAACAGGTTATTCTAAAATATGTTTATTCAAAAAAATATTCATGCGTTCTATTTTTTTAGAAAAAGAAATTAATTAGGTATATGCGTATTAACTGAAAGAAAACCAAAGCAGCGCTCTCTAGCCTAAAAGAGATCTTTTGACTATATAGATAAAATGTATGTTATATATAAAATACATTATATACAGGGTGATCATTTGAAAACAAGCAACCCTAAATATCTCGCAAACTAAAAACAATGTGAAAAACAATTTAAATTTTTGAGGGGCCACTTAGGTATATAGTTTTGCGGGTTCTATCTCGCATCCCCTAATGTTCAGTTACCCCAGCTAGATTTCAATGTTGGGGTAGCTGGGGGTTAGTGGATGGGATATACAGCCCCAAAACTATATATTTAAGTTTACCCCTTGATTTATTTTTTAGATTTTTCAAAATGTGCTTAGTTTGCGAGGTATTTAGGGTGGCTCGCTTTCAAATGATCACCCTGTATAATAAAATTATGAAAGGACCACGTACATTTATTCTTTTTCTTGTTTTTTTTCAAGTATTTCGTTTTTCAAAAAAAGTTCATATTTAAAAAAAAAATAATTTCTTTTTTTTTTTGAAAAAATAAATTTTTCATTTTTTTTTTGTTTTTCGTAAAAATAAAACAAAAATGTTGAAAATGTTTTTAAAGTTTTTTTTTGAGTTTTTTATTTATTTATTTATTTATTTATTTGGGGAAAATGCAATATATATAAAATAAAGAACATTTACTGTGAATAGTATATAATAGAACGCGTAGCATTACATATCTTCACGAATTATTTTAAAACATAATAATAATTAAAAAACTAAATTAAATTGTTTGATATTTACAAATTTAAAAAATCTATATAAAATATTTTACTATTCCTTAAAACCACTTTTGTTTGATTAACGCTTCCTTTTTTGGATTGTCGATAGGTTTATTCAATCTCTGCTTTTAGCAGTAGATGTCGCTAGCTGTTTTTACTATTCCTTACAACGATTTTAAAACTCTATATAGAGGTATATGGAAAGGATTTGATTTTCGTAGTTGTCCCTACTACCGATATGTGGCTCTGAAGAATGCTAAAAAGCACGAAATCGATCAGTCACTTCGGAGGGACGACTGCGTTAATCAAACAAAAGTCGTTTTAAGGAATAGTAAAATATTTTATATAATAATAATTATACTTTTGTCTTTCTCTTTTTATCTAATCTAAATGTAGCGCTGACCACTGACATAAAAAAAAAAACTTTTTTGTGATTATTTAAAGTGATTTATACAATTTTTTTTTGCTAAATCGTGGCTACTACGTTTTTTCAACTTAAAAACTTTAAAAGCGCTATAACTTCTGAAGGAAGAAAGATAGGACCTATGTTTATATGAACATTTGTTTACAAAATTAAATCTACTTTTTATTGCCAAAGTTTGTAAAGAGGCTAGTGAAACAGGGGCAGATTTAGGGGGGGGGGGCATGGAGGCCCCCCGCCCCCAGCGAGATATTTTACCATACCTTTAAAATTATATTTTTGGTGAATGCGCATTTGTTTCCGTTATGGATGGATGGATGGATGGATGGATGGATGAAAAATTAAATAAATCCGCCCCTGTAATGAATCACCCTGTATAATAGCTATGAGGGCTAAAAAAGTTTTGTCAACTCTGAAGTTTTAAATAAAATTTAACTTGAGTAAAACAAAATAAAGTTTTTTTTCAAAATAGGAAAAAATATAAATTAATTTTTTAGACACACTATACTATTTCAAAAAAGAAAAACATAATGCTTACCCTCGTTTCCCCTATCCCGTCATTAACGGTCTTAATTTGCTACTAATTAATGGCTTTGAGGGTGGTAAAAAAGTTTTGTCAACTCTAAAGTCTTATTGACCGTTAATTGAAGATGCTTAAAATGAGGTTTTCATCTAAAAATTGTGAAGGAAATTACGTTTCATTCCATAAAGAACATTTATATTAAAACGACTGTAATTAAATTCTTTTAAATTAGTAGGGAAGTCACAAGAAAACTCTTCAGGAAATTAAAAATCTCTTGAAAAGAATTATTTCGCTTAAAAGAGTCATTAAAATTCTATAGCATTTTAAGATTAAGATTTTTTTAAAAGATTAAGTATTATTTACTGATTATAATTATTATTATTGTATTTTCCTGGAAAAAAATATTATTATTAAAAAAAAATTGAAAAAAAATGAGGTACGAGAAAAAGTCTGTATACAGACATATAATCTGATTCGGCCTAGGTATGTATTAAAGAAACTCGCCAAAAATTAGAAATAATTTAAAATTCCTGTTGTCTGTATACAGACATATAATCTTATTCGGCATAGGTATGTAATAAAGTAACTCACCAAAAATTATAAAATTAGAAGCTATGGTCTTGTAAAAATGCACAATTTTTAAAGGGCCATATTAGCTTTAAAAGCGATTTTTCGACATACATCTATAGAAAGTTTATTCTTAGTTTTCTTTAAAGAATAACCCTGCATCATTAAAATTTTGGTTTTCAACGTTTTAGAATCATGAGACAAGAGATTTATCGAGATTTATATTTATATTAATAAACTTTTTGAAAAAATTAATTTAAGCTAGCTTTGGTTTAATCGCTGTTAAACTTTAGCAAAAGGAAGCTTCGGTTTAAATTGATGTTAAACATTGTGGTTATTCGGTTTAAAAAAAAATCTTCATTCGGATCTATGTTATATGAGAAAAATATTCCTTCCAGTTTGCTGAAATACTGTGCGTGTTTTTTTTTTTTCAAAAATATTCAAGATCTTGAAGCGTCGACGCTCCTAAAACTCTTTGTGTAATAGAAAATTCATCAAAATATAAAATATATATTTCCCAAATTTATATTCATATTTTCTCTTGGTTTGAGACATCGTTTGCATTTATCTACTATTATTATATGAAGGACTGAGGGGGAACAAGGCACATACGCCAAATTTTCAAGTCGAGATTTCTTCATAGGAACTTGATCGGAGCAGTTGCTCCTAAATCGTCACAACCCCTTTAAAATGTATTGTTGAACAAGCCGTGAAGATATGTTATGTTACGCATTACATTATACAGGGTGATTCAGAAAATTTTATGGGGCAGTTCAATGTCCAAAAATATGAAAAAAAGTTCCTATAAACCTTAGGACCTAAAAAGTCCGGAAATGAGCCCTAAGGGAGTTATGACCCTCCTAATGGTACATCTGAAAAGTAGTTTTTATTTAATATCTCTGGAACCCTATAAACCACAGTAACCAGTTTTTGCACATGCCTTATCATTGATAAAGGTTATCATTTTATGTAATTTTTATTTGGTAATTTAGGGACTTGCAAAATGGGGGGGCGATGTCACCTTTCTGCCCCGTAAATTTTTTGACATTTTCTCAATAAAATATTAATCTTTGATTAAAAATACATAAAAAAGGTACTTTATGTAACACCATAGGGCCAACGGCTTTCTAGAAAATTGTAATTAAAGAGGCAACTTTTCAAAAAAAAAATAAATAAAATATTCTTTTTTTGAAAAAATATTTAAAAACAAAATTAAAAAACGAAAACGATTTGAAGAAAAATAATTTTTTTCAAAAAAAAAAATTTAAAAGTCTTCAATTTTTTTTTATTTTCTTGAGCAAAAAAAACAAAAAATAAAAAAAAAATTAAATTATAGTTTTTTTATTTATTTTTGTTTTAATTTTTACCCCCCTAACACTTTTTTTCTTGAGAGGATTACTTTTAAAATTGGTAGAATTATAATAAAAGTAATTTTTCCTAAAAAAGTTACGTTAATCGTAATTTTCTTCTAACTTTTTGTTTTTGGGGGGATTACATTATGGAACTTTATTTTTCCTGAAAATTTCGAGTCGATCGGATTATTCGTTCTTGACTTATCATGTCTACAAAAAACGTGACATCGGACAGAAGGGCGGACAAAAAAAATTCTTATTTTTTCATGAAACAAATTCATATCCAAGAATTTTTTTTCTAGGGCGATTTTTGAAATTTTTTGAAAATCACCTACAGTATAATAGGTACTACTCTAGCCAATGCGCTGTGAATAGTATAATAATAACGAAAGATGACAAACTGTGCCTAAAAGTTCTTGCTACCCCATTAAAATATTTAGTTTATTTGTTTGTTTGTTTGTTTGTTTGTTTGTTTGTTTGTTTGTTTAACCTCGTACTATTCTACTTAATTAAGCATCCCCTAAGTCCAGGACTTATGTGGGCTAGTAGTAGAGGAAACCACCGGCTTATACTGACTTTCGAACCAGTTTCTAGGGAGTGTCCGTTTCACTTATCGCCTTCGCCAAATTTCAATTATTAATTAACTGAAAAAGGCAAATCGGCGCCAGTGAGAATCGAACTCACGATAGTAGACTTGCTATGCATACGCGCTAGCCACTACGCTATGCCTTCCATTTACAGTTAACAAAACAGAAAATCAATATGGCCGACAGGCCTATGCCCTTCTTCCCACAAGGCCTGATAATTCAGATAATAGTTTTAATTTAAATTAAGAAAAAGTCATAATCTACTTTTATGAGAAGTTTATCAGTAAATAAATAAATATATCTAAATTTTAGTAAATAATGATGTGACAGGTCTAGATTTCAGTAAATAATAATGTGAAAGGTAAATGAATCTAGATTTCAGTAAATAATAATATGACAAGTAAGTACTGGGAATTGCAAAAATGCCGGATTTTAACAGCTGTATTGAAATAGTCTCTGGAATAGAATATTACGCACAGAGTACTCGAACCTAGTTTTTAGTGCTCGAGAGTGCTTTTTTGTTGCACTCTATGTGCACTGGAATGGTTTGCGTCGAGGTGTGTACACTATTTTTTCTACCACCTAACACCTAAACATCAAAAAAAAAATATATCTTAACATTGGTTTGTCAATTTGAGGTTGTGTGTTTGACGTTTACTAATTTTCTGACAGCAGATATGTAAAATCAGTTGATTGTAACTTCCCAACCGTTGTCACAGGCACGGGTGGAAAATAGGCACTAACTACTAATAACTATAACTAGGTCGTAGGAAATAGTTATTTATGGTACTAGTAGGTAAAGTAAGATATTGCCCATGAGGCGTCAGCCAAGCAGGTTAATTTTCGAGAGGGCAATATCGGTTTACCTATGAGTGCCATACAAGGTTTTATCCAATAAATAGCTTAGGAATTCACATTTTTAATAAAATTGTTAATGACATTTACAAGAAAATAATTTGACAAGTGACAGTTGAGTGGGTAAAATAAATAATTATCCACTCAATAAAGTAAAAGCCACGCGGGGATTATTATTGAATTTATCTATTTAAAATAAAGCTGGTAATTGTCTTATTATCTGTATGTATTGGATAAAATATAATACCATGTTTAAGTATTTCACCAAAATCATTATTAAATTCTATTTTCTTAAAGTAAAATAAATGTGGCATATGTCTCTTGTTCACCCAAGCCCTTCATATCCCTTTTAGTAAGGACTTGACTTCAGCAAAAGACCGCTAACTTCTATAAAAGAAAATTTTCATTTGAATTTTTAGTAGCAATAAATATTAAAATTTATTCATCATCATTACATTCAAATTCAAAAGCATAAAGAGACGTCCAAATCTTAACTCCTATGTCGTTATTCCTTTTGAGCATGCCAAGCAATCATTCGCAAGTATTTGGCAATGAAAAGATAACCAGCCATCTCGGCCGAATCAGAAAATGGTAGAAGAAAATCTAGATACAGCCAGGTCCGTAACTAGAGGAAGGCCTGACGTTTTTGCTGAGCCCCCCTGGTATTTTTTTAAGTCACCTACCTTTGACCTTTGGGGGCCAATTTTTTTTGCAGGGGCGCCAAGTTTGGTAGAAACTGTCCGGGACAAAGCTTTTTTTCATGAAGGTATTTTTTTGGGCGCCAATTTTTTATTGTAGCCAAGTTTTGGTTGAAACCGTCAAGGACCAAGCTTTTTTTTTGAGGGTGCCACCCTAGGGGCTGAGCTCCCCCTAGATTTTTTCTGGTTACGGCCCTGGATACAGCTGTAAATGATTTTTAAAGCGCTGCATTTAGTTAGGAGTCATTTGCGGAGACTTCTTATGATTCCGTACCGGAATTCTGATTTTACCCATATTGATACTGGAAAGAACAATGTTAAAAATAGACGGTTAAATGAGGTCGATTCTGAACTAACGATGATTTACGAAATTCAGTACAGTGGGTAAGGCTAAATGTGACACCCAGGGTAACTGTGACATGTCCTGTCATAATTCTTCTAAACAAGTTTAAATCAAATCGAAATTTTACGCGAAATATTTAATACTGTGAAGAATTATAACAGGACATGTCACATTTAGCCTAACCCACTGTACCGGTACGATTTATACAACTTCCTTCTTTTTGCATAAAAATTAAAAATATAACGTATGAACTAAAAATTGTGTTTAGTTTATATGTTAATTCTTCTGATATTAATTAATGTATTTACACATTAAAAGATGTAGTAATTATAATTACTAAAAAGAAATATCGTTAGGAAAACTTTCAAATTTTTACATCAGTTTAAGCAATTTTTTGTCGGACCTTATCTATACATTGAGGTTAATTTCCAAGGCCTAAATTGTGTATTAGGGTTAATATCCAAGCTAGCTATTATTAAAAGTCATAAAATGTCGCAAAAATCCTGGGAGTTAAAAAAGTACGATTTGCGGACCGGTACGATGTAGGCTACCTTCCCCTACTATTATTATTCTAAATTAATTGACTACTTAAAACAAGAAGTGAAAATTTAACAGATTTTACAAGCACAATCTGAATAAATTTAGGACTGACCCTAATTTCGACCTATATAAACGTCTATTAAACATGCCATTGACCTCAACCCTTTTCGTGGAGGCAGGTGAAACTGAAGAGTAAAAGGTTTCTTCGCATTAGCATTACAAATTTCTGCCGTGATTTATTACATCTGTGCTCACATAAGTGCAATATCCGAGGTTAAATTTCGTGATTTTACTTTATAACCAGGTGAACAGTTGCAAGCACCTTGTCAAAACATCGGCACTAGGCACTAATTTGAAACTTTATGAAAAGGAATGTTGTAACGATTCGCTCACCGCAGTAATGAGAGGAATCTAGCTAATGCGCGCTGGTTTGCCTATTTTTGTTTTGACGGATGTTAAAAGTGGCTTCCGTTTAGGCAGTTGTAGTTTTATGAAATAGTTTAATTTGAGTGGGGTTACGGTGAGCATCAGGTCCACAAAAATGAACTATATTTCTGCACTGATTTCTGGTTTTATTACTAAAACTGACTGTCTTGAGTGTAATTAGGTGCGGAAAATCTAATTTTTTTGTTAGAATATATAGCAAAAGATTGTTAAAATACTCAAGAATTTCTGTTTGATTTTTTTAATGGGGCGTTGGTTTATGTTAACAATTGTTTGGTTTGGTAGTTTGCTGGTTTGATGTTTGATTTTTTTAATGGGAGGCGTTGGTTTACGTTAACAATGGTTTGGTTTGGTAGTTTGCTTGTTTGGTGTTTTTTTTTTAATGGGAGGCGTTGGTTTACGTTAACAATGGTTTGGTTTGGTAGTTTGCTGGTTTGGTGTTTTTTTTTTAATGGGAGGCATTTTTCAGATACGATACTGACTTTTGAACCAGTTTTTATAGGGAGTGTCCGCTTCACTTACTCCTTCGCCAAACTTCAATTATTAATTAACTGAAAAAGGCAAATCGGCGCCAGTGAGTATCGAACTCACGCTATTTGGCTAGTAGACTTGTCAAGTATAGACGCGATAGACCACTACACCAATCCTCCCGTACAAGTACAAGAACAAGAATAAAATAACACAATGTGCTTAGATTATATATATATATATATATATATATATATATATATATATATTTACTTATAATAAGAAAAATTAAATGTAAATTTTGTAGTTGAGAAAATCCCAACAACAATAGTTATTTATTTTCGAGAGGGCAATATCGGTTTACCCATGAGTGCCATACAAGGTTTTATCCAATAAATAGCATGTGAATTCATATTTTTATTAAAAATTTTAATGACATTTACAAGAAAATAATTTGACAAGTGACAGTTGAGTGGGTAAAATAAATAATTATCCAATCAATAAAGTAAAAGCCACGCGGGGGTTATTATTGAGTTTATCTATTTAAAATAAAGCTGGTAATTGTCTTATTATCTGTATGTATTGGATAATTTTTTTTTCTGCGAAACTATTGCAAGAAATATCGTCTAATCCATACAAGGAATATTTTTTATATAAACTATTATTTCCAAAAAAGAAATGTTGCAACTATATTAGGCTTAAACAAAAAATTAATGTTAAAATAGTTCCTTTTTTTAGTGAGTAGATGCTATAATACTTACTTATAGTATTTCTCATATTAATGTTTTAACATTAATATGTTTTAGACGGGGTGGTAGAGGACTGAAACCGTTACGGCTGAAACCGTTAAGAAAAAGTGTCCCAAAATTATGTGACGCTTACGATATCAACAAAGTTCTCAGCTGGGATCATTGTTGTTATGTGACGCACAAGTGTCCCAAAATTATGTGACGAACCTTACGATATTAGGAAATATGCAAGTAAAGAAAACCGTGTCTCGTAACTGGCGACCTTAAACATATTATTGTTATCAAGGTTTTACTTTAATTGTACAGTAGAATGTATTTTTCCTACCCCCCCTTCTTTCGTCTGAGTGCTCTACGGATTTTTTTTTGTGTGCACTTAATTCACAAAAAATTAAGATACTATTAAATTTGTCTTGGTGTAAA
The DNA here is from genome assembly GCA_958510825.1 of Brachypterus glaber. Taxonomy (NCBI): domain Eukaryota; kingdom Metazoa; phylum Arthropoda; class Insecta; order Coleoptera; family Kateretidae; genus Brachypterus; species Brachypterus glaber. The sequence goes on from OY294045.1 coordinate 13,629,160, forward strand.
AAACACAGTGTGTCTGTTGTCAAACATGAATTTTGGAACATAAAAGTCCCCTTTTTCATCATAAATTGCTTCATTTACTAGCTCGGCGCTAATGAAACGAGTAAGGTGCTTTAAAGATTTCCAAAGTCATATTCCCATCCTAATTATAATGCCTGTTCTGATTAAGGAAGTGAGGCTTGGAAAAAAGGGAGAAAAAGGGAGACAAATGGTCAATAGGGAGTCGTTAAGGAGAAAAAGTTTATGAACAACTTTTTTAATTATCTGAATTGTTTATTAAGGCTTCATGAATTCTGATTTTTTAGTATGGATGAAGATATTTTTATTTACTTAAAGGAAAAAAGGACAATTCAAAATTTTAACGACCAAATCAAACTTTGGAAATAATCAAAAAGGAAAGAATCAAAGTCCTCTCCGAGAATTGTAATTTGAATTCACTGAGCTAGACTTTTTAGAAAGTTTAGTTTTGTTATGCTAAAATTTTGACTGGCTTGTTTTTGGTAAAAATTGGGTTTACAAAAGAGTCATGGAAGGGGGGAAGTAAGAAATATTACCTATTTTTTTCTGATTGAGAAAGTGAGGCTTGAAAAATTAATTAATTTATTTTGTTTGATGTTACAGTTTTTATGACTGCCATTGGGAATATAGTAGACTTTTTGTTTAAAAACTATAACATCAAACAAATTAAATAACGGGGTGACAACCTTCAACAAAATATAAGTTATAACTTTTTTAATTTTCTGATTTTTTAAAAAAGTTTTGTGGGTTCTAGTTTCATTAAAGATTTTTAAATTCTTTTGTATAACTTCTTATTAAAATAAAACTTGTGTTTTTATTTTTTATTATAAGAATATATACAGGATGATCAATAACTGGCATGCCAAAATTATACGTCCAAAAATATCAAAAAAAGTTCCTATAAAGGTTAGTCCGGAAATGAGACCTAAGGAATCTACGGCCCTTTAAAATTGTAATAAAAACAAGCTTTTTAATATTTAACTCTGGTACCCTTTAAGCTAGAGCAACGAGCTTTTACATTTATACTAGTATTAATAAGGGCAATAGGTTTATGTTAATTTATTTTTTTTGAATTTATCCAGAGGCGTACCTAGACGGACAAATATGTGAGGATTAACACATTTTTGCCCCAAACTTTTTTATGTGTATTTTTTTTGGATTTTTTGTAAAAAATATAGATTTCTTGAGTAAAAATACATAAAGAATGTCATATAGTGTAACACTGTAGGAGCAACCGTTTTCAAAAAAAAATGCAATTAAGAGGAGGTAACATTTTGTGCCACCAAAAACGTTACTTTTTAAAAGGTTATTACTCTTTTAATATTAAATTAAGGTGTTTTTTGCTCAGTTTTAAATAAATAATCACCCTGCAGCATTAAAATTTTATTGATGCTCTCATCTGTTCCCCATTCAGTATGTCATCTTGGAAGCGCCGTAGCTACGGCTACGCGTAGCTCCCTTATGGCTCATTTCCGGACCAACCTTTATAAAAACTTTTTTCATATTTTTGGATGTAGAATCACGTCTCAAATTTTGGCATGGCAGTTACTGATCACCCTGTATACATAACTACTATTCTCATAATTAGGACATATTGTTTTTTATGTACTTATTTTTTAGTTTTTAAAAAAATAAGCTTATATTTTTTAGATTTTTTATCGCTTAATTTGGAAGTATAATATTGTACAGCGGATTTAATGTTTTAAAATTTTATATTCAGGTAGATTTTTATACCAGTCACTGTGGTTTCTGTTACAGTATTAATATGATCTGATCCATGGGATAAAAATTATACACATCCATGGACACATAAAGCCAACACGGTAGTCCTGAAGCGTTTTAAGTTTTAAAGACTGGACAAAACAAACAACCAGTTATAGATTTTCTATTAATAACACAGCCAAACGATTTTTTTTTATTCCAGAGACTAGACCAACGCATATTTATATTTTTGGGGTCGCTGAAACCAAATGTGACCTCAGAATTGCTCCATCAGGTCACAATTTTTTTCTACCCTTAAAAAGGGTGCGAAAATTCCTTAAATTCAGAGTTGTTTATGGGGAGCAATTCTGAGGTCAGATTCGCTTTCAAATTTAAAAATTCAAAATTAAAAAAAAAATTGTGTGGATGTGTAACCATCAATAGAAAAATCGCAGCATATCGTTTTAAGAAGATACTGTGTTTTTGGTTATGTACCTGTTTCTTAAAAAATTGATCTACAATTACACTGTTTCAATTGTAGTTAAATTTTGTTCGTAGAATACGAATCCGTTTACAGAATTGCTCTATATATTTTTGTTTTCGGTAAAACGCATATCGTCTTGTAAATTTCAGAACGTCGTATCTCAAAAAAGACAAGTTTACAGGAATGAGAAATAACTCTTTCTCTCATTATCCTTAGGTTGAAAATGTACTTTTTTAATATAAACTTAATAAATTTTTAATGATTAACTTACCTTAAATCATTTTATTGTGTATAAAATAAATAAATACAAATAAAAACCTAACGACATTTTGATGCTCAAAATTAATAAAAAATTTTAAGATGAGCTTTGAATCAATATTATATTAATATTTTAACAAAATATGATTAATTATTATAATAATATTATTAATTATTGAAACATTTAAACTTGAAAAAGTTTTATAATATGAGCATAAGATGTCAAAAAAGCGTCGCCAAATGCAAAAAGTGCGTTCCAAAATAGTCAGTTAACTAGAATTAAGAGATACGAGGTTTAAAAATTTATTAATTTATAATCATCCACGTAACTACGTAACTATTTTGCTTATATTTTTGTTATTTAAAAAAAAAATACAGGTGGAACTTATTTTATAGATGTAAATTGATAATATAAAGCGTTTAAGTCCAAAATCTCAAAATCGAAAAAAATTGAGATACGACGTCCTGAAATTTACAAGACGATATACTAAAATTAATTTAAGCAGGTTTAACACGTAAAGCCCCACCATTTTGCTAAAAAAAATGAATCGGTATTAAAAAATATTCTGGCCGTGTTGGATACTATTGATCTGACATTTCAACGCAAAATATAAGGGACGTCCGGACGTTATTCAGTATCTTTTAGGCAATATGGGTATACTTGGTTTTGGAAAGCAATGTTCCCACAGATTTTTATAACGGAAAATAAAAAAATGCGTACTTGTTAACAAACTTTCATCATCTGTAAAAAATACTGGATATTAAAAAAAGAGTTATTTTTTAGATGGATGCGGATTTTTTGGACGTAATTTAACTATAGTCCATCCAATTATGCAAGATAGTAGTTTAAAATTCCCGCAATTTTTAAGCTACATCATTGGTTAAAAACTCGTATATTTTAACATATAAAATATTGTGACATTTTTTGTCTATGACAATGATTGACGGTCGTTAAAGCTAATAAAAAAAAAGAAAGTTACATAAAAAAATGGTTATACTTAATGTTATTTTGTATGATATTGAAAAAGGCCCTTTCCAGGAAAACAGTACCGACATATGTTAAATTTTTGATAGACTATAGTCTACTACGATTTATGCTACGCTCTGTGGTGTAAAACGGGACGCGTCCCTTACTATCTTGTATAACTGGACGGAGTATAGATTTTTTATATATGTAAATTCCCAAAATTATATCTAAAATTGTACAGAAATAGGGCCATCCTCAACAATATTTTATAGTATCTTCAGAAAACCATCTGCTCAGATTTTCCTGTTGTTGGTTATAAATAGCTTATACCAATAATCACTGATTGTTTAGTTTTATCATTCTTTGAGATCTAAATTGACTTTAGGACTACCGTGCCAACTAAGCAGGTCATATTACTGATTTATTAAGATTATTCGAGGTCACGATCGAACAGAATGGACATATGGATAATATCCCTTGGATACCATTGATCCAGGTCAGAGATAAATTTGCAAACCCTTTTTAAATCAGTACCTATAATCAGGCCTATTCACATGTACCATTGAGATTGAAATGTATGGCAATATTGACGAAAATTGCAAGGTCATTTACGTCAACTGTCTTAAAATTGCATGGTATTGTAATTTTTGTCAATATTGAATAGATTTCAATGGTACATGTGAATAGGCCTGAATTTAATTAAATAAAAAAACGATGGCATAATTTATTGGTATTTTTAAATATTTGTAAAGTTTTCTTCATATAGTAATAATTTTCACTATAGACAAGGGCACTCTTAACTTTAGGCTTTAACCTTCGTAAAACAGAACACGAGCAAGTGAGAGGCACAATAGTCTGTAGTAATTGCGACGGCTATAGAACTTTAAGAACTAGATTTAGTAAAAAATAAAGAATATATTTCTAAGGCTTTATTATTTGCCGTAATTTGACACAACGAATAGTAGGTATACACTGAAAAAAACGTTGGTATTTTTACAAAAAAAAATACTAACATTATTGCAGCGATTTTATATTGTTATGTTGTAAAATCAAAAGTTAGTTCAATAAAAACCCAATATTATTGTAGATTTACTAAAATTTGCGAAAATACTTGAACATTTTACAAAAAAAAAATACAAATGTTTTAGCTTTTCACAAAAAAAAAAACATTTAAAATTACAAAGACGTGTTGTGATATTGTAAAAATGCGAAATAATTTCACAAATTATTATATTATATCAATGTTGTGAAATTACAAAAATCATTTTTATGAATTTACAAGATTACAACGCAGTTTAGTTAAATTACAAAGTTGATATGTAATATTACTAACAAAATCGGTGGCATTAAATAACCAACGATATTGTTAGTAATTTCACAAAACAATTTTTAGAGTGTACACGGTGTATTTAAAATAGCGTCAATAATTTTAGTCTTTGATGTAAAATCACCTTACATCATTAAAATTTTAGTTTTTAGGATTTTAGTATTTAATTTTTCGCCTTTGATAGTGGAATTTTACCTTCAAAACACCCATTAAAATGATTGACGCTATTAAAAATACCTACACTGTGGTATAATAATTTTTGAAACTATAGTTAACTTTTTTGAACTTTAGTTTTAGAATGGATACGTCGAGCTCTTAGCTTAGCCAAAACGGTCATCGTTAGAAACAGTGTAGGATTGGACAGCCCGAGGCTAGTGAGATTTGTACCTACACGGTAAAAATAAATTACATTAAATTACATAGTACGTAAATGGTAATATGTTGCCATAGACCGGAATGTTAAAAATTACATAGTCCAGAATGGTAATATTTTGCATAGATCGGAACGCTAAAAATTACATAGTCCAGAATGGTTTGGACTTTTTGACACAGAGACTTGATATTTGAAAAAAAAATATTTACTGCTTAGAAAATGTTTGTTCCAAATTACAAGTCTCTGTGTCAAAGCTTTTTTGAAATATCGTAGCATAAAGTTCATTTGGTTTAATAAACCAAACGATTTGCACCCTTAATACGAGTATAAACTGCTTACATCTTTCTTTAAAGATCTTTTGGTTGATAAAGATCGTAATTTATAATGAATGTAAATTTTAGGCCACAAATAAAGCATTTAAATATCGTACATAAATAATATTTACCTTTTTTTGCACTTTTAACACTTTAACCTAGCAGCATGCGTCGCTATCTCTCTAACAATAACAATATTAAACGGTCCGTCTCATGATGCGACGTTGTCTTGGTTATTTTCCAAAGCGCACGCGCGTCTTAAAATAACATAGCCCGACATTGTAAAATCATGTAAAAATATGTAAATCAATGTAAATATATTCTTTTACATTATTTTACATTCTTTTACATCGTTTTACATTCTATTACATTCTTTTACATTCTTTTACATTCTTTTACATTTTTTTACATTATTTTACATCCTTTTACATAAATTCATGAAATATGCATAGTCCAGAAAAGTAAATTTACTATTCCGTACTATGTAAATTCATGTATTTTTATAAATAATAATAATCACTTTATTGAGTAGGAAGAATCCTAATAAAACATACAGAATTTAAGTACATACATTAAATCACATTAAAAAAACTTAAGATTAGTATCACAAGATGTAATTAAAATTAAAATAAATAAATTTATGTTTCATTATGCCTTAAGAAAAGTTTAAGTTTAGATTTAAACCCCCCAATACTTTCAGCATTTATTAAATGAGGAGGCAACCTATTAAAAAAGATCAAACCCTTTACAAATAAGGATTTTGATGCACCAGCTGATTTTACAACTTCAATATGAAATTTACCATTAGACCTTGTGGGATACCCATGCACCTCATTATTAAATATGGCAAACTCATCAAAATATGAGGGAAGCAATCCTTTTTTAAGTTTAAAAATAAAAACCATTGTAAGAAAAGTTAATCTATTTGACACTGACAGCCACTGAAGTGTTTTCTGCATTTCTTTAATAGGTGTGTATCTATTAACACGTAAAATAGTGCGCATTCCCCTATTGTGCAGTATCTGCAGCTGATCAGTGCTATTTTTGTCCATCAAGTACAGAATACTAGCGCAGTAATTAAAATGAGGTTGGATGATAGCATTAAAAACCTTAATTCTGTAATTGAGAGACAAACAGCTTGAAACTCTATTGAAGAAAAAAAGTTTTTTGGAAATTTTTCTGTGAACAAAGTCAAAGTGGCTTTTAAATGAAAGGGTTTTGTCAATAGTAAAGCCAAGATATTTAAACTCATCAACAAATTCAATTTTATCACCGTCAATATTTAGCGAAAACGAATCAAAATCGATACGATTATATTTATAAGGTGTGGTGATGATCATTGCCTTTGTTTTGAGTGTGTTAAGCTTTAACTTGTTCACAGAAAAAAACCTTTGCATCTTCTCCAACAGAAGCTTCATTTTCTCGACTGCAGACAGTAAATCCTCAGAGAAAGTGGCCAATAGTGCGTCATCTGCAAATAGATTAAGAAATTCAAGAAATCCTATGAAATTTATATCATTTAAGAAAATAATAAATAGTAAAGGCCCCAAAACACTGCCTTGTGGAACACCAAAAATATTTGAAGCCCCAGATGAATTACATTTACCAACCCTCACAGTCTGAAACCTATTGGTTAAATAGTCCACAAACCAATCCAACACAATTCCTGACAATCCATAATATCTTAATTTTTTAATTAATGTAGATCTATCAATGGTCTCAAAAGCTCTCTTTAAATCAAGAAATACAGCGATTACAAATTTACCCTCATCAATATTTACATTATTTTACATGCAGTTTTTACAGTGTAAAAGTATAAAATCTTCCTCACCGCTAAAAAATTTTTTTCACCCCTTTTTGATGACCAAAAAAAAAGGTCCTTACGCCAAACATTTTTTTTAACCCTGAAAAAATAAACATCACCCAGTGGTGGGGCTCAAAGGGAGAGGGACCCGTGAGATTTCTCTCACTATCTCAACTGTCCAGTCCGACACTGGTTAGAAAGGTACAAAGCCGAACTTAAAACTAGTATTTAATTAAAAATTTTACTAAGCTTACTTTTGACTTTTGACTTTTCAAAACCATCGTATAAAATACTCTTTTAGATATGTAAAGCTCTAAAGAGCTGTGAGCATAAAAAGAGCTTTTCATTATTTACCTCCTAATTAAAAACACAACATTCTCACTCTTTGTCAATTTAAATTTTAAAAGAACTATATAAAAAACTAATTACGTTACGTTGCATTTTTTCTATTGTGTATAATTGATGAAAACTCAAATAAAAGATTTTTGAAGCTAGCTTGTATTTTTAGTTTCCCCCCGTTAATACAAAAAAAGTCTAATTAGCACGTTCGAGGTAATAACTATTCAGAAATTCTTTCACAATTATGGCGAAAACAAAGAACCAAAACAAAAATCGTACGTAAAAGAGCTTTGGTTCTTGAGCATGTTTCTCCTTTTTTTATGTCTATAACTTTTGCATCATAAAATATACAGGATGATTCAGAAATAAGTTACAATATGTTAAGCGGTGATTGTACATCCAAAAATATAAAAAAAAGTTTATATACAGGTTGGTCCGAAAAAGAGCTCCAAGGGAGCTACAGCCCTCCTAAGGGTACGTCTGAAAATACTTGTTATTTAATATATCTGGAACCTTATGAACTGCAATAACGAATTTTGCAAATGTATCAATATTGATAAAGGCAGGCTATCAATTAAAAAATAAAGTTTGGTGCCTTATAGACGGCAAACTATTTGAATCTGTAACTAGATGAAACGTTGCAAGCACCCTGTCAAAACATCGGCACTATTGTACACTAGAGCCATCTAGTTTGCAAATTTCAAACTAGGTGGTTTGTTTGGTTTTAAATTCTGTATCTTTAAAACATTATATTCTAGCAAAAAACTGTATATAACATTTTTTATAGGGCTTAAAAAGAGCTTTTATTTAAATATAATTTTTTGAAATCGGGTTATAAATATATGATATATGCTAAAAACACCTTTTACTGCTTTAAACGCCAATATCTCGAAAACAATGTGTTTTAGGAAAACGTTGTTTATAACATTTTTTGACCAATTTAAAATTATCTTTTATATAAGTGGTAAATTAACTAAATACAATAATAATTGCCTTAGTTATAAACAAAAAACGCTAAAAATAGGAGTTTTACCCTATTTTTACCCCCTTAACCCCAATCGTTTACCCTCAAAATCTAATCAACTCTTTGGAATTCGATAAGAAACAATATGCAAAAAACCGCAAGTCGACATCTCATGTAGAAATGGAGTTAGAGAGTTTACACCCAGACAGACAGACAGGCGGACGCAAAAATTTTTTTTACTGATTTCGACTCAGAATGGTCTAAAATGTCGAGAAATGTGAAAAAAACGTGGTCAAAGATTTTGACTTTTCGGCGAAGATTTCAATACATCGGCACTAAGTGCCGATGTAAAAAAATCGCACTGCTCTACTACAGAGTTACAAGTATGCATGGCAGTCTGAAATATGATTGAATGTAAATTTCATGGCTTTTTAAAAAGCCGAGTATTTTGACGTTCACATGACATTTATAAGCAGAAGGGAGCGTCACCTGGTCGCGTCGCGGCGCTGATAAAAGAATCTCCATGGAAACAGTGAGGGGCGAGCTTTTTAAGAATGTAGGAGGGAAAAAGCGACCAACGCCCTTTTTTACGCCATCTTACTTTTATTATTTTTTTTTCAGCCGGTTACACGCAGTGCCGGTTCTAGGAGTTGCTCCCCAGGAAAAGTATTTTCGGTCCCCTTTTCGCTATACTCTTAACAGAAATACGTGCTAGAAGAGTATTATACCATGGTTTTCAAATTTACATAATCGGAAAAAATAATCTTTTAATCAAAAGTGTTTATACAGGGTGTTTCCTAAGTATGGTACGTAACTTCAGGGTATTATTCCTAGTTTAACAGGGGCGTCCAAAATGGGGGGCTTATCACTTTTTGCCCCAAACCCCCAAACCCCAAAACCCCCAAACTTTTGAAAACCAAAATTTTATTAACGTAGGGTAAATGTTTATCCAAAACTAAATTAATCTTAAGGGAGCTATGGTCTCACAAAAATACACCATTTTTAAAGGGCCATGGTAGCTTTAAAGGCGATTTTCGGACCTACATGTATGAAAAAAAATATATTAGTTTTAGATGTAGAACTACCCGGCATTATTAGAATTTTGGTTTTTAACGTTGTAGTATTTAATTTTTCGCCCTCGAAATTTAGTTTCACTTTCAAATGAATTTTTTTTTGAAAACAGTTTATCCTAGTATTACAAGAAAAGTACCTTTTTAATGTATCTTTACCTGAGAAATACTATTATGATAATAAATCCACAAAAAAGTTACACAGAAAACATTTTGGGGCAAATAGTGATAAGGCCGCCCCATTTCGGACGTCCCTGGTTAAAGTAACTACATGCATATACCTCATTGCTATAACACAAAGGGTTCCTGAGTTATTAAATAAAAATCAAATTTTTGGAACATATTTTTATAGAAACTTTTTTTCTTATTTTTGGGTAAGAAATTACACCCTGAAGTAACGTACCGTAGGGAAACACCCTGTATAAAGAACTTTTACTCTCGGGTTTAGACCGTGTTAATGAGTTTTCACTTTCCGACGTTTCGTTTCTTACTGCTAGAGATATCTCGAGGGATTATTCTAAAACAGTTTTAGATAATTCCCTGAAGATGTCTATAAAGTGAAAATTCATCAACAGGGTCTAAACTCGAACTTCCATTTTTCTTGATCTGTATGTACATCTGTGAATACGATAGATTAAGAACAGAATATAAAATCTATATGCACTTTACATAAAATATTAAGTTTTATGAGAAGACTGAAGTTTTTGAAAAAAAAAACCCTTGAAAAATAAAAAAGTTGAAACTTCACCTTTTCAGAAAAAAAAATGGGAGGTACATAAACTACGACAAACTCCAAACTTTCAATAATACTTTGAAATATTCATTTTTTAACATAATAAAAGAACAAGCCGCAAAGATATGTAAAGCTACGCATTCCATCATAATATGATAACATATTATATTATTCACAGTAAATGGTATAGTGCATTTTCCCAAATACTTAAAAAAAAATCAAAAAAAAGTATTTTTTGTAAAACGAAAAATAAAAAAAAAATATTAAAAAAAAAATAAAAAAAAATTTTTAAAAATTTTTGTTTAAATTTTCTTATTGCGAAAAACGAAAAAATTTCAATTCTTATTGCGAAAAATGAAAAAATTTCAAAATAAAACTTTTAAAATTTTCAAAAATTTTATTTTTTTTTTGTTTTTTAGGAAAAAAAAAACAAAAAATTGAAAATTATTTTTGTATTTTTTTTAAGTTTAACTCCCCATAATGTTTTTGCTTTTGGGGGGATTACTTTTAAAAACAATAGGGATCTTCCCCTCGTAGAACTTTATTTTTCCTGAAAATTTCAAGTCGATCGGATTATTTGTTCTTGTTTACAAAAATCGTGACACCAGACGGACGGACATTTAAATAAAAAAGTTACTTATTTTTTCATGAAACAAATTTATATCCAAGAATTTTGTATCTAGGACGATTTTTGATTTTTTTTTAGAAAATTCGAAACTACCGTATACCGTACTAATATTATTCTAGCGCAGGCGCTATGAATAATATAATAAAGAGAGCACGCGAGCTAAAAAAAGAGTAGGTACTGGGTATATTAAAATTTAGTTTGCGACTTAAGCCTTTAGTACATGAGTCTGAAAGTTTTTTGCGCCATTCGAGTGCATTAAAATGCAGTCGCAAACGAATTTCGTATTCTCTTTTTCTCCTAGTTCTACAGCCCCAGGCTTAAAAAACCGAAACAATTAACTAAAATTTACTTGGCAATATAGTAAAGTACTGTCAAAATAGAAAAACAAAAGCATTCGAGTGTCATAATTCATAATACCTTCAGTACGCCGTAGTGTTTTAATGTGTGCTTACTACTAAGCAGAATGTAAATAATAGTTATTTATGGTACTAGTGGGTAAATTAAGATATTGTCCATGAGAAAATTAACCTGCTTGGCTGACGCCAAAAAAGTCCAAACCTAGCGAGGCGTCAGCCAAGCAGGTTAATTTTCGAGAGGGCATTATCGGTTTACCCATGAGTGCCATTCAAGGTTTCATCCAATAAATAGCTTAGAAATTCATATTTTATTATTGACATTTACAAGGAAATAATTTGACAAGTGACAGTTGAGTGGGTAAAATAAATAATTATCCACTCAATAAAGTAAAAGCCACGAGGGGGTTATTATTGAGTTTATCTATTTAAAATAAAGCTGGTAATTGTCTTATTATCTGTATGTATTGGATAAATCATATTTTGGTAGTATATTGAGATAAAACGCAATAAGCTATCCACTGTGAAGAGTATTCTTTGGCATACAAAGCATTACATACATTCACCGCTTTTTTATTAGATATTCGATGTTTCTTTACTTTTACGCGAAGTTTTCGTGAAACTAAATTACCAATTTAATGACTTTCAGATCGACATTCGGCTAACTTCTCGGGTAACTCTATTTATATATGCTAATGCAATATTTACTCGCTGATAACATCAAATTGAAATTATTTTTGCGAGTTTCCAACTAAAAATACAAAAAATTATATTACAACTGAAATTACATTAGATATTCTGAAATAAGAAGAGACGTGCATTTCTTATTTGAATTTTTCTACAAATGGCATTAAATATTTTTTCTATTTTGCGACTCTTATAAGCTCATAATCACACGCATTTTGCGTGTGCTTATAGGCCCATAAGAGGTCTGTACTTTTTGTTCTTTTGGGTTGGCAACAGACCTGGCCTATCGCTTGACGTTTTCCATGCAAATGTCAATGTCGCTTTAGAGTTGAATTTTCTACAAAATTTAGTGTTTAGGTTATTTTTACCATGTTAAATTGTGGCTTGGTTAATTGCAGTAAAACAGAGAAGAGATGACTATAAAATATATCAAAATATAATTTGTTTTTAGAATTTTAAACATGGTGTAAACTGTAATGCCAATCCAAAACAAAAATCCCTAAATCAGTTTTTAAATGTAAGTTTTTTTAAATTTTAGAGCAAAATATAAAAAATTGTATAAAGCACTCGTTTCATAACACGTTTTTAGCGCACTAGTACTCGTGCGCTAAAAACGTACTTTAATATACTATTAGTACCTAATAAGGGAACGTTCAAGTATTACGTAACGCAAAATGTAACAAAATTCATACACTTCATACCTTGGTTCTCGCGTTATTCAAGGCTGTAGAGATTTCATATTTTGGTACCCCCCCCCCTAATAGGGGGTGTGTTAGGGGGGTAGTCAAAATATGAAATCTCTATAATCTATAATAACGCGAGAACCGGGATATGAAGTGTATGAATTTTGGTACAATTTGCATTACGTAATAGTTGAACCTTTCCTAAGGACAGAATTTTAATATAAAAACTTTTTCCTTGTAATTACTTTAAATCGGTAGGTGACTTGAAATCATTTCCGTTTTTGGGACTGCGCTACACCACTTTAGGTACAGCGACTTCGCCAAAATTATAAAAACTATAAATTACCCAGGTATCTAGGTACCTAGGTAAAAACAGCTAATTATATAATGATGATAAGCATAATATTATTATTATTATTAATATCATTATTACCTTTATTATTATAATGCATATTGATGCTAAGGATGATAATAATAATAATATTAATGATAATAATAATGAATGATAATAATTACGATAATAACTATTCTAATAATATTGATAATAATAATAATAATAATGATAATAATAATGATAATAATAATGATAATATTAATGATAATAATAATGATAATAATAATGATAATAACAATGCTAAATAGAATAGTGCTAATAAGAATGATAATAATAATAATGACTATAATAGACCTATCAAATCTTTTTTATTTTTTGACTTTCAACCAATCAAATTCGAATTACACTGATAATTTCACGTATGAAATTATTGAAACCAGGGATATCTTGATCAATTTTAAAACATATCATTCCAAACAAATGTAGGAAAAGCTTACCTTTTGCAGCGACTTTGACAAAGTTTAATTCTATATTTTAACATTTAAAAATATTGCAATCTATGCCTTGGTACGGAAAACTAAATAATTTGAGGTAAGCTTTAGTTAAACCTAATTATATGCAATAAACATTTAAATAAAACATACTTTTTTTGCTAGTTAGTTTGTAAAATAGTCAAGCTAAATATTACTCCAGGTGGTGCAATTTTCAGAAAATTTTATTATCGCCTCAAAATAATTTTGCTTCAAAGTAATTTTTATTCGTTTATTTTTTGCTAAAAACTCCGCCCTCGGGCTCGAGCTTTTAATAACCAAAAATATACTCAAAAAATTACTGAGCAAAATTATTTTATAATAAAGTTATCGAAAATTTCACTACCTCTTGTGATATTACTGTCGATAATTCTGACGATAATTTTGATAAAGAAAATTTTTTGCTGATAATTTTTATAAATTTTAGTTAGGTTTGGTTTGATTTTTGATAAAATAGTTAACTTTGCAATCTATAAAGATAGTTTCACATATGCCTATGGGATTTATTTTTGTGATGTATTTTTGTGATGTATTATGATTAGACACTGTCTGATTAGCATCAGAATTCTAAATTTTGATTTTTTTTTTAAATGAAAAGCAATGCAAATATAAAATCCAGTCCTGCCTATTCTCTTTAAAAATAAAAGTATAGTCACATTTTTTACAATTATAATTAACGATAAAAATCTCGTTCAAAAGTCAACTTTCATTTATATTATTTACCTAAACTTAAGGCTTTAATTAATTTCTATTTAAAACTTAAAATTCATAATTTATTAAAAATTTCATTAAAAAAATTAATTGGAAAGGTTTCACGTTAAGATGGGTTATTCATATATGCATAAAGCACTTAAAATTCTTTAGTTAATATTATCTATACTAAAGATTCTATGTGTAATTATTTTTATGTATTTTTTTTTCTAATGCTGTGTTTGAATTTTTTACGTTTGAAAAATATTAATTATAAAAAAACGGTGCAAGGATTTTATAAAAAGGAAATGGAGTATTTTAATTTTGAATCCCCCTGAAACTTATGTTTTTGCTTCTAAGACATTCTTATCAAACTGGATCAATGTGAGTAATTTTAGGATATACTAGTAAGAAATTATTATTTCTTAATATTTTGCAAACCCCATAAATTATTATAAGCAATTTCTAAATCACACTGTATATTAACTGAATGATAAATACGTTGGGTGATAAAAGCCAGACCTAATGCGCTATGCACAATAAATTAAATTAATTGCCAAACATTTTATTTTTCATTTCATTTGGTACCTTGTTCTTTGACTATTTATGGCGGCGAAAAAAAGTTCGCGTCTTTAGGGTAAGCTGGGGTAAATGTAAACTGCGGAAACAACGCGAATGCAAGAAATATAGTTTCCGTCAAGTTATGTACGCTATTTTTCCTACGACCCCAAGAAAAATAAAATTGTTTAAAATAAATATAATTATATGTAAATACAGATAAATAAAATTATCATTATCTGAAACTATTATATTTATATAATTATATTATAAAATTAAGTAACTATTAAAAAAACACCAGTACTTCCCAGAAAAATAAATAATTAATTTGCAGTTTTGCTAAAATTCACAAAGTTGTATGCGTCAACCTTGATAAATCAGTCAAGTTTACCTTGGTCTCTTTCGTTTATTTTCTTAGATTAGACTTTGACAGTTTAAGTTAGTTAGGTGTTTTTGTTTTCTTTCCAAAATTAAACGATTTATAATTCAAAATTATCGTAACTAAAAAAAAAAGTAAAAAATATATCCAGATGAATAAAAAGTAATAGAAAAATGTCTAGTATAATGGAAAATATTTTGAAAAAAAAGTATCACAATAGCTTTTCTTTTTCACACATTTATGATATTATTTCGTGTAAAATTTGTCGTTTTTATATATTTTCCTATAGGAAAAATATTTATTGTAGGATTACCCCATTTTCCCCTATCCAATTCTTCTACTTCTTTATCACAGAGAAAAAAATCCCTGCCTCCATAAAAAACGTTTCTAAACTCCTAAACAGACTTGTGTCGAATTAGTGCTAAGAATTATTGCTCAAAAGGGGACCCGATTTGCTTTTTTTATCAAATTATTTTAATTGAAGCGCCTCATTGTTCTCCGGACCCTTCGCGATCATTTCGTAATAATTTCAGATGGAATATTAAAAAGGCGACTTAATATTTTAGCATGTACTAACAAATTTATTCTTCCATGGAGACATGGTTCAATTATGGCGTTAAGACGTGCTTTTGTCTAGTTTAAACGGGCGTTTCTTAGCAGATTTTAATGCCGTTTCAATAGACTGATTAATTTTTATATTTATTTATTTATTTGCTTGAAAAATCATACAGCAGCATGGAGAGCCCCAAATAAGCTTTTGCTTGTGCTAATGGCTCTCCATTAATTTAGCACAAATACAATCTAAAAATATAATAAACCCAAACTTGAACACTTAGGTATAGCCTTTTCTTCCGTAAAGGTTTTACCTATCCTTTTTATCAGCCTTGATTCTGGCCATATTCTTCACAATAAGCTTTTTGGGCCCTGGTGATATAGTTTGACGCACGGATCTGTGGCTACGGGAAATATGTTTGGAATGTGTGTGCAAGTGGGAGGCCCGTTGTAGGCACGCAAGCCTTATAACGCTCTCGACGGAAAGAAGAGATGGCGAATGTTTCCTCCCCCTTTCGTCGGAGACTTTCTTTTATGCCGAGAACTATAGTCTTATAAATTATAACTTTTTTTCCTGAATTTTTCAAATTGTGTCATTTAGACATTTATTGTTAACAACACTATAAAAAGTAAACTGAATATTCAGTTACAAATGGATAGGAAATTGGAAGTTATTATCCTATATATATATATATATATATATATATATATATATACAGGGTGTATTTGAAATAGCGTAGGAAATTTTAACAGGTGAAAGTGGCTAAAAAAATCGGTTTTTATTTAATAACTCAGGAACCCTTTGAGATATATTAACGAGGTTTTGCACGTAAATTAATCCTAATAAGCCCCATCTTTGTATGTCATTTTCACGTACTTATTTAAACCAGGGGTGTGCGAAACGGGGGGGCCTTATCAGTTTTTTGTCCCAAACTTTTTTCTGTGTAACTTTTTTACAATTTTATTTTTGAAATATGATTCCTTAGGTCAAAATACATAAAAAAGGTACTCTTGTTGTAATACTGTAGGATTAACCGTTTTCGAGTAAAATTCCTTTGAAGGTGAAATTCCACGGTTCGAGGACGAAAAATTAAATACTAAAATGTCGAAAACCTAAATTTTAATGATGCAATGTAGGTCGAAAAAACGCTTTTAAAGCTACCATAGCCCTTTAAAAATGGTGCATATTTATTGGAAGTACCTGTATATGAGTTTTTTTATTAGTTTTAAATGTACATTCGCCCTGCATAATTAAAATTTTGGTTTTCAACATTTTAGTATTTAATTTTTCGTCCTCGAACCGTGGAATTTCACCTTCAAATGAATTTTTCTCGAAAACGGTTAATCCTACAGTATTACAACAAGAGTACCTTTTTTATATATTTTGACCTGAGGAATCACATTTCAAAAATAAAATTGCAAAAAAGTTACACAGAAAAAAGTTTGGGACAAAAAACTGATAAGCCCCCCCCGTTTCGCACACCCCTGGTTTAAATAAGTACGTGAAAATGACATAAAAAGATGGGGCTTATTAGGATTAATTCACGTGCAAAACCTCGTTAATATATCTCAAAGGGTTCCTGAGTTATTAAATAAAAACCGATTTTTTTAGCCACTTTCAAAGGGGCGTAGCTCCCTTATGACGCATTTTTAGACATATATTTATAGGAACTTTTTGTCATATTTTATCATGTAGAATCACCTGTTAAAATTTCCTATGCTAGTTCAAATACACCGCGTATATATGTAATTGTACTTTATTTTTGTTAAAAACACACAATATTTAATGTCTTTCCTTAAATATTAAAGTACGTGAGTTTATAGTTCTATAAAACTATAGTGTTTTTAACAAGAATTTGTTCAGGATCATAACTTCCTATCCGTTTATAACTAAATATTTAGTTACAAAGGGATAGAAAGTTAAGTTCCTATAAAATGTACTTTAATTTTTGTTAAAAACAGTATAGTTCTAAAGTCACGTAATTTAATATTTAAGGACGGACATGAAATGTTGCATGTCTTTAACAAAAAATAAAGTACAATTGTATAGGACAATAACTTTCGATTTCCTGTGCATTTGTAACTGAATATTCAGTTTACTTTTTACAGTGAAACAAGCTTAGCTTGTCCGAGAACGAATAACAGTTTTTTTCAAAAAAAAAGTATTTTGGACTCTGGATCGGGGAGAAATAATTCTGAAAAACAAAAAAACACATTGGGGGTAATTTGACTGAAAAAAATACTCTTTTTTAATAATTTTTTGTTTGTTTTTATTTAAAAAAAAAATAGTCTTTTTCAATTATTTTTTGTTTGTTTTTATTCTGTTGGTCATCAAAAATATCTCTATTTTTGACAGATTTTAATTTAGCCAAATTTTCTTAGGATATGACAAAATATTGAAGAATCTCCATTAGATTTTTCCCAAAATTCTCTTAGGCTGCGAAGGTGTTAAGGACACTAGATCATTATTATTATTATTATTACAATATATAAAAGGGCAGAGAAAATTAATTCTATAAAGCCCCTAAAAAGTACTAAGTTAAATAAGAAAGAGATAATATAAAAAAAATAGACATTATAAAAAAAAGAAACAAAAGCGTTATACATTAAAAAATAATAAATAATAGAAATTAATTAGCTTTGAAATTGTCGTACAAGTTTTTAAACGTGTTTACATTGGTGGCGGATATGATGTTTTCTGGCAGACTGTTCCATTTATGGTAAACTCTGTTTCCCAAGACATTTTGGCGGGACCTGGTTCTGAAGTTTTCTTTCTTGAGTTTTAAGCTGTGACCTCTTAGCCTTGGGTCCGGATTTAAAGTAAACAGATGCCGTATATCACAAGAAAAGTGCCCATGAAGAGACGGAGACGGTGCTCATACGAAGGGCGAATGCGTCCAAATGGTATTCTGGTTGCTCGACGCTGTATTGCTTCCAGGTTGTTTGAGTCCCTAATGAAGTCCGGATGCCAGGCAGGACCACCAAACTCCAAAATAGGTCGGACTTGAATTTTATAGAGCTTCATAAAAGTCTGAAAGCTGACATTATTAAAAGCTTTAGACAATAGATACAGCTTGGAGTTGGCCTTTTTGCAAGCTTCCGATATGTGAATCATGGTCCAAATTTTTAACAAATAATAAATAAATAAAAATTATGAAATAAATAGATATTATTAAACACTTTTAATTATACTCTTCATAAAGTTAAATTGTATAATTTGTCAAAATTAAAATAATTATAGTATAACTATCCAGTAATATTTTCTCAACACACCTTTTTTTCGTAATATATACTTGAACTTGAAGATAATTTTGAATCGCTAATTTTAACCTCACACCTGTTGGATTTACATATGCTGAAGTTTTGATTAAACAATAAACTTTTTCTTCAAGCGTACTAAAATGTTCATATTTTATAACTGAACACACTAGTTAGAAGTGATCCATTTTTTTACAGTAAAAAAAATGAGTTCATTTTTGTACGCCGTAAAAAAAAGTTAGTTAGCAAAACCACCACTGGCGGCAGCACTGTTTGACTTTGATGACAGCCATACTTCAAACTTGTTTGTTTATTATATAAACAGGTGGTTGAGTCGAGATTCTGTGCAAAAAACTTGTGTGAAATTGATTAAAAATGATTGAAGAATATATTGTTTATACACCTACAAATCTCTCCGAAATTGCAAATGCTACATCAGACAAGTTACCATCAAAATCGCGAAAAGTGTACGATTTAGCCTACGAAAAAAATTTTAAATGACCTAAGGAAGGTTTGTTTATTTCGAAGGGGTTTTAATGGCTTATTTAAAAAAAAAAAAACATACTTTATTACTGAATAAATTAAATTCAAAAATTAATATTTAAAAATATATATAGGACGAAGAAAAAATAGTATGTTTCACTCAGAGAAAAAGTGCTGGTTTTACTCGTCTGTAGTTTCCGGACTCCGCTTCGAGTCGTCCGTAAATTCTACAGACTAGTAAATAAAAGCTTTACTTTTCCTCTTAGTAAAACAATATACTATTTTTTGTATAAAATCAATATAAAAAATATAATTTATTTAAGTTCTTTTTAGCTACATTTCGGTTTATGTGCTTTTTAAGATATTATGAAACCGGAATGTTTTTGTTTTTCTATTTTGACAGTACGTTTTTCTAATGTCAAGTAAATTCAGTGTAATAATTTTTATTTTTTTTTTTCGATTTTCTAAACCTTTGGGCTGTAGAACGTAGATAAAATAGTATACGCGATTCGTTTGCTACTGGCTTTTAGTGCACTCGAATAAATACTCCACGTGTGCACAAGTTGTACGGTTATGTGTATAGTTTGTGGGGTTCATTTCCACAACTTGTGCACATAACCCCACAAATTTTGCGTACGTCACCCAAACCGTCCGAAGTTACCCCAGTTGACGGTACTATAGACTATACACCCATCTAAGAGCGTCAAACAGAATTCATTTTTATAATAAATAATTTATTATTGTTATCATTTATTAAGTGCAGCCCAAAAAAAAACAAGTTTGATTGCTATTAACCACACTATATATTTTTTAAGTCTTAAGTCTTCCTTCTTATGTAAATCTTGTTTCATTCGGATTTGGCTGAATTTTGAAAATGATATAGTCGATGTTTTGTTTAAAAATGTTTTTGGGCACATCTCTCAAAACTCAATACCTAGTTTAGGTGAGAGAACACTTTGAAAATCTCGAAAAACGAGGCGCACCCTTCTTATCGAAAAGTCGTTTCGATCCGATTTGGCTAAATTTAGGATATGATAGGTATAGTTCTTGACTTTCTGATTAAAAGTGTACGAAAGCATAGAACGGCCACACCATTTTGTTTATAATTGCCAGTCCGCCTGTGTATCTAGATATAGATAATTCTTATCAGATTTTAGGTCTGCCAACATCTAATGTAGTACATTAGATGGCGCCACCATTTGTAAGCTCTCGATACAGATACAGTATTTTTAACTTTTCAACAGTCGGTGCTAAAGCAAAACAGCACCAATTATATGAAATTTTGGTAGGGATTTTCTCATTGATTGTGAACATTCTGTAGTAGAGCAGTGTAATTTCTTTATAGATTTAAAAATAAAATTCTGTAATGTTCTTTTATTATTTTTTTATTAAAGGTTAAGCGAGAGGTTAACATATAAATAGTTAAAAATATAATAGGTAGAATGTACAATTTTATAAAAATAATTATATTCATTATATAAATGTTTAGCAATTATTATACTATTCTCAGCGCGTAAGCGCTAGAATAGTATAATACAGTATACTGTATTATAGTATTCTGTACGGTATATACCGTGCGATTATAAAGTGCCGAACATTTTTTAATGCAAAACTGGCTTCAAACGAAGAGTATTTTCTTTTCAAACTGCTCGGCACTTTATAATCGCACTGTATATATATAGTTTTGAATTTCCCAAAATGGCCAAAAAACACTCCATACAAAAAATTCTTGTATACAAATGTGTTTCATGAAAAAATAAGAAACTTTGAAAATGTCCGTCTGCCATCCGTCCGTCCGTCTGTCCGTGCGACTGTCCGACAGTCCGATGTAAAGTTTATTGTGAATGCGTTAACCCTAGAACAAAATATCTCATCGACTTAAAATTTGTATGATAAATTAGGTCCTATGAGAGAAAAATTCCTATTCTTTTTGAAAAGAATGCCCCCAAAAACAAAACTACAAATTTTTATTTGTTTAAATATTGTAACCTGTTTAATTAATCTGTCTAGGCCATAAAGTAGAAACATTATTAAATATAAACAAATGATTAAAAACAAAAGAAAAATATTACCTAAATGTAATAAAATAGTTTTTTTTGAAGACATGAGAAATTATTGCTATTGCTTCATGCTTTTGGATTACAGGTAATTTATAATACAAAATAATAAATAAATAATAAAATAATTTATAAAATAAATCAATAACAATATCCAAGTATGCCTCCATGGGCGTACTTTAGGGGGCAGGGAGAATAGTTGATCAAAATCACTAAAAATTTATCTCGTCTATTAACAATGTGGATAAAAAAATTACCGCTAGCCCGTTGAAACAAAAAAAAAACATTCAAGACGCCCATATATGCTATTAATATTTTTGATTAAATCAAAAGCCATCTGTTTATTGGCAACTCCCAATTTAATACCATTTTTTAGTATTAAGCCAGCATATAGTTCTCCGCATGACATAAAGTCTCCGGCGGAAGGGGGAGGTGTTATACGCGCTCTCTTCTTTCCGTCAAAAGCGTTCACGGCATCGCAATCTTATGTTTTATGTTCTTACGCAAGATTCGGGATAGGCCTTAAGGCGTGCGTGCCTGTAACGGGCCTCTCACTTGCACACACATTCCTTACATATTTCCCGTAGCCACAGATCCGTGCGTCCAGGGCCGTAGCTATGGGGAGGGATGGAGGGGAGCCTCCCCCCCCCCCACGTATCTTGAAATCAAAAAAGTTGCATATTTCATGGATTAAAAACATAAAAGTTGCATATTTCATGGGTAAACAAAATAAAATTATAAATTTTTAATTTTGGGAAAAAAAGTTTTAAATTTCATGGCTTAAAAATATAAAAGTTGGGATTTTTAAACCTTAGAATAAAAAAATTTGCATATTTCATGGATTAAAAATATAAAAGTTGCATATTTTTTCATGGGATAAACATAATAAAATAATACATTTTTAATTTTGGGAAAAAAGTGGTAAATTTCATGTATTAAAAATATAAAAGTTGGGTTTTTCAAAAAACTTGCATATTTCGTGGACTCAAAATATCAAAACTTGCATATTTCATGAGTTAAAAATAATAAAATTATAAATTTTTAATCTTGTGAAAAAAGTTGTAAACCTTATAGATTAAGAAATATAAATGTTTTTTTCGATAATAAATAGATAAATAGAATAAAATCGTCCTTAGGTCTCGTAGAATCTACGTACAGAAACAGAAATGGGTTAATTTGAAGTTAATTTAAATTGTCCTACCACCGCATCGTGAATTATTTATAAATACTTCGTTTGAAGTATTTTAGTGACAACTATTTGTACTATATTAATATAGTTAGCTTTACTTGTTAATTTGTAGTTATAATATTATATAATAGTTTATCTTCATCTCTCTTATTTTTATCGTTAATAATAGAATTATTTTCTAAAGATATCCATATAAGGGACTAAAAGGTGAAATTAACTTTATAATAATATATATTCGCATTTTGCTGTATAAATTGTGTCCCTTCTGTCACGATTTTACTAATAACTGTTTTTCTTGTTACAAACAAGGCATTATGAAGATTATGTAATAATTCGTAATAATTACGGTGTGGGATCACGTATACGCAAAAATTATATACTATTCACTAGGTATATTAGTCTCATAAAATATGCCTTCCACTTTATAGATTTATTATACACTGTAAACCTACACTGTAAAAACTGCATGTAAAATAATGTAAAAATACATGAATTTACATAGTACGGAATATTAAATTTACTATTCTGGACTATGCATAATTCATGAATTTATGTAAAATAATGTAAAAGAATGTAAAAGTATGTAAAATAATGTAAAAGAATGTAAAAGAATGTAAAATAATGTAAAAAAATATATTTACATTGATTCACATTATTTTAAGGCGCGCGTGCGCTTTGGACAATAACCAAGAAGGCGTCGCATCATAAGACGGACCGTTTAATATTGTTATTGTTAGAGAGATAACGACGCATGCTGATAGGTTAAAGTGTTTAAAGTGTAAAAAAAGGTAAATATTATTTATGTACGATATTTAAATGCTTTATTTGTAGCCCAAAATTTACATTCATTATAAATTACGATCTTTATCAACCAATAGATCTTTAAGGAAAGATGTAAGCAGTTTATACTCTTATTAAGGGTGCAAATCGTTTGGTTTATTAAACCAAATGAACTTTACGCTACGATATTTCAAAAAAGCTTTGACACAGAGACTTGTTATTTGGAACATTTTCTAAGTAGTAAATATTTTTTTTTTCAAATTTCAAGTCTCTATGTCAAAAAGTCCAAACCATTCTGGACTATGTAATTTTTACCGTTCGGGTCTATGCAAAATATTACCATTCTGGACTATGTAATTTTTACTGTTCCGGTCTATGCAAAATATTACCATTAAGGACTATGTAATTTTTACCATTCCGGTCTATGGCAACATATTACCATTTACGGACTATGTAATTTAATGTAATTTATTTTTACCGTTTTACCGTGTATACTGGTAGAAAACCGAATTTAAGCAATTATAATTAATAATGATAAAATAAGGTTATGATTACTAAAACATTTTTTGCTGACAATTATCAAAAGTTTAGCAGTTGCGTGATCCGTACCCAACGAACTAATAACTCTTCTCTCTAGAATAGGCATTTCATTTGTAAAAACTGAAAAAAACGTAGCCAACATATACATTTGTCTCTCTTACTAGCACAGCTTTGTTCTAACAGAGACAACAATAACAGTTACTGGTGATTGTTATTGTTCAGGTCTGAATATACCTACTATTTGTTTACAAACAAACCGAGATGTTGGCGATACTTTAAATTAACGGTATGCGAATTCTAGAGAGAAGAGTTGTTAGTTCGTTGTCCATGCCAAAAGTTTGGTCCACAAATAAGCCTCAAGGGAGCTACGCCCCTCTCAAGAATCAGTCTAAACTTCGGCAAAAAAGTGATAACGACCCCCATTTTGCACGCTCCTGGTTAAATTTGCCAAATAAAACTTACATAAGATGAGAAAAATTTTATTGCTGTAGTTCTTTGTTTTAGATATATTTAATAAAAATCCTACCTAAACGCATTTTCACATCACCATCCCTCTCAAAAACGCTCGGTAGTTAATTCACTTGTTCATAGGGCTTTCATGATTTCAGACAAGAATTCCCTAGACACAGAACTCCTTAAACTAACCAAAGCCTTGACCATGAACGGTTATACCAAAAAAGACATTAATAAGACCATATACAAATACAGAAATCCCAGACCCAAACAACAGGACAATAGTGACAATGACAGACAGACACAAGTTATACTTCCCTATGTAAGCGGTATCACGGATAAAATAGGCAAACTTTTGAAGAAGTCAAATATTAAGCCTATATTTCGGTCCAACCAAAAATTAGGTCAATGTTTGACTTCAACAAAAGACAAAATACCCCTGAGTTCAGAAGGCGTATATAAAATACCCTGCTCCTGTGGTACGGTTTACATAGGTGAAACTAAGAGAAAAATTTCTACGAGACTTCAAGAGCATGAGCGTAATATAAGAAAGAAACAAATTTCCTTATCGGCAGTAGCCGAACATGTACATGAAACAGGTCATAAAATCAATTTGTCTGAAACAAAACAAATATTAACAGAAAACAGAAAAATGCCAAGGAAGATACGGGAATCGATAGAAATCATCAAGCATCCTAACAATATCAATCGGGACACTGGTTACCACTTACCTGCAATATGGAAGTCTTTGATAGGAAAAACCTCGTCACGGGTGAATAACCACAACTCGTCATAAATAGTGACACAAGTTGATTCGAAACTTAGTTTCAGATTAATCCCTGAAGATGTCTCTAGTAGTAAGAGACGAAACGTCGGAAAGTGAAAATTTATTAACACGGTCTAAACCCGAAAGTGAAAGTTCTTTATATCGTAATGGCCGTGAAAGCTTAAAATCTAAAATAAAAATCCTATTTTAGACGGACATGATTTCTGGATGTAAAATGCCCCTTTTTAGTACCTCTATAGAAATGTTAAATTGTTTATTTTCCATGAATGTAAATTTTTAAAATTAAAATGTTTTGATTTCGGCCGAAACTAAAATAAAAAACCTTTGACGCATTAATGCCCTAATGAAAAGCAATAATAAAGTTACACAAACATCAATTCACCTGTTTCTATGTTAATAAGTATTCCAGCTATAACATCAATTGTCAATCATTTCACCATTGATCTCAATCAATAAAAAATATTCCCCTTATTCAATATAATCGATTAGGGTGGCAAATCGATTGACTTATTGTTAACAGGTGTACAATACCACAATAACACCCGAAATCTATCCCTAACGCGTGTCGAAACCACTTCTTTCTCAGTGAAGACCAATATTTTTTACCTGATCCCAATTACTTTAGCTATAGTGCCTATATGTATTATAATACCTAATATATCTGCCAAATTGATTTTTAATCTATTATAATAGTGACTAATAGACTTTGTAAAAAGGGTTTGCTTTTAGATTTCTAATAGGTAAAGAATAGATGATATATTTATTATATCAGGGTTAAAGTCAATGATCATAAAAAACTGAGTTCATAGGTAGGATTTCAAGAGAATCAATAAATTGAGATTTATCGTCAAAATTGTAAAATATCAAGGCAAGGCTGGAGTTACCTTGTCAAGAGTCAAGAAACTTGATTAAGGCTTGAAGGCAAGTTTAGGCATCTGGACTCCTAAAGATCGATTCAGGCATAATTACCACTAACTTCACTAAACTGAATTAAGAAATAAAGAAAATTAAGAAACATAACCTCAAATTCTATAATAAATTTCGCGTGGTATGCGATAATTAAGATAAAAGATAAAATATAGCATAAAATAATGATAGAATCTTAAAATACACCAAAGAAAAAGAAGAATTTCTGAAATACACAAACTTTAGTGCAAAATTTTATAAACAATTGTTATCAAAGTATCAAAATAAAAATGAAGATGGTGACACCTCTGTATTTTAAAACTCGTACATTTTCAGTGTTAAGGAAAAACACAGTAGTTACATAAGAAAATACAAGGTTCATTTGGAGTTAAGTTGGTTTTAAAACATGATTTTTAGACTCAATAACTGCAAATATTAATATTCCTCCTATTTGTTTCTTTTTACTTATTCAGTCGTATTTACACATGCTTATTATCTATTTGACAATTACCTTATTCTTGCATACCGCGGAAAATTTATTATAGAATTTGAGGTTATGTTTCTTAATTATCTTAATTTCTTAATTCAGTTTAATGAAGTTAGTGATAATTATGCCTGAATCGACCTTAACTAAGTTTTTATCCTTTTCATACATACACGTACTACTTAAAAGTCTTGATTAAGTTCTCTACACAAAAGTCATGGAAATAAAAAATCATTGTCAACAATAAAAGCTTCTCTGCCCTACTGTCGGTATGTTTTTACGCGTATAATGTTGAGTCTTGAAAATGAAGACTCCCACAAGACGTTAATCGCAGACTCTCCCTAGTCAAGGCAAAAAGTTAAGTCAAGAAAGAGCAAGGCAAAAGTTGCTTTTGAAAAGCAATTTACCTATCTCTTGTCTCCAAATCAAGATACTCCAAAAGGGAAACTAGAAGTTCCGTTTTTCGATTCGAGTGATTTTATTGTATTATTTATATAAATAGAACTGATGACTTAAATATTAAGTCGTCTAGTCAACTTAACTATTAACTCAAATAAAGTAAAACTTAATTTAGTAATTACTTATGCAATAATTGAATTAAAATACTGCGTTAAAATTAAAATTCTCTTCTTTATTTAATTTTCACTGTCCTTAAAAGCTTTAGGTACTTTGATTTCAATTATTTTTATAGTTAGAAGCTTTTATACAGCCTGTTCCAGAACTCGCGTACCGAAATTTAAGAGGTGATTCTACATCCAAAAATATGAAAAAAAGTTTCTATAAAGATTGGTCCGGAAATGAGCCCTAAGGGAGCTACGCCCCTTCGAAGATGACGTATTGAATGGGCAACAAAAAAAAGCACCAATAAAATTTTAATGCTGCAGGGTGATTCTTCATTTAAAACTGAGCAAAAAAGTATTATACACCAAAACACCTAAATTTAATATTAAAGGAGTAATAGCCTTTTAAAAAGTAACGTTTTTGGTGGCACAAAATGTTACTTCCTCTTAATTGCATTTTTTTTTTGATAACGGTTGCTCCTACAGTGTTACACTATATGATATTTTATATGTATTTTTACTCTAGAAATAAATATTTTTTACAACAAATCCAAAAAACATACACATAGAAAAGTTTGGGGCAAAAATGTTTTAATCCTCATATATTTTGTCCGTCTGGGCACGCCTCTGGATAAATTAAAAAAATAAATTAACATAAACTTATTGCCCTTATTAATACTAGTATACATGCAAAAGCTCGCCGCTCTAGCTTAAACGGTACCCGAGTTATTAATTAAAAACCTTATTTTTATTACAATTTTAAAGGGCCCTAGATCCCTTAGGGCTCATTTCCGGACCAACCTTTATAGGAACTTTTTTTATATTTTGGATCTAGAATCACCTCTTAAATTTTGGCATGCCAGTTATGGATCACCCTGTATCTATTTTTTTTTTTAATAAATCAATAGGTACTTTTATTTTTATTCCAAAATATAAAGAAATATAATATAAATATTAATCCAAGATTTAAATATAAATTTAAAAATTAAATTTACTTTTCAGTATTCAGTATTATTTTAAATTAATTTTGTATTCAGTATTACTTTAAATTAATGTTTGTATTAAAAATACTGATTAAAATTTTTATAAGAATATGAAATATCATGAAAAGTGAAAATATAGCTCGAAGCAACCATTGTATTTAAAATTGAAAATTGAGAAGGGTATTAGCATTTTTATGTTTATACGTTTTCCATGAAAAACACTGCCGTTCTAAACTTAAAGAGGTGTCATCAAATGATATTTGGCCAAAAAAAAATGTTTTTATTTTTCTTTTATTTATTTATTCCTGTCTGGCCACTTGCAATTCTATATACGAAATACATACTACAAACAGAGAAATGATTATTACAAATAAGTATGTTATATTTAGATCAAGTGGCTCATCATAATATTTTCAAGCATGTTAAGTACTATAAGTAAGACTTACTTAATAGGTAATGAAAAATAGTACTGTTACTAATTTTTTGAAGATAAGAACTAATTGTACTTATTGAATAAATTTATATTTTTTTTAAGTTAGTTAAATTTGTTTATATCAAGTATTTTTATAGTTGCAGCCAGTATCACACAATTATCACAAATACTTCATAAAAGAATGTTTTTTCTTTGTGTGTACTATGTGTGGCACATTTTTCTATTCATCATCATCATCATTTTTAAAACTAACGCAATTGAAATAAATTAAAGGAACATTTTAATCATACTTATTTTAAGAATTCTTTTAGCTTGGTCCAAAAAGTCCAAACCAAGCCAGTCCCTTTGTAGAAAAATGTTGAAAATCATTTCTAAATATAAGCAGCTAATATATTTTTGATTTAAAAGAAGCATTTGAAATCATAGATCAAAAAACACAATTAAAGTAAAATGAACTATTATGAAAAAGGTTGTAAAATGTTTTTAGTTGCTTTAAAAATTTTTTAAAACGTCAAAAGCCATAGATAAAAACATGACAAAATTAAAAAATATATATATAAATCTAGGTGTTCCCCATGGCAGTGTACTTGGGCCATTACTGTTTTTAATTTCTATTAATGATTTCTCGAGATATGCCTATAATTAAATATGTTGCTTTTTGATAAAATATAGAGAATAGCAAAAAAATTATTTTAACTGACTAGTTTTTATTCCAATATTAAATTGAGATACAACTTTAAGCCTAGAACGGTAAAATAGCCAACTCTATAATCCGAATAAATTAATTATACATTCTGAGTAAAACCGACCGAAATACAATTAAAATTACAAAATACTAAATTAACTGCCAATTACACGAATTATATCCAATGATATGGATACCTACTGCGTGTCATTAACATTTTTTATGCAAATTAAATGTTGTAGGTATATAAAGTTATTAAATATGATATTAATATAGCTGTCCAACAATTTTATAACAAAATGTATGAGGCATTATCATTATATGTCCCTATGGCCAGATTCAAAAGCACTGAATTTCCTTCCTGGTATACACTTCCTTTAAAGCAATTAATTTTTAAAAAGAAAGCTGCCCACAAAAAATATAAACAAACTAATTCAGATAACGATTATTTAATCTTTCACAGATTGCGCTCAGAGTGCATAGAACTAACCAATCAAACTTTTAAGAATTACCTACATAATATTGAGGAGAAAATCAACTCTAATGCCAACGAGTTTTGGAAATATGCTAGCACAAAAAACCAGGGATTTGAATGTCCAAACACAATGTATTTTAATGATAAGATTAGTTCAAACGGAAAAGATACAGTAAACTTGTTTGCTGAGTTCTTTTCCTCAGTTTATACAGATAACCCTTCTGACCCACCTCAGGAATACAAATTTGATAATACCGTTCAAATAAACCAAATGTCTTTCAGTTCTTGTGATGTTTTAGGAGCTATAAATAAACTAAAACCCACTAATTCATGCGGACCTGACGGAATACCTAATTCAATACTGATAGGGTGTAAAGATGTAATTGTGGAGATCTTAACCAAGTTGTTTAATTTATCTTTGAGCACGGGAGTTTTCCCAAAAATGTGGAAATCATGCTACATTACGCCAATTTTCAAATCAGGTAATAAAGAAAATATCTCAAATTATCGCGGGGTATGTAAACAATCTGCTGTGCCAAAGATATTGGATAGCTTGGTTACAGCAGAATTAACGTGGGCGACTAAAAATATTATCAACACTGCTCAACACGGATTTTGCGAGGGAAAATCCACAGTGACTAATTTGCTACTCTATCAGGATTATATACTTAATGCTTTTGAACTAGGATACCAAGTAGATTCCATTTATGCAGATGTACAAAAGGCTTTTGACACTGTTCCTCACAAATTTCTATTTAAAAAGCTGGAAGCATTAGGTATTTATGGTATGCTACTGAAGTGGATTGTCAGTTTTTTATCCGACCGAACACAACAAGTGAAAATAAAAAACTTTGTTTCCTTTTGTATACTTGTAACCTCTGGAGTATCTCAGGGCTCACATATTGGACCTCTCCTTTTTCTTTTATTTATAAACGATATTGTTTTGGTAATAAAATATTGTGAAATACTACTGTTTGCAGATGACCTAAAGTTATATAAGATGGTGCGGTCAATCTGTGATCAGTATCTTGTTCAGTGTGACATGGATAATTTAATTATTTGGTTTAAAAAACATGGTATGACCTTAAACATAAGTAAATGCTACTCAATTACGTTTCATAGAATCTTAAGACCTTTAGAAAGCTATTATGAAATGAATGGTACCCAACTACAAATAGTTGAAGAAATTAAAGATTTAGGAGTTGTCTTCGACAAACAGTTAAACTTCAACAGTCACATACGGGGTTGTGTCATGAAAACCCTACAAATTCTAGGCTATGTTACAAGAATGAGTGGTGAATTCACAGTTGAGACCTATAAACACCTTTACTGCACTATAGTAAGACCTAACCTTGAATACGCAGCAGTAATATGGTCACCATGCTACCAAATCAATATCAATTTAATAGAATCTGTCCAACGTCGCTTTATGAGGATTGCAGGATATAGACTTGGTATAACAAGAGAAAACTTTGTTTATAACTATGCAGCTATTAACGATCGGATAAAGGTTGACACTCTACTTCAGCGTCGTTATAAATCTGATCTTTGCATTCTTAACTCAGTACTGTCTGGAAAACTAGAATGTCCCACTATTTTGGCTAAAATCAATTTTAACACAAATTACAGGACGCGAACAAATTTTTTATTTTATATAGGTTTTCATAACTCCAATTATACATACCATAGCCCATTGAACAGAATGATGCGACTATCAAATTTAAATCCGATGGTTAATATAACTGGAATATCATTAGGTCAGTTGAAATATAGGTTAAAACGTACTGAGCTAGTCATTCAATAGTTTCAGTCACTCCCCGTTAGAAGATATGTATTTTATTTTATTTTCCTACATTCTATTATGTAATCTGATTTTTATGTATTTAATAATTATTTCATATATTTCTAACTTAATTATTATTAATTATTAATTTATTTTAACATATTTAATGTGAAAACATTTTTGTAATATTTAAAAAAGGGGGTATCCCGTAAATAAATAAATAAATAAATAAATAAATAAAAAAATATCCTTCATTAACTACACTGCAGTATAGTTACATGTTTGTTTAACCGCGTACTATTCTACTTAATTATGCATCCCCTAAGTCCATGACTTGTGTGGGCTAGTAGTAGAGGGAACCACCGGCTTTAACTGACTTACGAACCAGTTTATAGGGATTTACCGCTTCACTTATCGCCTTCGCCAAAATTCAATTATTAATTAACTAAAAGAGGTAAATCGGCGAGAATTGAACTCTCGCTAGCCGGCTTGTCATACTGAAGCGCTAGCCCGCTCAGCCTTCCTCCCATACAATATAGTAGTATACTACATTGAATTGAAGATTTTTTTTAGTGGTTTTTTTTGTGGTCTCATTTTGAAACCACTTCCCTTGAAAAAACTATAAACGTGTTTATTTGATCTTTTTTCTTTTATATGCTAATTATATTGATATTATTAGGTACTATTGATTTTTTTACTAGCATAATAAATAATGCTTTTTGGATAGACATTTAGGCTGTTCTATAATAAAACTTATTTACCATAAATTCACTTTTTTTCACAACCTGACAAATCACAGAACTGCCACATGCCAATAAACACAATTTTGGTTTCACATTTTTTATTAGAAAGCACATAATTCACAATTTTTAATTATAAATATATTTTTCACAGTTAAAAAATTCACAAAATTTACATTGAAAAATTAACCCTAATTGTTACTTGGTCTTTATCGGACTGCTGTCCAAAATTACCGTTGTATAGGTACTCAGGTCTCATAGTCCTCCCTGCCCCTTATATGAATCTTTATTTAAAATCCCAACCGGACAGCCTTTATTTTTAACCCTTTTTTTTTTCTGTTTCTCTATACAGTGGCGGTCTTTATTGTCTTTTATCAAATAAATGGGTAGCAAAAAAAAATCTTAAACAAAAGCTTGCTTTAGATTTTTATGTTGCATTGAATTATTAGGAATTAAAAGGGGGGTTTTAGAAAATAAAATCATTGCTACCAGGTATTTTTTTAGATATAGGTATTTTAGAAATTTTGAAAAAGTAAGTTCAACTTATATCAAAGGACTCTTTATATTTTGAGAAAACTTTTATAAATCAGCACAAAAAGGCAATATTTTGAGGGGCATTAGATAGGGCCTTAATGTACCTTTTTCTGTCAAGAGTAAGGGTGGAGACACTATAGGGTAACCGCAAACCAGCAACTGTATTTTTAGCCTTTTCCCGTTTCGCTTCTGGTTGCCTTGACATATTTTTACAGTGGCGTAATGCAAAATTGCACTTGTTATACTTCGCATATTTTTTAATCTTTTGCCTCAATTCTGTTATTAGCTAAAGAGAACCCATTTTTTTAGATATTATTTAGATATTGCCTAGTGCAACAATTTTCTTGTAAAATGTGCGCTCATGTAATTTGTGACATCTACTGTCAAAACGTAGTTACCAACTAATAAATAACAATTTTTACCAGATTTGTTTGTCTCCAGTCTTCTTTTTCCTCTTCTTCTTCTTCTTCTTCTTCTTCTTCTTCTTCTTCTTCTTCTTCTTCTTCTTCTTCTTCTTCTTCTTCTTCTTCTTCTTCTTCTTCTTCTTCTTCTTCTTCTTCTTCTTCTTCTTCTTCTTCTTCTTCTTCTTCTTCTTCTAAGTAGTTGACTTTTGGAAAGACCAAAAAATTGACTTATTACCTTTTTTGTGTACTTTTTTCATTAGAAGTCTTTAATGATATTATTTCCTTACAAACAAAATAGCTTTCTAATTAAATATGTTGTTAGAATGTAGCTATTTATAGGTAGGTACCAATTAAATTACATTATTTTTATGAAACATATTTCAATTTCAGATTTTGTTTCCCGATAAAAATTTCGGATTTTTTCTTAAATGAAGAAAAAGTATAATTTTTTTATTTTTTCTTTGAGGAGTCTTTCTACCTTCAAATTTTTTTTATATACATAGAAAGAAAAAAGATATCATTGTGAAATTTCGTAGGTATGTTTATTTATATTTAAGGGAACGTTCATGTATTACGTAACGCAAATTTTGATCATTTTGGACCCCCACCCCTATTTTCCTATACCATTAACATGGACGTAACACTCCAAAATACTTTTAAAATTTGAAGATAGAAAGACCCCTTAAAAGCTTTAATTCATATTTTAATACAATAAAAGATCGAAAGACTTAAATTGTTAAGTCTTTTCATCTTTCGTTTGTTTCTTTTTATTCTTTTTCTACTCATTTAAATAAAGTCGTATTGTAATATTGAATTCTTATTCTTTACTAATTTATTAATTAAAATCCCCATTTTTATTCTGATGAAGCTGTAGGCTTAAAAATAAGGGGAAGTCACTGGAGTTTTAAAATTTGACAGGTGAAATGCCTTGTGCACAAAATTAAATAAATCTGTTATACATGGCTACGGCAGCCATAACTAGTATTACACTAGAATTGAAACTTCATGTCACAATTTTAAGGAGATTTGATTCTCTAGATGAGAAACAGTCTTGACATCTTCACAACAATAAATTTCTTGTCTACACGTCAAGAATTTCAAATAATAACTAGATGAAACGTTGCAAGCACCCTGTCAAAACATCGGCACTATTGTACACTAGAGCCATCTAGTTTGCAAATTTCAAACTAGGTGTTTTGTTTGATTTTAAATTCTGTATCTTTAATTTCTGTATCTATATTCTAGCAAAAAACTGTATATAATATTTTGTATAGGGCTTAAAAAGAGCTTTTATTTGAAATATAATTTTTTGAAATCGGGTTATAAATATATGAGATATGCTAAAAAAACCTTTTACTGCTTTAAACGCCAATATCTCGAAAACAATGCGTTTTAGGAAAACGTTGTTTACAGCACTTTTTGACCAATTTAAAATAATCTTTTCTATAAGTGCTAAATTAACCAAATACAACAATAATTGCCCTAATTATAAACAAAAAACGCTAAAAATAGGAGTTTTACCCTATTTTTACCCCCTTACCCCCAATCGTTTACCCCCAAAATCTAATCAGCTCTTCGGAATATGATAAGAAACAATCTGCAAAAAACAGCAAGTCGATATCTCATGTAGAAATGGAGTTAGAGAGTTTACACCCAGACAGACAGAATTTTTTTTTACTGATTTCAACTCAGAATGGTCTAAAACGTCGAGAAATGTGAAAAAATGATTTTGACTGTTCGGCCAAGATTTCAATACATCGGCACTCTTAGTAGCACTAAGTGCCGATGTAAAAAAGAACACACAAGTGGGAAAATTAAAAAATTATGGAGTTGGTGAACTTTTTTTTGTCTAACTTGTTGCCGTCGTGTAAAACGCCAAATAAAAGGAAGAGTAGTCTTGAGTAAAATTTTGGGAAAGGATTACATTTTATCTTTACTGAAATTGTCTATCGGTATCTTAGTTGTACCTTTGTTGCAGCTGTAGCTTTGTTTTTTTAACAACCACGTCAATATTTTTCTAACATGTAATAAAACAGAATTAATCTATAAAGACTTTATAAAAATCAAAGTAGAATGTATCAAATATGTTTTTTCTACGACTCCTTTAGAATGTAAGCACACACACTTTTCAAACACAGAATGAATCCATTCCAGCTCTAGATACGGTATGAATATTTCGTATCAAGTGTTAGAATGAGCACATGTAGTGCCATCTTTTGTTTATAAAAGTAAAGAAAACTGTAGCAAAATTAGCCAAAATATAAATATTTTACCATGAAATATTGAATAATTTAATGTAATTTAAAGTTTTGCGTTAAAATTACATAAAGTTTATTAGTTTTTCTTAATATTTGACCAGTTTTTTATCAATTTAGTTTAAAAAATTAAAGCTGCTCCATCTATTGTTAAATATTTAAACCTGATATCTGTCACAACAATCTAACATAACCTTCAATTTTTGCATTATAATTTGTAAATATGTGCTAAAATTATATAAAAATATTTTTTAAGTACGGATTTGATAAAATTATTAAATAACATTTATTGCTTTATTTAAAAATATGTGTTTTGTAGCATTTACAATGTCAAGTCACAAAATACATTGCTTTTAACCTTGTCCGCAGTTTATAGCCATACAGTGTTTCATATTTGCAGTCGAAGAAAAAGTATAGTCTACAACACGTATGGAATAGTCTATTCCATACTAGTTATAGAATATACTATTCTACTTTAATAAAAATACACCCAGCATACAATATGGATTCTACATAAACAAAAAAAAAATACAATATAACTCTTACAAAAAAAAAAAAAAAATACGTATCCATATAGCTATGGCTACAAACAATTGAATTTTCATTTTATAATTCTCAGTCGAGAGGTATTGTCGTGAAGTGACATTTAATTAAAATCCTATAAATTTTTTAGCAAAAAAAAATCCGTGAGAAATCGCGGTGCATAATTTCATAGAACAACGGCCCGAACCACGATAATTTTGCATATGCTTTTATGTTAAGAACAAGAGGAAATTGACGTGACGAAATTTTTTTTACAGGTTGCTATTGTCTGAAGGGTGCCTGCATTTGCATAGGGCGATATAGTTTCTAGTTATGCTGCGCGGCAGCTTTTTATACTATTCACGGCACGTAGCACTAGAATAGTACTATACCTTCTAAACAAAAAAATCTTGGATACAAATGTGTTTCATGAAAAAAGAATATTTTTTTTTAATTGAAAACCATACCTAGCGAGTATGACGGTCCCGCGAACGCGGGATGACTATTCCATACGTGTTGTAGACTATACTTTTTCTTCGACTGCAAATATGAAACACTGTATGGCTTTAAACTGCGGACAAGGTTAAAAACAATGTTTTTTGTGCGTCGACATTTTAAATGCATTAAAACACATATTTTTAAATAAAGCAATTAATGTTATATAATAATTTTATCAAATCAGTACTTAAAAAAGATTTTTATTTAATTTTAGGACATATTTGCAAATTATAATGCAAAAATTGAAGGTTATGTTATATTGATGTGACATATATCAGGTTTAAATATTTAGCAATAGATGGAGCAGTTTTAATTTTTTGAACTAAATTGATACAAAACTGGTAAAATATTAAGAAAAGCTAATAAACTTTATGTAGTTTTAACTCGAAACTTTAAATTGCATTAAATTATTCAATATTTCATGGTGAAATATATATATTTTTGCTAATTTTGCTACAGTTTTCTTTTTATAAACAAGAGATGGCACTACGTGTGCTCATTATAACCTTGATACGGAATATTCATACCGTATTTAGACCTAGAATGGATTCATTCTGTGTTTGAAAAGTGTGTGTATTTGTTTACATTCTAAAGCAGTCGTAGAAAAAATAAATACTTAGCCAAAATTAGAGCCATCTCGAAACATACTTTAATTAATTATTTTAATTACGAATTTCGACATATGTCAGTGCATGATTTGGCAACATTGCTACGGTTCAAATGTCAAGTCTCATGTCATGTCAAAATAATAACTTTGCAGATTAAGTT
The DNA here is from genome assembly GCA_958510825.1 of Brachypterus glaber. Lineage (NCBI taxonomy): Eukaryota > Metazoa > Arthropoda > Insecta > Coleoptera > Kateretidae > Brachypterus > Brachypterus glaber. The sequence goes on from OY294045.1 coordinate 13,666,480, forward strand.
CTACTTTGGGGCCCAGCGCTAAGTGTATTGTGTTGTGTTTACTGAGCTTGACTGTAAAATTAAAATATTATGTTATGTTGTTAATTTTTTACAGATTTAACATGGTATAAAATACACAATGTGTAATTAGGTTGGACTTATCAGACTAGTTTTTCAGTGAATATCGAGTTGTTTTTGAGGTATACTAATTATTCAATCCAACGTTATTGTATAGTAACCTAAAGCCTACAGGCCCATGGGATAGTGTGACCCCAGACTAGTAATTTAATGTCGCTTTCAATGTGTTAAATGACTTGATTTCCATAAAAAAGTTTTAAAAGTCTTCTAAGCTGTAGTACAGTATTTTTATTATACATTCCAAATGTATACATTCCAAATGTTGATGTTCAGATAAAAAAAAATATCACTTTTTTTCAAGATGATAAAGCATTTAGTTTATCACGATGGATACAAAATATAATTTGACGCAATAATCTGTGGCTAGGAAAATATGTAAGGAATGGGTGTGCAAGTGAGAGGCCCCTTCAATGTAGCACGCCTTATAACGCTTTTGACGGAAAGAAGAGAGCGCGCATCATCATCATTTCTTTTCGTCAATTCGCACTTTTATTAACAAAAATATATTGTTCTTATTTATCCCAAAACTCGCCTTTAAAACGATATCCTTCTTTCTTTGAAAAAAAAATATATTTTTGAAAATTTATTCATCAAAAATTTTTGTTTTTTCAAAAAAATAATTAAAAATAATTTTTTTTTTTTTTTTTTAGTTGCGTTATTTGGGAAAATGCAATATACCATCCACTGTGAATAGTATATAATGGAATGCGTAGCATTACATATATTCAAGGCTTTTTTTAATTATTCAGAGGTCCTCTCCGGGTAACTGGATCACACACCGTTTTTTTGTCATCACGTTTTGAGATTTTATTTACGATATGTCACATTTGCATATTTTGCATATATCCGGCATCTAAAGGAGCAATTCTTATTAAACAAATTTGCATAAGGGGTATTTTAAATTTGGATCTTTTAAAAAATTTCTAATTGTTATAACCTATAAGAAAACATATTTTTAGAGAAAAAAAAAACAACGAAACCTATGTATAGAGAAAAATGGGAAAAACTAAGATAATATTATTGGAAAAGGCAACAATATTATATACAGAATGTATGAACTCCTGTTGATTTATTATTATATACAGAATGTATGAACTCCTGTTGATTTATTATTCCATCAATCTATTTTCCAATAATCGTACAGAGTGATATTGGTAGGCTGACAGTTTCGGGCTGCTGGCCCGCTTTAGTACCAAGACTCAACTCTGCACGCTGATTGGAAAATAGATTGATGGAATAATAAATTAATATTTTTATAATTTTTTTAAAATTAAAAATTTCAGTCCTTATTAACTCTTGTTGAGTTTCAATTTTAACTTTGTTTTGTTTATAGAGTGGATTTTAAATGGAAACAACTTCTTTGGAAATAGTTCTTTAAAAACTGTTGTTTTTACATTATGGATTTTATCCATTATCTATTTTATCTTTTTACAGTAAAATTATAGATACTGACGTTATGGCAGAAATTATACTCGCTTCCGTCAGCTAATTTCCTTAATATTTGACCTAAAGACGTCTTTTCACGAAGCAATTTGTAGGCAAGTTTGGTGCTATGCAATTTTGTTGCAAGAATGATTCAGTCACTGCGCATGCCTTCAGGCAACTTTGATGCTATTTTCGGGCTATTAAATTATTATAACAAGTTCTATTTTCGACGATTTTCACGCAAGATTTATAGTTATTTTCGTGGTACCAACCTGATAAAAGTTATAAAATCGATTTCTTTTTACTAATATAGTAGGAACTGCACATGTTAATAATAATTATTATTAATAATAGGCTGGCTGTCTAACTAAAAAACTTTCTTAAAAAATCAAATGCTAGGTTATGTTTTTGTCAACAAATTCAGAGACACGTCAAAATTGCCTGGTTGGCAGCACTGTGTAATTTGCAATATATAGCGTCAACTTGCTTACAACTTGCTCTGTGAAAAGGCAAATGAATGTGCAATTGTCCTCATGGCATCAAAATTGCATAGCATCAAACTTGCGTACAAATTGCTCCGTGAAAAGCTGCCTTAAGGCTTAGTTGCTCTATTGTTGCATTCTTGAATTCGCTTTTGAATTATTTTTGAAGAGAAGTAAATGCATACATGCAATATATTAAGCTGGCTATTTCCTATAAGACTATAGAATTCACTAAGGCTATAGAATACTTTAAATAATATTTTCCCGTATTAAAATTAAAACATTTCTACTTTTTCATCTATTGTTTTGTAACACAATATATCTTTTATAAAAAGTCTACGTATATATTTAAAATCATAGTTTTAAACAATGTTTCACACCGTATTCCCATATTCAGCATCCTTTAATGAAAGATGTTCCTTAAATGGGGTACCCAAACAAAACCTAAGCAAAATAAATTGTATACACCTATAAAAAAAACAAAACGTTGCATTAAAATAAAAATTAACGTTGCACAGTATGCAAATGAATAGGTAAAAATAATACCAGTGAAGAGTAAGGGACAGACTGTTTGAATGGGGTGAATAGGTTTAGTCTTTGGAACAATAAAAAATGTAACTAGTTTGAAATGAAACAGGTTCTTTCTTCTCACGATGGAGGAAATGCAAAGTATGGGACATTTTTTTATAGTTTACTTCCTTAGAGGACCTTCCAACATATGTTTTTATATAAGCAGTTATTACTTTTGATTTCGTATTTTTCAGCAACTGTATTTTTGCAGGGATCTTGATAAAATATGGGAAAATAAAAACTTTTCGCAAAAAAAATGAACCGACTTCTATGTCTCTAAAAAGTAAAAAATAAAAAATACTTAAATCGGTGCCAATTTCACTATTCCCTAAATTAATTACTAAAAATTATTTTTTTATTATTTTATTATTGTTTGCTGTGAAATTGGCACCGACTTAAGTATTTTTTATTTTTTACTTTTTAGAGACATAGAAGTCGGTTCATTTTTTTTTGCAAAAAGTTTTTATTTAAGAACTTGTAGATTTGTAACTTCATCTAAGCTAAATTATAGTTGTCCTTCCATCTCGGCAATCTGCTGACGTCACAACGCACTGTTAGTGAGTTGTGACGATTAAAGATAAATTTCTAAAAAATAAAAGTAATATTTTTATTTCAGCGCCCAAGAGTCCAACCAACCTTATTTTAAACGAAATACTAAAGAAAATCTTGTTAAACTTTAAGCGTTAAGTAAAAATCAAATAACGCCTTATGGTAGATCACAAAATTTATCATTTTCTCTTGGTATTTTAATATTGCAGGTCCAGTGAATCAAGTTTAGCGGAATTTAAAAGATTTTCAGTCTGCCGTAATATTTAAGTGATCCCTTAATCAAGTTATCCGGCTTATCCGTTATTCGATTTTTCTCTAAAAATTTGGTTGGTAGTAGAACTAAATTAAGCCGTTTTTAAGTGAAATTGCGTTAAAGTGATCAGATTTATTTTAATTATCCGGCTTACCCGGCATTATCCGAGCTTTAAATTGAAACGGGACCACCTCATGAATGCCCTCTTTAAGTTGCAAAAAGTTTCATCGAATTCCGTTCATTCGTTCCAAAGTTTTGCGGGAACAAACAAAAAAAAAAACAAAGTCACACGTCGAATTGACAACCTCCTCCTTTTTGGTAAAGTCGGTAAAAATGGATTATTTTAGCTTAATAGTTTAAATTGAAACAGGTCTTTTCTTCTCACGATGAAGGAAATGTGCAAAGTAGACCCAATGGGACATTTTTTTATAGCTTCCTTTAAGGAGTCCTTAATAAGGACTTGTGATATGTTTTTTGTGTGTGAGCAGTTAATAAGTCTGACTTGGAATTTCATAGCAGCTGTATTTTTGCAAAGATCTTGATAAAAATATAAAAAAATGGATCCTTTCAAGCTGAATTTGCAGGGTTATGTGTATAAAGACATGCAAAGCTTCTTTGTTTATAAAATAATTACTTTTCTCTTCTATTATATTTGAAAGGAAAAGCCTTGCGTTAGTAAAAAATAACTTGATTTTTACGTCTCTTGATATTTTATATCCTAAAAACATGATTTCCCCGTCGGTATGTCCGGCCACAATAACTAGAATACGATTTGAGCTAACTACTTCTTTGAAACATAGAGTTTGGTTTGGACTTTTTAGAAGTACATAAATTCCTCATAACAGGATTCTAAGAGATTTATATTTTTATTTACGATCCTGGTCTGAGTAATATTTATTAAGTGTTTTATTTTTAAACTTACGTGTAATAAAAAGTAGGTGTAATTCAAAAATACTTAATAATCAATAAAAATAGTATTATTATTTTATTTATTAATATTAATAATTAATAATAATTTAGATATCCTTATAAATATGACAAAATTGGTATTGATGAAAGTATTTTAAATACCTAATGCAGTTTTTATAAAAAATAATTTTTCTATTTTGCGACTCTTATAAGCTCATAATCACACGCATTTTGCGTGTTCGGATATATAAGAGGTTTGTTCTGTTTTTTTTTTTCTTTTTGGTTGGCAATAGAGGACAAAAGACAATCGCTTGCCGTTTTCCGTGCAATTGTCAACCCCGCTTTTAAGTTTAGTTTTCTACGAAATTGGGTTTTAAGTTAATTTTTACCGTGTTTAAATTGTGGCTTGGTTACTTGCAGTAAAAAAGAGAAGAGCTGCCTATAAAGGATATCAAAATATCGTTTGTTCTATGTGTTTCAAACATAGCGAAAATTGTAATTCCAACCCAAAAAATTTAAATGTAAGTTTTTTTTTATTTTAAAGCAAAATAGAAAATTAGTATAAAGCACTCGTTTGATAACACGTTTTTAGCGCACGAGTTCAAGTTTAAAAAACGAACCGCTTGCGGCGAGTGGGTTTTATAAAACTAGTACTTTAATATAGATACTATAAAATATCATAAAATCAATGATATATTTATAGATACAACTGATAATTACCGCATATTCAATATTATTGGTTCTATTTTGAGGTTAAGTCGTCACCCCAGTATTGGTTTGTCTTATTTCCATTTTCGGACATTTTGAGATTTTTACATATTTGTATATCTAAAACAAAGTACTTTACTGTCCAACGAGCTGTCGCTGACCAACAAACATTTTATCAATATATACTTAAATTTCTAAAATAAATTGGTTTATCTCCACAAAATATTTTAAAATTTCAATATTGTTTTATCGTATCGCTATTTTTTAAAGAAGAAGATAGCATTTAATCAAAAATATTAACTTAAATAAAAAAAAGTAATTATAAATACACTGTTGTATTAGTTATTATTATAATAATAGTGTAAAAACAGGTTAATCGAACAAAAATTTTTACCTAAAACTTAGTTCTTATGTCAGTTGGGTATTTTGTTTATAAAAAAATAATTATTTCAAATTTCAACATAGTATCGTTTTTTTTATTAACAATAATTTTTAATAGTAGTTAAATCGCAGTTGCAAATGCAAAAAAATAGGGTTTTTGCATGTGAGCACCGATTTTGTCAAATAATTTAAGAACTATTAAACCGATATAAAAAAATAAAAGCTTTATAATTTAAACTAAAATACCTTTTAATTGATGTCACATCATTGATGTGTAACTTTAGGCATTATTTTGAATTTTTAGAGTTGCGACAATTTCTTAGATTTCCAAACTAAATTTTGGGCAAAAATAGTGAAAAAACTTAAATTAATTAGTAAACCATACTAATTTAACATGTTGTTAACAACGCCTTGTACAAAAATATAGGTAAACTTGGTTTGGACTTTTTATAATTTTATATTGATTTTTAATGATTTAGAAAAAATCCTAGACATAACCTCACGTTTTTTTAAATTAGAGATAATTTTGTGCTTGTAAATATTAAAAGTTCTTTATTTCCAAACATTAATAACCCTTCTGTACTCTTTCAAATATAAAATCATGTCATTGTGATCGTAGTTAATTAGTTTTTTGATTTCTTTTTGGAGATACGACAAACCAATACACAAAAAAAACGTAAACTGTCGTATCTCCAATCTAGTTTTTCTTATATAAAATAAATGGAACCTTCAATTAATTAAATAAAAACACTTTTGGATAGCATTTTTATTAAACTATTGTAAGAAAAAGAGTTGAAATTCATCCAGCATAAGATTTACAAGATATTTAGAAAAACATCTTAAAACTCAATTTCCCGAAAATTGTGTTTTTGGAGATACGACAAACCAATACTGGGGTGACGAAGTGACTATTATAAAAAATAATAAAAAAAATGTAGGTAATGTTTCTCTTTAAAATTTATGATGTAGTGTTAATAATAATTATTATTAGGTAATATCTTCGGGATGAGTATATTATTTTTAATTATTATATTTTTATTCATATTTATCCATATATGCGTGACTTATGTAAGACACAATTAGTATTCTATCGCTGTATAACCTAGAAATGAATCTTTTATAAGTTTATTTAAATTTATACCTCCAGAGGCATTTTTTGTTGGTGAAATAAAATGTTGGACTTAACCTTTAAAATTATGCTTATTCTACTCAGCGACAGAAGCTTCTGCTACAAAAGTTTCAAAAAGAGGACTTTAATTTATTAAAGGGCTCTCGAGAGGGCTCTGTGACAAAAAATTAGTATTATTGCTTTAAAATAAAAATTGCTATAAAAGAATACTTTATTAGAAACGACTAAAAACTTTGGGAATGATGATGACTGCAATTACAGCTGTTTTAAATAGTTTGGATTATGTATAGACAAGCCACACGCGATTTATTCTCAGAAATTACAAAAATTAAACCATATCTTCAAAAGACTTGCTTCTTCTTATATCCGTTTAATCCAAATTAATTCTTAGTCTTAGACGATATTTATCATTTAGTTCAGAACAAAACATTTTTTTATCCAATACATACAGATAATAAGACAATTACCAACTTTATTTTAAATAGATAAACTCAATAATAACCCCCGCGTGACTTTTACTTTATTGAGTGGATAATTATTTATTTTACCCACTCAACTGTCACTTGTCAACTTATTTTCTTGTAAATGTCATTAAAATTTTTAATAAAAATATGAATTCCTAAGTTATTTATTGGATAAAACCTTGTATGGCACTCATGGGTAAACAGATATTGCCCTCTCGAAAATTAACCTGCTTGGCTGACGCCTCGCAGGTTAATTTTCTCATGGGCAATATCTTTCTTTACCCACTAGTACCATAAATAACTATTAAATTTAAGTAATGACAGTGACGATAATAATTTAGAACTTAGAGCTGAGATCCTAAAAAGTTTTTAAGAGGTCACGATGCATCAAAAACTACGTAGATTTTTCTACGCCTCTGAGTATAATAAATTCTTAAAGGTACATAAATATCTATAAATAATGATTTTAATGCAATAAGTTTACACTACACCCACACATCATTTTTATTTAAACATAGGTATCTTCGGAAAATTACTTATTAAGTAATACGGTACTTATCGAAAGTCGGCATACAAGAACATACACCATCTTAACGCTAGGTAATAAAATAAAACAAATATAAACTTGGCGAAAAATGGATTAAGGCAGCTCTGATTAGTGGTTTAAAAATGGCTTAGTGGTTCTTTTAATAATTTTTGACATTTAGATTAAACTGACTTTCGTTTTACGTCATACAAATAATTATAAGAAATTGTTTTTAAATAGTAAAAGTTTGTTTAAAAGTATAATAAAATTAAGTGTTTTTATTCATAATGTGCTATTAAAATAAAATTTTACATTACCTGAGCTGGTGATACCTAAAATTATATTTTTTTGATAAAATTATGGACTAGTATTATTTTAACTTGCCGAAAAAAAGCCTGTCGCATCGTTTACTAAGAAACTTGTACTGCATTATATTATAATTATTTATTTTAACAAAAAATTTGTAGATTGATGCTTTAGTTTCCGCTTTAGGGCTTTTCTTGTTCTTTCTATCAAATAAATACATGTTTAACTGGCAAAGGGTCAAGATACCAAAACTATCAAAACAGAAGCAAAAAATAAGAAGAAACAGAAGCAGAAGAAGAATACATTTTCATATGACCTGGTATGTTCATGGTTTATCTTGGCAATACCTATTTTAAAACATACAGTGATCCGCTTCACGCCAACAACAGTTTTGTTGGTTCTCGGAGAGTAGAGTTATGTGTAACGCAAAAATATTTAAAAAATTGTATTTTGATCGCTTCACCCCTTGTGATCCGCTTCATCCCAGATTACGGTACTACTGGAGAAACTATTGAAGAAACTACTGAAAAAAACTATTGAATAAAACTATTGGGAGAACTATTACAGAAAGCCAATAGTTACTATTAATAAAAGTATTAAGAAAACTATTGAAAAAACTATTGAAATTACTACTGAAAAACTATTGAAAAAACTGTGATTTTTTAATATTATAAACAGTTTTCTTAATAGTACAAAATCATTATTTCTAGTAGTTTTTTCCAAAAGCTTTTTCAGTACTACTTAGTATTTTTAATAGTTCCAGCAATAATTTTATCCATAGTTTCATCAATAGGGTTTTAACCCTATTAAAATATCGAAAAAAAAACGATTTATCGTTTTTAAGTGTAACACATGGTATAATATGTGTGATATAACCTTATAAACACCTCCATTATTAAATATCGATCCCATGATTTATCGATAGCCGGCAACACACATCGAGAAAGTGGAATAAATCTTGAAAGGGCATACTTACCGTGTGATAATATCCGTTATTACACGCGCGTTAAATCTGGGGTAAAAGCACCAGGTGGTGGTTTCTCTCTGACCATGACCCAGCTTCGCTCTCGACCAACGGTCCCATATTTCAAATGTAATACCCTTTAAAAATAAATCCGACAAAAAATGTGAACCCTTTAAGGGTCTCCGGTTCAAAAATGTAATATCCAAAAATTTGACTGCCATTTGTCATTGCTTAAAACATGACATATTTTAATTATTATTTATTATTTATTTAGGAGTATATTACATGGAGAGCCCCAAATAAGCTTTCGGCTTTTGTTAGGTGCATTGTCCAAATATATGTTAAGTACAAGCATTTTCAGTCATTAAACTCCGCCCTTATATTTATCTTTTAAAATATCAAATTTGATATATTTAATTACTTGATAACATTTGAATGTAATTGATTATGATTAAATAAAGCCCACAAAAAATATATAAAACATGTCTGTAAGTGACCTGTCAAAATATCTAACTTTGTATTAAACATGAAATGTTTTGAATAATAAATCTAATGTTATCAGATAACATTAAATTTATTTTTCAAAACAAGATGACAGTAGTCTGTGTTAGCGTTACAGGGGGGGGGGGTCCAAAATGATCAAAATTTGAGTTACGTAATAGTTGAACGTTCCCCAACCAGTGAATGTTAACTAAACTTTCGTGAGGTTCCTTATAAGCAAAAACGTTTAGTTACGGTAACAAGCTCTCAGTGTTCTTATTTCTCTGTCAAACTATAATATTTTAAAGATTAAATGTGTCGTAATAATTGTTCTTTCAAAAATATGGTTGATCCTTGCTGAGCAAGTACTTTATAAACCCGGTCAAAAACAATTCTTTAACACCTTTGACGCCATTTTTCTGCGACAAAGGGTTGAAATTATTCTTACAAAAAAATCATTAACCAACGGTCGCTCTTTACGGTCAGTATCCTGATGCAACGCTTTTGTGCAATATAAAAAGGGTTTAAAGAGAGGGTCATTATAATATGGGACAATGGATATAATATGCAGTGTGTGTAAGGTCGAATTAATATGCATGGAATATGGTACAGCAGCCTCCACTATGGAGAAAAAATATTTGGATTTTACCTGAAGAAGAATTTAGTTTTAGGTTTAAAACACGTATGAGTCAAAGTTGAATATTCACTTCTCTATGTTTTATTTTTGTCAGTCAATTAATCCGTCCGAGAAAATTGACGAACATGATAAATTACTGAGATAAACAATTTTTTGGACCATCGATGCATCGATTTTTAACCGAAACTACTTGCCTGGAATTTTTTTTGGTTATTTTGTTTTCATTTTTTCAGTATTTTTTTATAAAAATTAATTAAAGAGTACATATTTTTTATTGGCAGCAGTATTTATACTTAAAATTATCAAGAATTTTTTCTGTGTTACACAGGAAAAATATGGTCTTAAGTAAAGAATGTGTGATTTGGATTTAACGATGAGAATATATCGTCGACTTACAAGTAAAAGGCACTAAGTCACTTTTTTAAAAAAATGGGATTTTAATGGCACTGTAATTAATTTTTGATGATCTATGTATAGGTAAATCGAATTAACTTTTAGGTGGACTGCCAAGGGAGTTACCCACTATACAAAACGCACCAATTTGATTTTGATTAAAATTTTATCTGGCAATAGGCACTAAGTCACTTAGTGCACTTAGTGCGTTTTACTTGTAGATTATTTTAAATGTTTCTGCACTAAGCGACTTTCTAAAAAGAGTTAATTTATAAAAATATGATTGCTTAAATCATTTATATGATACAATATCGCGTAATTTATTGTACTGACAAACGCATTCAACTTTTGCTATGTTAAAGTTGATGGAATAGAGACAGAACAGAGAAACAGAACTATACCTGTAAAATGACAATGCTTTTTACGTATACTTTCGATGTGTAGGTAATAATTTAATTTGCATTTGCATTGGTTTTTTTATTATCAGATAATATTTCAAAACTAAATTTGAAGCCTCCACACTAAGTTCAAAGTGCATTTCTGAGGGGTGTTGCACCGTGAAGTGCTTTATCATTAATAATGATTCATTATAATTATTGACTTTAGGAGATGCTTCTTTGCCGGCACAGCCGATGGCCTCTGAAAACAGTCTTAGTTCTGGCATAGTAAGCAGTTTCATATAATTAATACTAATTAATTATTATTATTATTATTAATTTTGGAAACGTTCTTTAAACAATCAAAAAGTCCAAACCCTTCTTTTAAAAATCTGGTTTTTGAAAATTTATGTAAACATCTTGTTTTCTACTTTATAGTTATAAATTACGTTTAATTAATAGAATAGTTTTCATTTTAAACAGTTGTTTTTTATATTATTTTATTGACTTTTTACTTGTAACCCAACGTCGTGGGCACTAAGTCCATGTCTTTTTTTAAATTTAGTTGAATTAAACTACTTCAATTTTTCTTTATTTAACTGCAAATAAGACATTATTATGACCAAACATGTCATTGTAATTTGCGGTAGTTTTTTTCCAAAAACAATTATTAAAAAAATTAAAAAACTACAATGAAAGTTAAATTTGTCAATATCTCAAAACCATGTTTTTGGACTTAGTGCTCTTTACTTGTAAGCCGACGATATTCTCCTTTAAAGTAAAATTATGCTGTAAATATGAAAGGATAAGAATATGGTATGCATAAAAGGAGAATATATTCTCTTAGTTATATACAAATCAACATCTTCTTGATTTAAGACAATATTTTTCTGTGTGTATTACCAGAAGATCCAGTAATTCGCAAATTGGGCTTGTCATATAATACTCTAGCCACACTTGAGTGCGATACCATTTCCCATGTCATGGGACCCATGGTCATGTCGTCTTCCACCTAAGTGCTTATTTAGCCCAACAACGTCTTTATTGTTTCGGAAACATGCCGCCTAGTATATCTCGGTTTACCTGAAAAAATAATACCTTAAACCTACACTCAAGAAATTTCACCAAATATGACGAAAAAGCAGGAACTGTTTACGAATGAATAATAACGAAACAACGAAATGAAATGTTTCAAATAATTCTTACATTTCATTGGTGAAATTCTTATTGAGTTCAGTGTTAATGACTGGGTGAACATCCAATATTTTTATATGATTGATTCTAAAAGCGTCACTTTTTGTTCAAGTATGCGGGCGAAAAGTTGAACTTTGTGGCCCTAGGGCCAAAAAGTTTTTTTCGCCCCCTAAACTAAAACTTTTTATTTGTAAGTTTTTTTAAATAAGATGCTTTACATTTAATGTAATAGTTATAAAGAAAAGGTAACCTTTTGATCACTTTTGGTCTTAAACTCTATATTCTTTTTGATCAGATTATAATTATTTCATATAAATAAAAATATCTTCTATAACATTAAAACATATGGTTAACTGGTTAATCTGTATTCATCCACTAAAATAAATCACAAACATAAAATTTCAATTGTAAAATCAATTTCAATATTTATAATATTTATAGAACGGTTTCACAAGTATTAATATTTTCATAACAAATACATTTTAACACAAATTAATCAAAACACGAAGTTAACTTGAAAACGAAACCACACGGAAAAGAAACGATTCAATTTTGCTATTTTTTAACGATTTTATTGGATCAGGGACGGACCGAGGGTGGGTATAGGGGTATGTTGCACCTCCCCACCCCCCACAAAAGAATTGGATTGGATTGGATAGCAATTTGTCATAGATAACTAGATTGGTTATAATACAGTAAAAGGAAATATTTTTTGCAATTTAAAATTAAATATAATTTAATAATTTGTTAAAATTAGTAACAATCTAATAAAAAATATTGTATAATACACGGGCGAAACGTTAAATTTTGATTTAGTAGGTTTATTACTCTCGGGCCGGAGGCCCTTGGCTTCTAGAAACCTACTCAATCGAAAAATTTAACTTTTTGCCCTTGTATTATAAATAACTATTATCTGTAAACTAAACGCTAACAAATAGAGGTAATAATTTTTTAAATCATCACCCTCAAAGACCGCCTTTTTCTGAAATCTGGCATCTTGCATGAGTTTCCTCACTGGCGCCGATTGCCTTTTTCAGTTAATTAATAATTGAAATTTGGCGAAGGCGTACTCCCTAGATATATTGGTTCGAAAGTCAATTAAAGCCGGTAGTTCCCTCTACCACTAGCCCACACAAGTCCTGGACTTAGGGGATGCTTAACTAAGTAGAATAGTATGATGTTAAAAACAAACAAACATATATATATAACAGACTTTTTCGTTTCTGGAATGTCCCCTTCGTTTGGGGGCTGGATATTTTGTGAAAAAGCCATAAATGTTATCTGCAGAGAGGATTCTAATTTATTCAATCCTTTACAGATATCCTTTTATTTAATATTGCATCTGACCTTTTTTTTTCTATATTTAATTCGCCTATAATCTCAGCATGCGGATTTGAATTAATAAAGGTGGACCACGGAAACAATAAATAGACCCTTTTTAATCGCTGACCGGCAGAGGGGACACTGCGGTATAAACAGCCAGCGTGTGCATTTACCCGTTTAACCCTTTATCAATGGGTCGGCCAGCCTGCAGACCGCTCGGTCTTCAGATGTTTGACAAACATTCATTTTTTGTTGGGTCATATTTTTTTAATCCTCTCGCATATGGTCATCATTGTTTGTTATTGTGTACGGGTTAAGTTTTATTGGTAATCACTAAACCATGAAATATAATATTTCATTATGTTGATTTTTAATTAAGTTTTGCATGAATAAGTACTACCTAGTAGGTAAGTACCTGAATTTAAATATCTATAGATAAATACATCTATAGCATTGATTTTATACAGTGGCCCATCATTTTTTCGGGTCCACTACCCAGGAAACCAGATGACGTCCTCGACTTACTATCGACGTCAGTTTTAGGTCATATTTGTGACGTCATACATACGACGCATATCAGACGTCGACAGGACGTCAGTTTTTGGTAAAATCTTGACGTCATCCAAATTGTACGTCGCTGAGACGTCAGGCTATAGGTGGCGCCACATATTGTTTTCTACCATTAAAAAAAGTTTTAAATTCCATATATTGATTAAAGATTGATAACTTTATAAAGTCTTTTTCTGGAATTAGGTTAAATGAACAGTACTGTTCAGCTAAAGCGACTATAGTTAGCCTGCTAATTTGATGTACATCATCGGATTAGTATGGATTTTTTCTACGACTGCTTTAAAATGTAAGCAAATACACACCCTTTTCAAACACATAATGAATCCATTCTAGCTCTAGATACGGTATGAATATTCCGTATCAAGTGTTAGAATGAGCACATGTAGTGCCATCTCTTGATTATAAAAGTAAAGAAAACTGTATCAAAATTAGCAAAAATATATATATTTTACCATGAAATATTGAATAATTTAATTCAATTTAAAGTTTTGCGTTAAAATTACACAAAGTTTATTAGTTTTTTTTAATATTTGACCAGTGTTTTATCAATTTAGTTCAAAAAATTAAAACTGCTCTCTAATGTTAAATATTTAAACCTGATATCTGTCACAACAATCTGACATAACCTTCAATGTTTGCATTATAATTTGTAAATATGTACTAAAATTAAATAAAAATATTTTTTAAGAACTGATTAATTAATTAATTATTAAATAACTTAATCGCGTTATTTAAAAATATGTTTTTGTTGAATTTACAATGTCGAGTCACAAAAAAAACATCGTTTTTAACCTTGTCCGCAGATTAAAGCCATACAGTGTTTCATATTTGCAGTCGAAGAAAAAGTATAGTCTACAACACGTATGGAATAGTCATTCCGGGCTCGCGGCACCGTCATACTCGCCTGCCGGCTCATATGACAAACTTTCGGCTCGCGCGGAATATTGTCTATTCCATACTAGTTATAGAATATACTATTCTATGCCTGTGAAAAAATCCTCAAAAAATTCCTGTCACTGGACAAGACTACTGGCAAGAAATTTGCTATACTATACTACTATTCTATACTACACGATTAATCCTGTCATAGGATCTCATATTATAATATTGCCCTCTCTAAAATTAACCCACGTGGATGGAGGCGGAGTACTTTTCGTTTGCCCTTTCATACCATAAAATTTATTTAATAACTATTAATTGAAGAGATATACCTAATGTTGAACGCGTTATTGTAACCGTTAAAATAACGTCATATTTCTGACGTTATTATAACGTCAGTAATGTTGCGTCCCTGGGCTGTCCCAGTCCGCAGAGGCACGTCAAAATGAAGTCAAAATCTGGTGATTACTGCTCAATAGACGTCAGTCGACCAATGATCGACGACATTTTGACGTCAGTTAATTGACGAATTTCTGACGTCATTTCATCACGTCATATTGCCGACTCTTCTTGGTGATATATTTTTATTATTTTTATTAAAAAACTATAACTAACACCAACGAGTTGTATAGTCTGCAATAGGTAGTACTCGGTCCGAGTAACTCGGAAAGCATTTTCTTAGTTATTTTGGTAAAGTAAAAAAAATCTCAAAAATAAAATATCGTTCATTGTTTAAGTAACTCCTTTTACTAAAACGCATATGGTACTTTTTTTATATTTTACGTAGTTACCTAACTACAATTTATGTATGCATATTTCTTTTTCTTATGTGCCAAAATTAATTAATCTCGACTATGTATAGTTTAAATTTCGCGCTCTTATTTTTGGCTGCGCCCGCAGTACAGGTCCATCTTGAATCTTGCCAGCAACAGGGACGCCAGCTCGGAGTGATTGTTTTGAGTTTTTCTTTTGTTTGTTTTTCGTTTTTCCGAGGAGAAAAGTCACCAGATTATGACGTCATTTTGACGAGGTTCTGCGGACTGGGGTGACTTATACACGTCACTGGGACGACAGTAAGATGTCATAATATGACGTCATGTAGGTCAGTTAGTGCCCAATAGTTGACGGCAAAAAGACGTCTTTTGGTTTCCTGAAAATTTGGCCAAAATGGCAATTCTGTAATTTAGCCACTAATTTCTTGTAAAATTAAATCAAGATATCCATGATTTGCGAAATGGCAGGTTTGCGTTTTTAATTGTTTTTTTTTTCAATATGGCCGTATTATGTTAAAAGTAGGACGCTGTTAAAACCAATGTCAAGAAAAATTAATAAAAAATATGGATTTTGATTAAATAATGCTGCAGCCTATCGAAATGGATCCCATGGTGGTTATTGCAATGAGAAACGGGCAGCAGAGGCTATTTTAAATTTATTGCCATCCAAATTAAGAAAAATTTATAAAAAAGCTTATGATACATTTATGGTGTGTTGCATTCCAAAAATTAAAATAATACGGAGAAAACGTTTTACTATCGTGGATAACATGATACCGATTCGGGAGTAAACCACCCAAACAGCACAAAGATGACTTAAAGAGATCTTAAAGATGTCGTAGCTCGTCATTCAAGATGTCTTAAGAACGTTGGTTTTCGCCGTATATGCATCTTAAAGACGTCTTAACGACGTTGTATGTTACAAAAGGTAACGTCTTTAAGACATCTTTTGTAAGACTCCTTACTGACGCCTTGCACAGGCGACTTTACAACAAATACCCCCTCGCATTTACGTTGCTAGGTACGGTCGTATTGATATAAAAAGCGTAATAAGAATTAGAATGAGAGGTAATTTGTTTGTCAAAAAAAGATATTTAAAAAAAAAAATTAAAAAAAAATTGTTTTTTTTTGAAAATTAATTTTTTTAATTTTTTCGTTTTTCGTTAAAACAAAATTTAAAAAAAATGAATTTATTTTTTTATTTTTAAAAAAATTGTAATTTTTTTAATAGTTGATGGTGGTTAATTTATTTTTAGCGATGAGTATCGAAGTTAAGACGTCTTGAACCGATACTTAAAAGACATCTTATAGACATCATAATCAGATATCTTTTAAACATCCCTAAAAAGAAGTCCATAAGATATCATTTTTATGTCTTTAGGCGTCCAGACATAATTAAGATCTAAAAAAGACGTCTTTAAGATATCATGTGCTGTCTGGGCAGTAGGTTAAGTCCCGCAAAAGAGGAAGTAAAATAAATCTTCTCTACAAAATACCCTTTGGGTATTCACCCCATTTGTTTATCTTTTTTTTTTCTCACTATAAAATCTTACGAACACCTTCAATTATTTCTGAAAATATTAGCTATAGAGTCGGGGAGGCTGAGACTTCTCCAACTTTTTCGTGCTTTCAGTTATTTCCGATTTTTCAGAAAACTGCATTTTAGATTTTTTCATGTTTGATTGAAGGTGGGCAGTTTTTATTGTCACGCTACGACACTGAATGTAATGCAACTATAATAGACATTTATTTATGGTCTTGTGAACATATAGGTACTGAAAAAAATATACATATCAAACATATGTGATCAAACAAAGTAGAAAAAACTTGGATATAGCATTAATTCAAACATCTAAAAACTTGTTTTTATCGTTTATTAGGTTTTAATTTGTAATAAACGATCCGTTTAACTTTTTTGTGCTTTAAAAAAACTAAGCATTTATCCATCGTTTAGAATTTATAATCAGTACCTACTTATATGGATTCCTACCTGACACCTGTTCTGAATGCAGTTTTAAAATAATTATAAAATATATTTAAATAAATAAAAAAATATTAAATAAAATTTGTATTTATGATAAGTTTTTAAACTTATCATGAATTATTAAATATATATGTATATAAAATATTAAATATTAAAAATTAATATACAGTGTACATACTAGTAATTATATACCAAGGTAGAGAAGACATTTTTTATAGCCTAGCTTATTAAATCCCGAGTTGCGTAGCAGCAAGGGATTTAAGAGTGTGAGGCTATAATAGTCTTCTCTACCGTAGTTTATATATTGGTTTTTTCACTACTTTTATTCAAATATTTTTTATTCAAATAATAATAGTTATTTATACACCAAGGGACAAAACTGGCTGTTTTAGTCCCGCTGCATGAATGTTTCCTGAGCGAGCGTAGCGAGCGAGGAAAACAGAAATGCAAGGGACTAAAACAGCCAAGTTTAGTCCTGAGGTATATACACTATTTTTTGCAGGACCAAACATAATTTAGGTAGGTAGATAAAATTAAAATTAAAAACCACGCGTCTAAAATCGGTTGTTTTATTTTCGTAATTTAATCAAGACGCCTGTAAGTTGCGAAAAGTCAGTTTCATGGCTATCGCTATTTCAATTGTTTTTTAATATGGTTGACACAAACGTCAAAAAAATGGACGAAGATAATAAATTTTAAGTTATGTATAAATTGTTATAACAATGTTATTTTTAAAGGTTTTCTTTGTTAAAATCAAATAAATTGGTTTGAATCGCTAATTTATTACAAAACACCACCAAACCTAATTTTTGAACCAGCAAAGCACTTACTAAACTCCGCGCATTATCTATCTGAGTTGATGGTCATTTGTTTCTTGTTATTAGGTTGGCAGAATATATTTAGTTCCTTATGTAAGGTTTTCATCTTGTTTAAAATTTATTGTCAATCAAGACAGTATTTTGACATTTATAAAAAAATCCAAATAATTTGCTTTAGCAAGAAGAAATAACAAGAAAAGTGCATAAAAAGAAAACTAAAGCATCAATCTATAAACATTTTGTTTAAATGAAGTAATATAGTGCAGTGCTCTATAAATTTTTGAAGTAAACACTATAACAGAGAATTTTTTGGTTAAAATAATACTGGTCCGTAATTTTATTCAGGTAATGTTAAATTTAAGTTTATAATAGCACTTTATGAATAAAAACTTTAATTTTGAACAAAGTTTTACTTTTTAAACAGATTTTGTTATTATTTGTAAGACGTAAAATGACAGTCAATTTAACCTAAATGTTAAAAATTAGCAAAAGCACAATGGGCTACAAAAATATTACTAAAAGTCATTTTTAAACCACTAATCATAGCTTCCTTGATCCAATTTGTTACTCAGATAGATAATGCGTCGAGTATATGTATAATATTTTAATATTATCAAGGTTGCCGTGATTTTTATTTTAGTCTTGGTCGTGCAAAAAAATATTTATTAAATTTTCCTAAAAATCAAGTAGCCTTGATCAATGACATTTGTTCAAATAAATACTTTGAACTGACGTTTAAAAATTTAGTTTTTTTTTGTCATAATATTTAGCTGATTATTGATTTTAATAATTGGTAATAATTATAATTAATTATATTTAATAAATAAAAAGTTATTTAAAGCTATTTTCTTGGGTTTAATTAGTAAAAATTGCACAAAAAACTAGAGTGACAGAAATCAATTGTTTATAAAATTTACTCCTACTAGGAGAGAAAAAATTATTATTGTTTTAGGTGAAGAAAATTAATTTCACAGTCTAAAAACATGATAAACAATGGTATGTTCTAAAGCTAGTAGTGAAAAAAATATTATATTTTTAAAATAGGATAGTATTAACGACGACGCATTAAGCCCTTCTGGCCTAGTTGTTAAATTAAGGTTAGTTTATCCTTTATGATTAACATCATTGATTAATCAATGTTAACACCTCGGTTAACACTGAACTAACAAAAAAAATCTAAACCTATCATACCTTTTAAGGCATACTTAAAAGTATTTTTGTGTGCTAAAACCGAAGTTTTAATTTAAAAAACATTCTACAGCATAGATTTCGAGTAAATCCAGGTTTTTATTAGAAATCGGTTATACGAACCCAAAAAAGTAAACTTTTTCGGATTCATCTAAGGCAAATTTAAATCGTGGACTACGGTGTGGGGATTACGTAAATGCCATTTTTTTTGAAAATCGGTTACGATATTAGGGGGACCGAGCAAAATAATGGGGCGCCATGGTTTTAATTATATGCTTTTCGTTATCGCTTATAACTTGGGCGTTTTTTAAGAGAGATTCATTATTTTTTTGTCGTTTACTAAGATAAAATAATTGTAAAATTTGTAGGAATATGTTTTTTTTTTTCTAAATACGCATTTTCATGATATAATCAGGGAGGTTGAAGTCTCCTTCCAAGAAAAAAGTAGTAAGGGGGACCAAAACGAGCTTTTTTAAGGTATATATTGAGTTCAAGTAGACCATAGACCTTTAATAAATAAAAATTTTGGCCTGCCGGCGTTAGAGGTTTCTTCCATTTTTGTGAAATTTGGAATTGTAAATACCTGCGGCACTAGCGTTTTCTAGTATTTTTGTGAAATTTTGAATAATAAAACTGTTAAAAATTAAAATAGATCATTAAGTTCGTAAAAATTTTCGCCTGTTGCACTAGGGCTTTTTTACGTTTTTCTTTTATTTATTTAAGATTGTAAAACTTAATCGTGAAATTCGTAAAAAAATTCGCGCTAGAGCTTTCTTGCATTTTGAAATTTTCAGTTATAATACTGTTTAAGAATTAAAAAAAAATGGCCGTTGGCACCAGAGTTTTTTTACGTTTTTGTAGTACTTAAGAGTAAAATTCGTTAAAAATTTTGCCTGCGGGCACTGGAGTTTCTTATATTTTTGTGAAATTTTAAATTTAATTAATTCTAATATTAAAGACTGGTTTAAAATTAAAATAGGCCATCGAATTTGTAAAAATCTTCGCCTGCGGTGCTTTCTTACGTTATTTACGTTTTTTAAGTTAATTTAAGAATATAAAAGATAAGTTTATTGAGTTGTGTTGCTTTAACATTAAATTTTATTAATCAACACATTTCAAAAAAACAGCAAACATTTTATTTGTTTTACAAATATATTTAATATTTAAACTTAAGATTCTTCTTAAGATTCTTAAGTTAAGAATCTTCCAAAAAATTAACATGTTTGAAAAGTTTGAACGGCCACAAAAAAGTTTTTGTTTTATCGGCAAATAAATTTGCTAATATTTCCCTAAATCAAATGCTTCTATCCTTTTTTGGAAAATCAAAAGTCGATTTTGTTCATTTTGGCCGCGCAAGAAAAATTCTGGCCCATGGTGTGCCCCCTGAAATCGTAACCGATTTTCAAAAAAATGGCATTTACATAATCCCCACACCCTAGGGCACGATTTAAATTTGTCTTCAGATGAATCCGAAAGAGTTTGCTTTTTTGGACTCTTAGAACCAATCTCTAATAAAAACTTGGATTTACTCGAAATCTACTCGGTAGAAATTTTTTTATGTTGAAAATTCTGATTCAACACACCAAAATACATAAGGCATGATAGGTTTAGTCCTTGGAGATTTTTTTTTCTTTTTTGTAGATCAATGTAGTTTAACAATTTAAACAATAAAATGAAAAGTGATAAATAATTCTGAAATTTCATTGGTCAAATTCTTAGTGAGTCAACTCATGCATTTTACCTAAACCTTCCCCATTTTCACCATTTTTTTTACAATGACTAGCCTCATAGAATACTTTGCATCATGACTTAGCCGTTAATTACTGTCCTATGTTATCTGATCCTATTTTCGATAAACCATCTTTTAAATTAAAATAAAAGCATAATATGGGTTAGCTTCTTTCTTGACCAGTCTGGTCAGACCAGATTTGACCCAATTTGTTCTTCTAAAAAAATCTGAAAGGAAACTGATATGGAGATTCGAAGATTGTCTTTAAAACCCCCTGTTCTTGCCTTCCAGATGTCCTGCCTAAGTGGCTTTGAATCTATATTGACTGTTTTTATTAATTTTTTATCAAATATGTCATCAATTAGAACAGACCCTCTTATATCATATTTCTTTAATTACTATTAAATACAGTTTGTTTGGTAAAAGTAGGTTAAAGGGACTATTAATTAAACGTGTATACAAGCCAGATGTATTTCATAGCTTAAATAAAGGGTTGATAGTAATTAACAAAATAAATTGACAAACCAAATAAATATTTAATTAAATAGGACCAACAAATACAAAATAATGACTCATATTAAGCGAGATTTCTCATAAAATTACAGTTTTTACCGTGATTTTTATTAAAAAATAAATAAATTGCATTTACATTTTGTTTAACCTCGTACTATTCTACTTAATTAAGCATCCCCTAAGTCCAGGACTTGTGTGGGAGTAGTAGAGGGAACCACTGGCTTTAATTGACTTTCGAACCAATTTATAGGGAATGTCCGCTTCACTTACGCCTTCGCCAAATTTCAATTATTAATTAATTGAAAAAGGCAAATCGGCGCCGGTGAGAATCGAACTCACGCTATTTTGGGTAGTAAACTCGTCAAGTACGACGAGGTAGTCCACTACAACAGTCCTACCATGTACCAATCCTCCCATAAAAAAAAACACTTTCAGTCAAGAACTTTGGGTAAGAAACATATGATCCAAATTTGAAGACTTCGAGCCTTCTCGACTTACAGACAGGCCGACATACAGATCGAAACACAGTATGTAATAAACTAAAAATGTTTACGGTTCCACCGAATTTATTTTCTAGCGAAGAGGTGCAGTCTGCACCGTGCAGACAGATAAGTTTGAGATTTAAATTATTTTGTTGTTATTTTTTATAACCTGTTTGCACTTATTTTCGGTAAATATAAAAAAGTGAGCCTCAAATGTAAATTTTAACACCAAAATTGATACTTAAAACAATATTTTATGCCTTTATTTATGTTTTCCGGGGATAAACTAGTAATGAAATGTTACGTTTATAATTTAATATTAAAAAAATAAGGAAAGTTGTTAAAGTCAGTGTTAAGAAAATCGATGCTTCGTTTATCTGTCGAACGGTAGGCCTCTGGACGGGAGGACCATCGGACGGACGGACGGACATCGAAAAATCGTTTTTTTTTGGAATGTAATAACGGACAAATACATCAAAAACTGAAAAACTTTTTTTCGCCATAACATATCTTTTTTCTGAGAAGAATCTCTTCTCTTTCTTGAAAGTAATAAAGATTGTTTAATATTTTTTACTAACGCCACTCTTTTTAACTTTTTGCTTGTACTGATAGGGGAAAAATGCCGTGAAGATATGTAATGCTACGCATTTCATTATACTATATTGCATTTCCCAAATACTACAAAATTTAAAAAAAAAATATATATAACAAAAAAATTACATCTTTTTTTAAGATCTTTTTTAAAAAACGAAAAATTATTGAAAATATTTTTTTTTTAATTTTTAAATTTTTTTATTAAATTTTCTTTTTGCAAAAAAACGAAAAAATTTTTTTTTTTTAATTTTCTAAAAAAAACTTTTTCAAAAAAATTTTAATTTTTTTATTTTTATTTAGGGCACGTTCAAGTATTACGTAACGCAAATTTTGATCATTTTGGACCCCCCCCCCCCCATGTAACGCTATTTTCCTATACCATTAAAATGGGCGTAACACTCCTAAATGACCCCCCCCCCCTAGAAGCGTTACGTAATACTTGAACGTTCCCTTATTTACTTTTTTTTTTGTAGAATTAATCCTTATAATAAAAGTATTTTTTACTGAAAAAAAAAACGTTAATCGAAATTTTCTTTCAGCATTTTTCGATTTTTTTTTAAGATTAACCCCCCATAACTTTTTTGTTTGTAAGGGGATGATTACTTGAAAAAACAATATGGATCTTCCACTCATAGAACTTGATTTTTCCTGAAAATTTCAATACGATCGGATTATTTGTTCTTGAGTTATCGTGTCTACAAAAATCGTGACATCGGACAGACGGACGGACAGACGGACAATTGAAAAAAAAAGTTGCTTAGTTGTTCATAAAACAAATTTGCATCCCAGAACTTTTTGTCTAGGACGATTTGAGATTTTTTTGAAAATTCGAAACTAAACGGTAGAAATAAATAAATTACATTAAATTACATAGTCCGTAAATGGTATTATGTTGCTATAGACCGGAATGATAAAGATTACATAGTCCGTAATGGTAATGTTTTGCATAGACCGGAACGCTAAAAATTACATAGTCCAGAATGGTTTGGACTTTTTGACATAAAGACTTGAAATTTGAAAAAAAAATATTTACTACTTAGAAAATGTTTGTTCCAAAGTCTCTGTGTCAAAGCTTTTTTGAAATATCGTAGCGTAAAGTTCATTTGGTTTAATAAACCAAACGATTTGCACCCTTAATACGAGTATACTGCTTACATCTTTCTTTAAAGATCGATTGATTGATAAAGATCGTAATTTATAATGAATGTAAATTTTAGGCCACAAATAAAGCATTTAAATATCGTACATAAATAATATTTACCTTTTTTTACACTTTTAACACTTTAACCTAGCAGCATGCGTCGCTATCTCTCTAACAATAACAATATTAAACGGTCCGTCTCATGATGCGACGCCTCTTGGTTATTATCTCCGCACGCGCGTCTTAAAATAACATAGCCCGACATTGTAAAATCATGTAAAAATATGTAAATCAATGTAAATATATTTTTTTACATTATTTTACATTCTTTTACATTCTTTTATATTCTTTTACATTCTTTTACATTCTTTTACATTTTTTACATTCTTTTACATTCTTTTACATTCCTTTACATTCTTTTACATTCTTTTACATAAACTCATGAATTATGCATAGTCCAGAATAGTAAATTTACTATTCCGTACTATGTAAATTCATGAATTTTTACATTATTTTACATGCGGTTTTTACAGTGTACAGTATATTATTATTTTAGCGCTGGCGCTGTAAATAATATAATAACACTAATTTAATAGAACATACTTACAATACGTAATTTCACTCATAAAACTAGATCTTCACCGTGAATGGTCAACTGAAAATAAATTATCATAATTTGAAAGTTATTGGCTACACACCTTTGTCGTCTGGTTTCATTTAGATTGGCGATCAGTCGTCTAAGACAGCGTAATTTATTGACTAATAATCCGTCAGCTGAAGTGCAAAATGAGACTTTGGAACATTTTAACACTAGGCAACACGGTTTCTTGCCCTGATTGGAGTCATATGTTTTTTAACTAATCTTGGTTCGCTGAAACCGAATCTATTTATTTCTATTACCTATGTTTTCTGAGAAAACTGAGATAAAAATGTTAAAAAATCATTATTTTATCCCTCTTTTGTTCTAAAATCATGGGAGATAAAAATATTCCGAGGACAAATTTAGATTCGGCGACTCAATATTAGTTAAAAAATACCCAAAACCATGGAAACTTTAAATTCATAGGTAGAATAAATGGGGATATTATGAAAAAAAAAATATTAAAAAAAAAATTGATAATGTGACAAAACTAAGTAGGGGTGGGGGGTAAGGAGAAGGGTGTCAAAAATGAACTAAAAAAATGTTACGTAATATGGTTCTTAAGTAATAATATTACATTTTTATGATGTAGAACCATTAAAAAAACAAAAAAAATATACACAATATTTTGTTTTATAAATTATTTTTAAATTGGCATAACTGCCTGTACTAAAATTTAAACGTGCTGGATTTTTTTCAAGGTCAAATTTGGATTCTGCGCCTTTAAATTGATAAGAAAAATATATTTTTTGGGCTCTGGAAAAAGGTTTACACTGTGTACTTTAATTTTGTTTCTTTCTCATTTATTTACTTTTTACGAACAAACTAAGCAAAATAAAAAAACATTTGTATAAATATTTTTGTAGAGAATTTTATAATCTACAAATTTTATAATCTACAAATTAAGTCCTATAAAATTTTTATACAGATTTGATAGTTTTGCCACAAAAGAGCAATTAAGTAAACGCTGCACTTTCATTTTAAGCTTTTTATTTTTTTCGCGTACTTACTGTGACAGTAGGTCCTTGACATATAGATTTTTGAATTCTTCTTATTTTTTTTAATATACCCTAAAATTTTCAAAATCCTACTCTTTTTTTTAAAGATTTTGAAAAAAAGCGTAATTATTTCGTGGACTTATATCTCAAAAATTTTAGGTGCTGAAATTTTTATAAGGTCAGATTCGGTTTCTACGCCCTCGAATTAGTAAGAAAAATTTACTTTCCGATCGGGGCAAAAAAAAGGTTGAGATTTGTTGCCTAGTGTAATTACACTGATAGAATAATAGCGTTATTAATAAAACAACAAATTTTGAGTCTCTGTGTCAATGCGTTTTTGATATATCGTAGTGTAAAGTTTGGAATGTCCGAAAACTAAAATAATGGGGGGCGTTGGTTTACGTTAACGTTGTTTTTTTTTGTTTTTGGTTTGGTGTTCATTTTTTAATGGGGATAGTTGATTTACGTTAACGTTGGTTTTGCGCCTGTTTTTTTTTAGTTTTTCGGACACTCTCCGGAGAATGTCGATATTCCCCAGATTTCGGTCTTTCACAGTAAAAACTGTATATCATATAGTTAGCTAGGTATATCGTCTTAGAAAATATTTAAATTTAGTAGTAGAAGATATAGATAATTCTCAAAAAATAATAAATTAAATTATTATTTTTTGAGAATTATCTAGATCTTGACAATATTATTGATTTTAAATTATGTTTTTACTAAAACAATCAATATTTCAATACTGGAACTTCCATGCCTGAGGGAACTGCATATATCTAGACGTTGCTATTATAGCTGCTTTACAACCTTTACAACAAGAAGGAGGGTACTGTAAATACCATTTTTAATAAAGCTAATAAAACACAGAGAAAATATTTAACTTATGAGAACTCGTTTCAATATTCCATAAAATATTTTAAACACTTGGAAGGCTACAAATTTATAATGTACCTACCATAAACCATTAGATTGTTCAATCAAATAATAAAATTTTGTAGTGGAAGTTGTTCTTTTACTTAAGCTTTGAAACAGATTAAAATTTTTGTAGTAAAATATCGTAAAATATATAAAGAAGAACTTTTAATTGTGCTTTTACCTAAGTAAACCCGAGAGTAAACCATATTTTCGATCTAAAGTGGGTGATGCGTTTTATGTCTTCACACTGTCCCAAGTTTTTTTTCTAGTATATTTCATATTAACTTGGTACTGGTATTCTAATGTCTTATGTCTTATATCCATTTGTTGGTTTTAATTTGATAACAATAATGCAAAAATGACATTCATAACTCTAACTTCAATTTTTTTCCATGATTTTCATATTTTACTTGACTTCTTTTGCGGTTTTACGATCCAACTATTAAATTAAACGGGACCAAACCCAATTCTGTGCAACCGTTAATGACGGTCTAACATTATTGGCTCCAGAAACACCATCTTGACTCGCGCTGCGGAACATTTTGATTACATATTAATAATAAATCATTTGATTAGTCTGGTTTATGTTCCGCCAGATTAATCCTAATATGCCCATTGATTTATGAAATTACAATTGAAGAGTACACGTTTCACAAGGGGTTAAACCGTGGTGTTACGCAATAAGTTAAAGTCATAAATTATGACTCATATTTGACTGTCAAGTATTAGGTCAAGTTTTCCAAAATAATGAAAATATTTCAGCTAAAACTATAAAATATGGTGGTATATTTTTTTTGCACCATAATCTTTAGGCTGTTAGGTATATCTTGCAAACTAATAGACTTATAAAAAAAAAGAACTATTTAAAGATTCTTAAATAAGATCATTTATGTGCCTAAACTTTTAGAGTTATCAAAAAGAGAGTTACTGAAAATAGTTATATTTTTGAAATTATAGTCATCATATTGGATTTGCCATTTAGAATTTTATAATTCAGATTTGGTTTCAGAGATCCCAAAAACCAGGACCAACTTTTGTAAAAATATATCCAAGTTTTAAAATTAGGTATATGGTGAATTGAATTTGTGTTTAGGTTAATTTTCATTAAAACACTTTTTTTTCATGGCGTTTTAATCTTACTGAAAATGTGGCACTTTTTTTTCCATTTTGACCCCCTTTTTTTAGCTCATTAAGTGAAAAAGTTTTCAAAATTAAAACTACTAAATTCATAATTCATGAAGAAGTTATTCTCAGGCAAAACCGCTCAACATTTAAATCAAATTTCAGACTGAAAATTGGTACTTTTGTTTTTGTAGTCGACAGAATTTGAAATGCTTCACTCTTCAATAAAAGTAGTCAAGAATTTGGGGGATTTGAACCATCGTCCAACAAAATACTTAATATTTTCCTTTATGTTATTAATTTTCCCACAAATGCTATAAAACGTCAGGATGGCGCGCTTTTCAACTTTATATGACAGATTTCCCACCACTTCAATTCCTTTTATTCAGTCTAATTCCACTGAATGAAAAGTTTGGACGGATTGGAAATGTGTAAGCGAAAAATGTCAAAACGGTTCAAACCATTTAATCCGGTGGCAAAAGTTTCACCGACAAAACGTTGTTAAAATTTCGGTTTGCACAAATATTGTAAAAATGTTCTTTCCTAAAAATCGAATCAGTGGCATTTAGGTAATCCCTTATGAAACTTGTACTCTTTAATTATACTCAGTGGATTAAATTATCATTTGAATTATCCATTAATGGGTACTTAATGCTTATACCAATTATAACAATACGGATGGACGATTTGGTGATGTATGGGTCATTTTCAACATTTTCGATATTTTAAGCAATAAATCTTCAGAATTCCAGAAAGAAAACATTAATTTTCATTTGTTTTATACAGGATAATTCTGAAATAGATGCATTCCTTTTAACCCTTCTTTAGGCGCGCGGTTTACTATCGTAGACTATGCTTTTTTTAGCTGGGTAACTTTTTACACGGAGTGTTTACGCTTGCACCCCTTTGAGTAGCTGTGCATTATGCATTAATCTATTAGCTCAGTAATATTTCAAACGGAATGGTATAATATTGTTTTTATTCATATTAAAACCTGCCTGGTCTACAATTATAGACCGCGCGACTAACCACGTTACCTTTTTTATTTTTGCATTTTTTTATTTTGTGTAAGTTTGTATGGTTTCTTTTTGTGGATATTGTTTTTCAAATTTAGTTTTTTAGTTTATAGATAAATTAGAGAGCTTATACGTCATGTTCCCAATAAAGGTGCCTAAGAAGGGAAAATAAATGGACAAAAAATGTTTGCTCAAAATGTTATAACTATGCTTGCAAAGAGCAGGTGAATATTGAATTATTTTGAGTCAAATTTTATAATATTTTTTTCTTTTGATTTAGGTGATTTTTTATTTTTTTATAAAAGTATATGTTTAAAAAAACAAATGTTTTAGTTTCAGAAAGTTTGTTAAGTTATTTTAATTGTTTTTTACAAATTACCTTACAGATGTAAAATATATGTTAGAATTGCATATCATTTTTCTTTTACCCTTAACACTTACTAAAACATTATTATTTAAAAAAAAAATATGTACATAACTTTTAAATACAACCCAATAAATAATATATTTGGTTTTTTAAATATAAATGTATATTTTTTAAATAAAAAATAAAATGGTCTACAAGTGTACCACGCGACTAAACTCGTAACTAAAACACGGGCGCCTAACGAAGGGTTAAGGGATGAATCGATTCTGCATCAAAAAGTATGACAAAAAGTTCCAATATCCAAAACCGACTTGTCAGGGGCGTATACGCCCCTTCAAAAAGGGTTCTAAATACTGGATTTTTAACTCAGGAACCCTTTATTTAAAATTTGTTTCTAGCTACATTTAAGTTTGCCTTTAACTGTATTTTTCTCGAAAACGGTTAATCCTCCGGTATTACAACAAGAGAACCTTTTTTATGTGTCTGAGAAATACTACTCTAATAATAAACCTACAAAAAAGTTAAGCAGCAGAAGTTTGGGGTAAAAAAGTGATAGGACCCCCCCATTTTGGACGCTTCTAGTTCTGAAGTAACTACAAGCAAATATCATTGGCTGATAGACCTTATTAAGGATACATCATTTAATAAAAAAATAAGAACGATTTAGTCTAGAAAAAAAAATAAAAAAAAGTTGACAATGCCTATTATAATATTCTTTTTCTATTTTGCGACTCTTATAAGCTCATAATCACAGGCATTTTGCGTGTTCTTATAAGCCCATAAGAGGTATCTACTTTTTTTTCTGTTGGGTTGGCAACTTACAAAAGTCTATCTCTTGACGTTTTGCGTGCAAATGTCAATGTCGATTTAAAGTTTAATTTTTTACAAAATTTTGTGTTTGGGTTATTTTTTACCGTGTTAAAATTGTGGACTGGTTAATTGCAGTGAAAAAAGAAGAGATGACTGTAAAATATATCAAAATATCATTTGTTCTTAGAATTCTTTATTGTGTTGGACCACATGCCTAAGTATTATTTGAAGCTATAACATCTTTGTCACGTCAAGTATAAATCCGCGTTAGTACTACCAATATTTTCAGCAGGAATATTTTTTTATCGAGCTATATGTTTTTAAATTTTTTAAATTCCTACCGGTTAAATAAAAAATACCGAATGTATGTATTTCAAATTTTTATTAGCATTGTTAATAATATTAACTTTATTAGTAACAATGAATTACAATGGTTAGATAATATTTAAATAAAAGGTCATTTCATTCATCTTTTAAAAATCTATTGTAAACAATTTATTTTTTCTTTGGGGTTATGACATTGCGTTAGATAAAAAGATGTTCAATGGATCATTAAATTTTTTTAAGACGATTAATTTAATAAAACAGCACTTAACATTAAATAGACAAAGCTTAAAGAACTTAATGATTCATTAAAATTTGGCGCAAGACTATTAATCAAATCTGGGTGTGTTCGAAAGAAAGGGGCCAATAATGTCAACATACAAGCTCCATTATTTGTAGCCATAAAAATTATTTTGTTTTATAAAATAGTCTAAAAAATTAAAGAGTGGGTATACTCTCATAATCACGGGTCGGATCGAAGTAGCCATTACCGGGGGCATGCAAAAATTAGAATTTTAATAAACTTTTTTTTTAAGTTTTTTTTTTTTTGATATTTATATTGGTTTTTTTATTTATATAAATATACATATTAATTAAAAAAAAATAATTAACAATCAAGTTAAATAATAGTAACAAATAAGTAAAAAAAAAAAAGAAATAAACTATTCAAGTATATGATTTTTGACTTTCTTGTTCGTACAATAATATGTAAGCATTCCCTGATACGATGGATGTTGGTGAAATTGAAGATACCCTAGAGTCGTTGTATTCGTGCCACGTATGATTATAGGGATGTTTACAATAGGCGGTGTAGTGTCCGCTATACGTGGTACCACTGTAAATAGACACTAGACAATTATTGTTCACCAAACGGAATGTCATGTCGACGCTGTTAATACTCAGTGTCATGATCCATGACTCATGGAGAAGGACTTATTTTTTTTAGTGTTTCTCTTTTCAAAAAACGAATATTTAATACAAAAAAATTTTCAAAAAAAAAATTAAAGTCTTTCTCTACGAGTCATGGACCATGACCAAGTGACTTACTAAGTATTAACAGCGTCGACATGACATTGCGCTTGGTGAACAATAGTTTAAAGTGTCTATTTACTTGAAAAAATAGTTTTTTAAAGTTCTAATTTTTGCATTCCCCCGGTAATGGCTACTTCGACCCCCCCCCCGTGCTCGTAATTGATATTTAATTTAATTTGACAACGTCTTTCTAGAAAGAGTTGATGATATTAAGGATCTTTATGAAGTCAGAATTCTCTGAATCCTACGAATGTATTTATCACTAAAAAAATATCGCTATAGTCGTATTAATGGTGAAGGTCGCTTGCAAAACAACTTACACTACGATATTTCAAGAACGCTTTGACACAAAGATTTAAATTTTGGACCAAAGATTTCCAAAGTGGCAAAAAACTGTTGGTAAACATTTCAAGTCTCTATGCCAAAGCGTTCTTGAATTATCGTAGTGTACAGTTGTTTTGCAAGTGACCTGCACCATTAATACGACAGTCATATTACGACTTTTTATATTTATATTTATCGCTGTAAATTGAATTTCACTGGTTGACAAGATTAAAGATATCTTGATTGTTTCATATTCTAGAAATTTATTACTAATATACATAATTTAAATTATGTATAAACACGAATAATTATAAAAAAAATCATAGCTTCAAGCTGATCCCTTTTCTCTCGTATGTCCACAAGTGATTTATTATGCAGGTAGGGTTTTGAGGATCGTCACGCAAAGAATAATGCATTCATTTTTTTAACTCAATATTTTCCCAATAAAGTTTTTATTAAAAGTTTGTACTAGTTAAGTTAGATTTATACAATGAAAAAACATGGGACAACCAGATGGATAGTTAAATACGGAACAACTTTTCTTCTGGTTTCTGCAACCAAAAAACTGGTAAGGGCAACAAGACACATTGCTGTGCTTACCAGATCCTTAAAATCTACACACAGAAAAGTATTGTCTTAAATCAAGAATATGGTGTTTTGTATACCTATATAACGAAGAATAGTGTATTCTATAACTAGTATGGAATAGACAATATTCCGCGAGAGCGGAAAGTATGTCATACTAGCCGGCAGGCGAGTATGACGTTCCCGTGAGCGCGGAATGACTATTCCATACGTGTTGTAGACTATACTTTTTATTCGACTGCAAATATGAAACACTGAATGGCTTTAAACTGCGGACAAGGTTAAAAACAATGTTTTTTTGACTCGACATTGTAAATGCAACAAAACACATATTTTTAAATAAAGCAATTAATGTTATTTAATAATTTTATCAAATCAGTAGATTTTTATTTAATTTTAGCACATATTTACAAATTATAATGCAAAAATTGAAGGTTATGTCAGATTGTTGTGACAGATATCAGGTTTAAATATTGAACAATAGATGGAGCAGTTTTAAATTTTTGAACTAAATTGATAAAAAACTGGTCAAATATTAAGAAAAACTAATAAACTTTATGTAATTTTAACGCAAAACTTTAAATTGCATTAAATTATTCAATATTTCAAGGTAAAATAAATATATTTTTGCTAATTTTGCTACAGTTTTCTTTACTTTTATAAACAACAGATGGCACTACATGTGCTCATTCTAACACTTGATACGGAATATTCATACCGTATCTAGAGCTAAAATGGATTCATTCAGTGTTTGAAAAGTGTGTGTATTTGCTTACATTCTAAAGCAGCCGTAGGAAAAATATATTCTTCTTTTATGCATACCATATTCTTATCCTTTTATATTTATAGCACAATTTTGCTTTAAAGGAGAATATAGTATCTTCTTTATATCCAAATCACACATTCTTGATTTAAGCCAATATATTTTTCTGTTTTTTTTTATTGGTAACCAAAACAGGTTATGCTATTGCCCTTATCAGATATCTGGTTGCAGCAACCATATCTTTTTTTTAGTGTACAAATCTTTTATGAGTGTACATTTTCGAATTAAAATCAAGAAACGAATATCAATATTGAGTTTTTTCTATTTTGCGACTCTTATAAGCTCATAATCACACGCATTTTGCGTGTTCTTATAGGCCCATAAGAGGTCTGTACTTTTTGTTCTTTTGGGTTGGCAACAGACCTGGCCTATCGCTTGACGTTTTCCGTGCAAATGTTGATGTCGCTTTAAAGTTGAATTTTCTACATAATTTGGTGTTTAGGTTATTTTTACCATGTTAAAATTGTGGCTTGGTATTATTGCAGTAAAAAAGAGATGACTATAAAATATATCAAAATATCATTTGTTCTTAGAATTTTAAACACGGTGTAAACTGTAATGCCAATCCAAAACAAAAATCCCTAAATCAGTCATCAATTTAAATGTAAGTTTTTTTAAATTTTACAGCAAAATAGAAAAAATTGTATAAAGCACTCGTTTCATAACACGTTTTTAGCTCACAAGTATGTCGTGAAACTAGTACTGTAATATACTATAAAATAGGGTTTTCCTAATTTATTTATATATTTAATAATTGTTAAAGTGTTAATAAATCACTATTATTTTTACTGTTTTCGATTAAAGATTTATCAAAAATGCAATATTTGACTTGACTGCTAATATTTTAATTAATTTTTTTATGATAAAAAAGTTAGATCTAATAAGCTTTTGAAATAACTTTTTTATAGTATACTCTTGATAAAACAACAAAATAAAGGCTATATGCTTAGGGGAAGACCGAGGGGAAGAGAAGACATTTTGCCGGAGTTTTTGATTGAACTTTTTGAATTTCCTTTCGCGATATCGGCGATAGGCGTGCCCGCTCCCCATTGTATGTATTTTTAATATCGACTTCTACTCCCTATCTAATCTAAACAAAAATGAGGTTCCTGTTTGTTCTACGCGATCCTGCGGAACAGGAAGGGGGAGGCGTTTTTCCCCAACCCATTTTAATTATCCTTATTTCCATTTTTGTCTGTAACGCTCTTTTTCGCAGCTTTTATCCTTCATCAAACTTGAATCTTGTTAAGTCCTTGAAAATGTCTCCTTTATTTTTTTCATTAGACGCTCTTAGTCTTAGCTTTTTGCAACTCTTCGTTGAAATACGTTGTATAGTGTATGTAAGTATTGAAGTCTTTATATTTTATCCAATTTCTTAAAAATGTTACTCATATCGACACTTCCATTCTATATGCCAGTAACGCATTTTTAACTTCCTGTTTTACAGTCAAAAAACTAAAAAATGTATTTAAACATTCAAAACTAAAGAACGCATTGATATAAAGTCTTCAAATATGAACCTAACGTGCACTATTCAATGTTCTAGCTGGCCAAAAAAAATTGTATCTATCGTTCTTGTAATTTTATATTTTTGCTATAAATTATGGAAAGTATGACGGATAATAGTATATTATTTAATGAGCGTATAATAATTGCTATTAATCAATTAGGGTGAATTTTAGGACACGAGCCGATAGGCGAGTGGCGTGATCACCCGAATTATTAATAGCTATCATACGCGAGTAGAATTTTATACTTTACCCACGGTCGTTTTAAATTTTAATAGTTATTTATGGTACTAGTGGGTAAAGTAAGGTATTGCCCATGAGAAAATTAACCTGCGAGGCGTCAGCACCTCATCCCTTTTTCAAAAATAAAAAAATAGTAAACTATTATTTTAGCCTCTTTTTCAAACATCTATAACTTCGATTGGAATTGATAAAATGTAACGTTTAAGTGCTCAAAATTTGTGTTTGGTCATAAACTTGTGCAAAAAGCATGATATTTTGTTTTAGAAGCTAAACATCCCCTTAAACAAAGGGTTAACTAGGGGGTACTTGAATTTTATACCAAACTTTCTCACATTTTATTAAACATAACTGACTGGATCCCTTTAACTCAATTTTTCTTGAGATACTTTATGATTTACTACTTTTTTTAGTTTAACCCTTTTGTGGGGGTGTATTTTCATCAAATCCCAGGGTGATACCCCTTTACGTGTTTTTTATGTTTTATATTACAGAAAAATGTGTTTTTTAATATTTTTCTGTAATATGAAACATAAAAAAATACGTAAAGGGGTATCACCCTTGGATTTGATGAAAATCCACCCCCACAAAGAGTAGTAAATCATAAAGTATCACAAGAAAAATCGAGTTATGTTTAATAAAATGTGGGAAAGTTTGGTAAAAAAAATCAATTCGAGTACCCCTAGTTAACCCTTTATTTAAGGGGATGTTTAGCTTCTAGAACAATAAATCTTGCTTTTTGCACAAGTTCATGACCAGAAAAAAAATTTGAGGACTTATACGTTACATTTTATCAATTCCAATCGAAGTTACAGATGTTTGAAAAAGAGGCTAAAAAGCCTCTTTTTTTGCGGTCACTCTTTGACTAAATATTTATAAATAAAATTTAAACTATTTGGAAACCAAAAGACAAATATCATTTTCGAAGAGCATAAACCAAAATACGAAGTAATTCCAAATATTTGTGGCTTGTTTTTAATTTCATCCTTAGCGAGAAAACATCAAAGACCAAAGTGTCACTTTATTTTTTAATTTACGAATGTTTTTCAAAGCGGCATTCGCTTTCTTAAAAAATATATATCAAATCATATTACTTCGAAATTACGAAATGCTAAAGAACTCTTTTCTCTTTTTTGAAACGGCTTTGGGGATAATTGGAAATAAACAAGTGCCATCTTAAAAATAATTATTTCATGATTCACTTTCAAAGTACGAAATTATGCTAAACTATACACCGACCAATTAAATTTGTTAACTTTATAGTCCAAATTTAATCAAAATGTAGACCCGCATAGTTAATTTAAATTCAAGATCGATTTAAGTTTTATTAACTACCAAAGTAGTCCCGCAGGGTCACTATGATAAATTAAAGAAAAAATAACTTGGCTTATTGTTAGTTTTGTGTAGTATTTTATATTAGACGTCTAACATTAGGATTACTTTACTGCAAAAAGCATTTTATACACAGAAAAAAAAGGATATCTTGAATCAAAGCAAAACGATCTTGAACCAAGGCCATGGCTTTCGATATGTTCAACGCCATGACTGTCTTGGATCAAGTCCGCCGTGATATTGGCATTTGAGGTCCTAGATTTAAGAATATTTCCTTAAATTAAAGCCACTTAAACTATTTATTTAAGATCATATTATCTTAAACCAAGTATGTAATTATCTTGATTTAAGATCATATTATCTTTATCCAAGATCATAATTCTCTTCATTCAACATTATGATTCTCTTGATTCAAGATCATATTGACCCCACAGTCAGGTTCCAGGGTTAATAGAATGGTAAATATTTTGAAAAAGTTTCCCACACATGAATATTATTTCGCTCGCCTATGAAATATGATACCTTCTTACTCTGTTAATCGTGTGAAATTTGGTTTCATAGGTGGCCGTAGGAAAAATCACTTGTTTTTGAAGAAAAAATTGTTGCAACGCCATTGCAAAATGGCGCTTATAGGTATAAATTATTTAAAGCTACTTACCCGTGAATTTTTTAAGTAAATTTGAAAATCCCCATCGTTTGAGGGTAACATATACAAATTCGTCCATTTTAAAGCAGATAATAATAATAATAATAAACGTTTATTGTATAAAAGATTACAAATCTTGTTACAAGAAGTTTGAATATATAAAAAAAAATACAAGAGAAGAGAAAAAAAAATACACTAAATACTAAACCCTAACTATTTAAGTAATTTGATGGATATTCATAGATAATTTAATAAAAAGAAAAAGCAGAAACTTTAATACAAAAAAAAAGTTAATTATAAGAAGAAACGATAATACCAATATTTAAAGGTTAAAGACAAAAAGCATTATTCGTTAGTTATAAAGGAACGGAGCTTTAATAAGTTTCCGATAAAACTGTGCAGCATTTTTATTTTAGTTACATTAAGAAAGTTAAGTGCAAAGACTAGACCGTCTAGGTTAATAAGGCTATCAATGTAAGGTGCACGCAACGGTTTGTACATGGGGCATTTAAAGAAAATATGATCTAAAGTCTCAAACTCGTTTAAGTTGCAAATAGTACATACTTCTTTAGGGTTGATTTTGTAAAAGCTGCCATTGAATGAGAAGGAGGTAGAAAAGCTTGTAGCCATACGTAATTGCATTATTATACGAATGATAGAGATATTATCTCGACAGTATAAATAATTTTGAGGTTCCAGATTAATTCTAAACTTTTGATAAATAGTTGAATTTTTGGAAAAAAATAATGAATTTATGTCATCTCTATGTAGAAATTCGCGAAATTTGTTAAGTAAAATTGGTCTATTGTATTTTATTTTTCTTACTGTTAAATTAGTCAAAAAGTTAGATTCATCAATTTTTTCCAGCATACATTGAAACTGTGCCAACCAGTTATATTTTGTATTACCATTGTTTAAGTTTTGTAAGCGGTTAAAACAAAGCTTGGGGTATCTATGAGCGGGCATTCTAATAAGCTTTTCAATCCAATTAAGGCACATTTTAAAAATCAAGAAAGAAACTTTAACGGACCCAGTTTCGAGTCGTATCATATAATCCGGGGTGTTGCGGGGGAGTAAAAATAATCTTTTAAAAAAGGCCAACTGAACACGCACAATTTCATTAAAGAAACGTAACGCCCAAACTGGAGAACTATAAAGCAAAGTAGATAGGACTATAGATTCATAAAGTTTAATTCGGGATTGCCAGCTGTTGATTTT
The DNA here is from genome assembly GCA_958510825.1 of Brachypterus glaber. Lineage (NCBI taxonomy): Eukaryota > Metazoa > Arthropoda > Insecta > Coleoptera > Kateretidae > Brachypterus > Brachypterus glaber. The sequence continues at coordinate 13,704,238 of OY294045.1, forward strand.
TGAGTTTGACAAAAGGGACATAACGGTACCGATTGATTTTTTTGTTTTATTGCATGCTTCTTTGGTCATTTCAGCGAATAGCCCTGACTGAGAGAATGTAACACCCAGGTAAACGTACTTGTTTACTACTTCAATATTGTCGCCGTCATATTTAAAGTTTAAGTCACGTGAATACCTAAAGCCACCCTTGGTAAAACAGATTATTTTCGTTTTTTTAATGTTAATTTTAAGGCCATTTTCATTTGCATACTGAGAGAGAATTTTGAGTTTACGTGAAATATCAATGGGCGATTCCCCAAAAATGACCAAATCATCAGCGTATAAAAGCATAAGTATGTCCACAAGACCATCCACATTAACACCCAAGGCTCCATTTTCCCTAAAATATTTTTCTATGTCAGAAATAAACAATGCAAAAAGAATGGGGCTTAATGGTTCACCCTGTAGAACTCCCTCAGAAATGTTGTAGGGTTTTGAATAGCCTTCAGCAGTTTTTATTTGTGCAATTGCTTTGTCATACAACATTTTGAGGATCCTGATTATTTTCGAACTTACTCCAAGAGAGTGTAATTTTTTCCATAACAGATGGTGGTTAATACAGTCAAACGCACGTTTGAAATCTACAAAAATCGCATAAAGTTTTCTACCTTTCAACCGTAGACAGATATTAATGAGGGAATTAAGAGTAAATAGATTATCCAAGCAACCCCGGTTTTGTCTAAAGCCTGCCTGACATTCCGGTATAACATTAAATGTATCGGACCACTCTGTAAGCCTTTGTAAAATTATTTGAGAGAATATTTTTTCCATACAGTTTAGTAGAGCTATACCGCGGTAATTAGCAGGATCCTCAACTGGACCTTTTTTGTGAAGCATAAGAAGTGAAATTTCCGACCAAGTATGGGGAATGATTTCTTTGTCAAATATATTGTTATATAAATTCAGTAGGTAGCATAACCAGTTTTCTGGTAGATACTTAAAAAACTCAAATGGAATATTGTCCTTACCTGGACTTTTACCATTTTTGCATTTATTAAGACTGGACTTTAGTTCATTTAAAGTTATACGCGAAGTTAGTAATGACGAACCGGCGTCAGAATATAAAAATTGTGACTCGTTATGCACAGTGTAAATTGAGTCATAAAAGGACTCCCAGTCAAGCAAGGATAAACTAGCAGGTTTATTATTTGAGCGTAAATTTTTAATTAATTTCCAAAATTCTGATTGATTTTTAGTTGCACTAAGCCTGAGAGTTAAGTTAATTGTATGAGCCTCCTTTTTAAGTTTTAAAATACGCCTGTACTGTTTTTTAAGGCTCAGATAAATTACAAGTAAGTCCTGCGAGAAGTTATTTTTTTTACAGTTTTTTAAAGCATTTTTGGCAGCTTTTTTCGCTAGTAAGCACTCATGATCAAACCAGATATGGTTAAAGGAAGTAAGTTTCTTTGTAGAATTTAAATTTAAGCGCAAATCTTTGGCACAGTCAGTGATAGAACTGAGTAAGTTTAAATAAGAAGCGGAGATATCGTTTTCTCTGTAGTTAAATATATTATCGGAGTGTAACATTTTGCTGTAAAATTCGTCGTGTTTACTAGTGTTCCAGCGAAAGATGTCTGTACTATTCGCTACAGCTTTTTTATTATCTGGCAAAATATCTACGGCTGAGTCAAAAGTTAATAGAACAGGAAAGTGATGTGAAGGTGAAAACGAGTTAAGGACTTCAAGATCGCGCACCTTATGCAAATAATCGTTGTTGCACCAAACGAGGTCTATAACGCTCTTACCTAGGGTACTTACGTAAGTAAAATTCGCAGTTTTATCGGAAGCTGTTCTGCCGTTTAGTAGCGTGAACGAATTGCTGCACATAAAGTCAAATAGTACTTGGCCCTTTGCATTACTTTTTGTGTCACAACTGGCCCGAGACACAAACAAATTTGTATTTTCACATAAATCGGCAAAACTGTCCAAATTTCCCATCCTGCAATTAAAGTCACCGCACATAATAAAAGTACAGTTTTCATATTTAGATTTGACGTCATCTAGTGTCAGCTGCAGTAGATCCAAAATTTGTTCCAGGTCAAGCGATGGTTTAAAATAAACACAGCAGAAAATTACGGAAAAGCTATTACACGTAACATTGCAGATTATCCACCAAGGTGATGTGTCAATTGTGGTACACTTGTAGCTCTTCTTGAATGCAAACGCCAGACCGCCACTGGCACGGCCGCGCGATTTTTCCTTAATAGCCGGTGAGCTGATAATGTTGTATACACTGGAAAAGTTTTTAGGTAATTTACAGTCTAAGATTAAATGAGTTTCACAAAGAAAGAAAAAGTCGACATACAAAGACTCAGAGTGTAATTCAAAGTTGCTAAAACCTTCAATATTCCATATTATAAATTTTCTTCTTAAAAATTGTTAAACTTTACGGCCAGATTTTTGCCCTCTTACTGATTTTGGAGATACATCTTCATCCCGCTGTCTTTTATTGGTATCCTTGGCGATTTCAGGGACGTTATTACGGTATCGAATATAAATATTGGAATCGCCGCTTGCTTTGCGATGATTTAGTTCTGTGTATAACGCAGATAGATGTTGAGATTGAGTTTTTGTTAAATCGGGCTTTATTTTTAATGTAGGATAAATAGTTTTAGAAATTTTTGATTTATTTTTTAAAAGTTGTAGAGCCTGGTTTTCATTTTCTAGCGTAAATTTAGCAGTATAAGTATTAGATTCCGTGTTTATATTGCCTAATTTGTTGTAGGACACTAAATGAAAATTATAATTCGGCAGAACTGACTGAAAAGCTTTTTTTGCGAAGTCTAGGTAATTTTGTGTATCAGCCGGTATGCCACTTAGAATAAGGTTGTTTTTCCTTATAATTCTTTGATGAAATTCTTGGAAAGAGTCCTCAAAATTTAGGTTGGATTTTGTGAGCTTTTCAATTTCTAAAACTTTATTGTTTAGAGCAGTATTGTCTTTTTGGAGTGTAGAAATAGACGCCTTGCATCTTGCAATTTCTTGCCCTTGGGTTTCGATAGTTTTCTTTAAATCCGTAATATTTGCATTGATTTGAGTTAATTGTTGCATTATTAATTCAAAGTGAGTAATGGTAATAGGATTGTCTGGTGTAGAAGACGCCTTCACCATTATTTGATTGTCGCACTCGGGGCAATAAAACGCGTCATCGCGGTTACTGCTACAGCTGATGTGGAACGTGAGTTGACAACGCGCGCAACATGCTTTGTGCGGTTCATTGACTTGGGCAGAACATACTGAGCATATTGATGCCATCTCTTTTGCACTTGTTTACAAATGGACTATTAGGAAAAAATAAGTTCAAATTATGCACTTAGTTTAAAGTTTATTCATAAAATTTGCGTAAATTTGGTAAATGAACACCATGTAAAGTTGTTTACGAAAGTAACATTCACTGGGTTTTAGCGTAAACACTTTTTATTTTAGTTTGTTTTTTTTATATGCGGACAATAGCACATAAAGAAAAAATAAAGTTTAATATATCCTATAAGGGTGCGTATTTCACAGTTTTTTAAATGTACACTTGAACTTCGGCACAACTACGATTACGAAACGTAAACTCGCAGATTTTAAATTATTTATTTAACGAAAATTTCGGGTTTATTACGGAGGTGTATATCAACCGTCAAAAAATTTATTCAAACCTCCCATTTTAAAGCAGATAAAAACAATGATACACCTTTAAAGACAACTGACGGCAAAAAAAAAGTCCAAACCTAACTTCTCTCCCGAGCATTTCTTGAACTACTGCGCAAATTGTCTGCCAGCCAACAACAACAACGGGCGAATATACTGTATATCTACGTGAGGTGAGGCCGGCAAACTCTTTACCGTAAGACAACAGTATATACTGTTAGTATATCCGTTATATGCTGGTAAATATGATGTATCTGTATCCAGCTGGTAATGCAGTACACAAAAACGCAGTGCGTGTTTCGTGCTCACTATAAAAACTAGTAAAATGGTGCTGACTGTCGCAAGCTGGGTAGCATCGATTACTGCAGGGCAAGAACGTAATAAGGTAGGCACAAACATGCACTTTCTTAGCCCATATTATGTTTCACTCAATAAAGAAGCGAAAACCTATTTTTTGAGATTATTGTCTAAGTAGCTGTGTTTCTAATATTTTCATGCGAAGCAGTTGACAACAAATAAATGACAAAAACAAAAATCAACAAGAAAATAAAGTAACGAAGAAATCAGACTTCTGAATCTTTGTTCTGCTTTTTATTTTAAGAAAATCGCAAGACCGATATGAGATTGCAATCGATACGTACATGAAATGTGCGTGGGGCTTATTAAAAATGACAAATTGTTATTTGTATTTGCCCAAATTGTACCTAAAAACAGCTGAATTTTTTATTGTGCGGCAATATTTTCTTATTAGTTTATTAATTTTTTCTTTACTATAATTGCCAATACTCTGGCAGTATTTGGTATATTGTCAGTGTGCAATCTTTTATAAAAATAATATTTTTCTTGAAGCTCCTGCAGTTTTTTTATTTTTTACCCTTTAGAATAAAGATATGTTTATTGTTAATGTAGTAAAGTTTTAGGTTGATTACAAATAAACTTGAATGCAGTAAAAAATTAAATGTAATAACATTGCATTAAGTGGCTCAACAACCTTACTTATTGGACTTTCCAAAATGATTAATTTTAGATACATTATTTTATACATTTGTATCCTACCAGCAATCACATGTAATTTTTCAATAAGTACCTAACTTAATATATAATTTTAGTTAAGGCCTAGGTCATGCTAATTTAGTGCACATCACTGGATTAGGAAATGGGACCCTCTATGCCTGCCATTAGGAATACACTATGTAGTCTACAGCTTTTCCCTTTAACAAACAATCTTGTTACAAAAAACTTGCAAGTTGAGAAGTTTATTAGAAGTGCATATAAAGGCAGACTAACATCTCTACTCTAAATTTCTCTACTCCCTAACATCCCTACTCCATAACATCCCTACTCCACAGCAACTCTACTCCGTAACATCTCTACTCCATAACATATCTACTCCGTAACAACTCTACTCCACACTATATGCACTTTATTAGCCACTTAATAATAAATGAGCAGTTCAAAGAACAAAGAATCTTCTTCTTCTAGATTATTTTATTTTTTTCCTAGAAAACGTTTATCTTTAATTGTAAATCTAGAACAATCATAAATGAATTATTCTAAAAGCAACAATGACCGCGTACTCTTAACATGCACCAATATGTAAGTAATTAATAAACTGAATTCATTTTTGACAGTGACTTAGCATGATAAATATTCTTTTGAGTTAAGACAAGTGGCTAATCGAGTGTCTATAGTGTGGAGTAGAGTTGTTACGGAGTAGAGATGTTATGGAGTAGATATGTTACGGAGTAGAGTTGTTGTGGAGTAGGGATGTTAGGGAGTAGAGAAATTTAGAGTAGAGATGTTAGTCTGCCAAAAAAGAATTGTTACTATGTATAGAATTCTTTATGAATATAATGTACATTCCCATAGTAAAACTTAAAAAAAAAACGTGTAATTTGCGAAGTTTTGTAGAATTCCTAGCGTGGCGGACATTCGTAATTCTCCAGCACGTTCTGAAGAATGAAACAAGAAGTCTTATAAGAAGTTGAACTTCTTGATGCAACTTTGGGAGAACTTCTTGTAGAAGTTTTGTGTTTACTGGGAAGTAAGTTTTTTATAGATTCAAATAAAATATTTTTTTTATAAAACATATCGTCGCTTCCCTTGCAAAGGGGCTTATCTCATTTGTTGTGATTATTCAGGAGAGACAAAGGGTAGCTGCAGGTTACTGTTTCGATGCCACCCAAGAACCTAGTAGTAGTAGTAGCAGTAGTAAATTTTTGGGTTTACCAAAGCCGGACAACTAGGCCATTTCTTGCCCTTTTTGTCACCCCAGGCAATCCCAGCCATTTACTAATTTGAGTCCTCCTTGAACCTGCCCGTCCTTTCAATAAAGGTCAGGATATTGGCCCAGGGGAGATCTCTTAGTTCCTCTTGGTTGAGTCTTTGAGCTTCAAAGACTTGAAACCTGATCCTGTCGTATCTGACACAGTCGGCTAAGTAATGAGAGGATGTTTCGTCCTCTCCGCAATCTGGGCATAGCGGACTCTCTAGAATCCGCATTGTTGCCAGGTGATTCCTTAGCTTGCAGTGGCCCGTGAGGACCCCTACAAGTTGTCTTAGTACAGTTCCTTTTCCAGCAACCAGTCGGTCTTTGATTTGCTTGGGCCAGCCAGGAAGTCCCTAGCTTGCCGGCAACCGTCGACCACCCTCCATTGCTCCTTTAGCTTGGTATAAGCCCACTCATCGAGAGCGGTCTTTACTTGCTTCCTTGTAACACCTAATAAAGGTTCCGGCCCCGTGCAGGCCATCCCTGATCCGAGTCTTGCAAGTTCATCTGCCTTTTCGTTTCCGGAAATTCCACTATGACCCGGTACCCATACCAGTTGAACGTTTTTGGTCCTTGCTAACTCTTTCAAGGCTTCTGCACACTCCCTGACTAGGAGTGACCTAGTGCTGGGATTGCATAATGCCTTTAGAGCGGTTTGACTGTCCGAGCAGATGTATATGTCGTGTGTTATTTCCCTGCAATTTGCCGCTTCCTGTATGTCATAGACCTCAGCTTGGAAGACAGTGGAAAAGCGGCCAAGTGGAAAACTCTTTTGCAAGTCCAGGCCCTCCACGAAGAGTCCTGCCCCAGAGCTTTGGATGCCTTCCATACGCGAGCCGTCTGTATAGCACACCAAAGCGTTTGGCGCAAATTGTATTTCTTTCTTTTCCCATTCCTTCTTTGTCGGAATCCTAAGAGAGAAACTTCTATCGAACTTTAATCGGTCCTCTGCTTCAATCACTCTGATACTACTAATTGGGATATCCCTTTCAGAAATATCAGCGATTTTGTCATGACCGTAGTTCGCCTTCCCGCCCATCCAACTACCAGAGTCCCTAAGTCTGAGAAAGCTAGCCATTGCCTCCTTCTGCATCCAGATGGAGAGTGACGGCAGTCCCAGTAGGACCTCTAGAGCAGCTTGGGGTGTTATCCAAGAGCCTAACTCAATTTATCAATTTTTTGAAACAAGCCCGGACAAGCCCCTTTGTAAGGAAGGCGACGATATAATAGGTCTTTATAAAAAGATAAGTAAAGAAAATATATGTACATATTTAACTGAAACTATAGTGCTAGATGATGTCTCATTATTATATTTAAGTACTACGTTGTTTAATATACATTGTATTATACAATTTGTATACTTATAGTATAGGTACTAGGTACCTAGTATTTGCTCGTGGTAGTGTGTACCATTTAAATAATGCATTCAGGATAAATTACACGCTATAAATTTACTTATATCATATAATTTATAAAACAAGCCTTGAAGATATGTAATGTTTTGCATTCCATAGTATACTCTTCATAGTGAATAGTATATTGCGTTTTCTCTAAAAACTTTGAACTGTTGCGCGAACTTTATTCTTTATACTTACATTGTATAAAATCGTATAAAAACCTCGATAAAAACATAATTTACTTAATTAAAGTATATAAATCATAAGTTTGGTATAAGAAAAAGAGCGGAAAAATACTCTATAAATAAAGTTTGCAGGGACATAAAAAAATAGGAGTTCAGGTCAAAAACCGTTTTCGCTGTCGATGATCAAATTTTTATTTTAATATTAATTTTATATATTTTTTAAGCTTAAGTGAGTAAATACAAGGTAAATTATTTGTATCTTGTTTTTATACGATAAAAATGAAACGAAAAAAAAAAAGTAAAAAAAAAATCAGTTTTTTATACATATAATTATCGGCTGAATTAAAAAATGTAAAAAATTACAGAGTTTTCCATTAAAAAAATGCCACTTCCGCCGCGGCGAAATAGGAAGAGAAAATGTATTTGTCAGTCTGGGACAATTTCCAGATAAATTAAAAATTGCGTCAGTTGTTATGCTGTTCAAAAAAGGGGATAAAAGTGACATCTCCAACTATCGGCCACTTTGCTTAGTGTTTTTTCCAAAATTATTGAAAAAATTGTTAGTGCTCGTATGATATCATATTTAGACAAGTATAAACTAATAACAGCTTCACAACACGGCTTTCGTGAAAATCACTCTACAGAGACAGCAACCATTGCTCTCACGCAATATATTTATGAGAGTCTTGACAAGGATAAACTTGTGGTGTGGCTCTTCTTTGATTTGTCCCGTGCATTCGATTGTCTAAATATTGATATCATTTTAGAAAAGTTAGAAAGCCTGGGTTTTAGAGGGAGTTTTAACTCATTTTTGGAGTCCTTTCTTAGGAACAGAACCATATTAGTTAAATATCAATCCAGTTTTTCTGAAAAGCATAGTCTAGGGACAGGGACGCCTCAAGGAAGCGTCATTGGCCCTCTAATTTTCCTTTTGTTTGTAAATGATCTGGTTAGGTTCATATCAAGAGGAAAAGTCATTCTATACGCGGATGACACCTCAATCATCGTGACTGGTGACACTACAGAGGAATTAAATCGTAATGTAAATATTATAATATTGTAGCTTGGGGTCAAGCCACTGAGGTACTTAGAGTTTTTAAGTCACAGAAAAGGATCATTCGTTTGATCTTTAACTTAAAATATAGGGAATCCTGCAGGAACACTTTCAGATCTCAAAGAGTTTTAACCTTGGCGTCAATCTATATTTATAGACTGCTAACCCACATTCACAAGAACAAGGGAATTCCCAACTCACTCGCAAACCCACTCGCAAAATACCAGGAATAATTCCAATTTTAAGCTAGATAGACACAGAAAGGTGTTCTTTACTAAGTCTGCCAGATATTCCGGTTGCTTCTTGTATAACAAACTTTCATCAGAATTTAAAAATATACCTCTAAATAAATTTAAGAATAATCTAAAAAAGTTTTTACTAGATGGAGGTTTTTACAGCATAGATGAATTTATTATGGGTTGCTCTGAACATGTAACTTCCATAATATAGGCATATATGTTTTTATATGTGTTTTTTCTTAAATACCTTAATCTATTTATTATTGACGAGTCCATACTATTGTAAATAGTTTTTATAAGACAATAAAGTAATTCTAATTCTAAAACAAAAACAAAATCCGCCCTTTTATAGACAATGTAAAATTAAATAAATCACCCAAGTTTCGTTTTTATCGTATATGGATTAACCTTAATTTTGGGGGTGATATAAATAAAACGGATGGACAAACATTTTGATTATTGAAAGTTGTTAAGAATTCGATAAAAAACAACAGATCAGCCAATTCCATGATGACGGACGCTACAATTCTTACAATATTTTATCAAACATTTAAAAAAAAATCACAAAAACTAAAACTGATATAAAGCTGGTATGAAAAATAGAAAGTGGAGATGAGATAAAATAAAATAATAAATACAATAATTATCTGGCATTTAGAGTTTACAAGATTTTATTTTTTAAATTTTGATGACGGACGCTACAAAAAATGGAAGTGGTATAAATCTATTTTATGTTTCGACCGAATATTTGCAAACTGATTAATGATTAAATTCAAACTTTATTATATTATGGTTGGCATTGGTACTAGATATATTTTTGTCTAATTTTATTTTATATTTAGTTTAATATACAGTATATGAAAAAATTAAATGTGTGATGAAGAACATGACGGATACTACAAAATTTCCAACAAAATTTTAATCTTATATTTTCTAATTAATCTTAAAGAAACAAAAACCAACAACTACAATTTGAATAAAAAAACTCTATATTTAATAGTAGAATACAACACTAGTTAAATACAACACATGAATTATATTTAACTGGAGTTTCTTGTTTGGCCGGTTTGGAACCAACTGTAACATAATTTCGTAAAAAGTGTTTTGATTAATTTTCTTAGTGTGCGTTCATGCTGTGTAAAATATAATTTTATTGGACTATTAATGAAAAATAGATTAATTTTAAATTAGATATGTAAAATTTAGACCTCAAAAATTATATTTCATATTTATTTATTTATTTATCATATTTATTTATTTATTTATTTATACTCATTAGAGACATATGAGGTGTATATGAGGTGTATGGCATATAAACAAATTTAAATTTTGCACCTTGGTTTCAGATTCTATGAAATGTCCGAGATATATAAAAATATTTGTTTTGAAGAAATTTTTGATGATTTTATAATACTATTTTAGCACGGGGTGCTGTGAAGAGTATAATAACAGGAAATTACATTTTTTTAAACCATCAAACTTAAATATGTACACCTATAATTAATGTGCCAGCATGGTAATTTTGGATTTTACAAATCATTATAATATAATATTACAAGATTATCGTGATATAATTCTTATGTTGCTAACTAGATAGGCACTAAAGACAACATTATTACAGCAGTAAAATTATTAAAACCTAATTATACAAGTACAAATAATTATTTTAATTATGTACTGTTTTATGTTGAAGTACCTACCTTCCCTAGTAGAAATTTAACGTTAGAATAACGTTTTTCTAAAGTTAGAAAACTGTATAAAAGTACGTTATAAAATATGTGCAAATGTCCCGCTTTTTAACGTTAGAATCAAACTTTAGTTACAAACGTTAATCTAAAGTTAGATTTTTAAATTAGAAATACGTTTAATTTATAACTTTCGGAGGGGGTGTGGTCAACTAGGAAATTTCTACCTGCATCATAAAATGGGAGCTGGAGACAAATTTATTCATATAAATAAATCTTAATATATTTTAGCAATCATAATATTTTTAAACGTAATTTCGTTACATTTATTTATAAAATAGCCATCTTTTTAGGTGGCTCTAAATATTTTTCGTGTAATATACTGTTATACTTCGATAAATAAGTTTACCTCTCAGAAAACCTTTATATTTAGTTAGTTAATATTTATTTATACATTCAGAATCTTAAAATATTTTTTCAATTCTAATACAGCGTTGCCAGACTTTTTTAAAACTTATTATCGAAATAATAAATAATTATCAACCATAGGCACATAGCTGTCTGAAATGAGTATTTTCTACTATAGCTTACGTATTAATAACACCGGCACACAAAAAAAAAAAAATTGTCTGTACACCGGGCGCCACCTATCTACGGGCATGTTTTTCGACCCGCTGAATACGAATTTCAAGTCAGTTTAGGCCGTCCACCCTTCAATTTCGAGTAAATTGCAAAAAAACCCAAAAAATAGCGAAAATTCGATGTTTTGACAAGAAAAAAATTTTTTTACTCGAAATTGAATGCTGGACGGCCTAAACTGACTTGAAATTCGTATTCAGCGGGTCGAAAAACATGCCCGTAGATAGGTGGCGCCCGGTGTACAGACAATTTTTTTTTTGTGCACCGGCACACAAAAAAAAAATTGTCTGTACACCGGGCGCCACCTATCTACGGGCATGTTTTTCGACCCGCTGAATACGAATTTCAAGTCAGTTTAGGCCGTCCAGCCTTCAATTTCCAGTAAATTGCAAAAAAAAAACAAAAAATAGCGAAAATTCGATGTTTTGGCAAGAAAAAAAAATTTTTACTCGAAATTGAAGGGTGGACGGCCTAAACTGACTTGAAATTCGTATTCAGCGGGTCGAAAAACATGCCCGTAGATAGGTGGCGCCCGGTGTACAGACAATTTTTTTTTTTTGTGTGCCGGTGTAATGGAAATTTAAAAAATATTTAAAGTTAGAATTAGGTTAGAAAAAGGTTAGAATTTATTTGGGAAGCCAACGTTAGATTTATGTATTTTATAACGTTTTTGTCAAACGTTAGTTTTTAAAGCCTTAAAATTTTGTTTTTAAAATAACTTTTTAACTATTTTGCTAGTTAGATTTAAAAAAAAAATTCAGGCGCTAATATCTCGATTTTTGATAATAGATTTTACAAAATAATATGATCCATCAAACTGGAAAATGTGAAGAATCAATATTTTTAAAGAGTTTTCCCTGCGGTGTTAAACATGATCAGTTGTATTTTAAGACTTGTTTACCTACCCATTTGAAGTTTTATAAAATAATTTGATCCGGAAAATCTATAAAATCTTAAAATTTTCTTGTTAAGCAATAATGTGATACTACAATTTTAATTAATAGATTTTGTAAAATTTTGAGGTATCTAGGAAATGCAAAAACTTAAGATATCTAAAAATTTTCGCCTGAGGCGCTAAGCATAATAAGTTGTTTTTTAAGAAGTTTCACCTAGATATTTGAAAATTAATAAAAATAATTTGCTTTTCGAATTCTTAAAAATTCTTTGTCCTGAAGACTGTAAACTGTAAAAAAATTCGCCTACGGCGCTAAACTTGATTACCAATGATGTGATCCAAACCAAATGCATCATTTCCTTTCACCTTCCGTAATCAATTATTTGGTCAGTTAAAAATGTTGGGATTACTGGACCCTCAAAACTATAAATCTAACTTTCCCCCTCTAAAAATAATATTGACCTCTTTTTTAGATTTTTCACATTGTCCTTAGTTTGCGAGATATTTAGGGTGGATAGTTTTCAAATGATCACCTTTTTGCGTCGCTCGCCTACTTGCAAAAAAAATTTCGACAACTTTCGATATACAAGAAATAAAAAAGCACTCAATTTTTTGATATTATATTAAAATTCAGTTCCCCTTAAATATTTTATGTTTGGACGGAATTTTCAAAAAAGCACAAAAATTTAGTGAAATAAATCGTTTCCTGTTACTCCTACAGAAAAAAAATAAGCTGTGCAAAATTATTTCCTTGCAAAAATATCTGCAAGGCTTCCTGACTTTAAAGATATTATGTATGTGAATATTTCTTAAACGAAACCCTTCTAAAACAGGCTTGCATATTTGGCAAAGGAAAAGAAAAAGCTCTTTATAAAAAGCATTTTTGCTGATGCAGATCTGCGGGGGTGTAAAACTTCATAAAAGGGGTTGAAATTCTTCTGTATTGATCAGAGACATTTGTTAGGGTGGAAACATTCGAGGGGCGAAAAGAGTTAAAAGAAAGAGATTAAGTATTACAGCCCTTTACTTAAGGAAATTATTCTACGTAGGAAAGACTTCAAAGAAAAATTATAATAGATTTTTGCAAATGATAAGCAAATATTTCGCAAGTATACCAAGTGCTTAATTTTGCTTTGAATCATAAAATACGAGAAAAAAGCATGCATGCATTCAAAAATATAAGTGCTTCATTAGCAAGAGTTTTACCAATAAAGACGCATCTGTACAGGCAAGGCATCTAAGAGCTTCCTAATTAGCAGAACCTAATTATAAGTCTTATACTATAAGATGCCTAGATACCTACTTGATCAATTTGAGCATAAAATTTATGAAACTCCCAAGTTCAAGATCCATTGTATTAAGGGGTAAAGGGTACAAAAGCCAAAATCTTGATAAAACGATTAATTTTTTATTCTTAAAACACCATGACACTTTTCGACCGTTCGGTCATTTTCAAATGGTAACATATAAAAAACTACGACAAAACCTCCATAGTTAACCAAAGAACACAAAAATTTAACATTTGATATTTCATAATTAAATGTTAAATTTTTGTGTTCTTTGGTTAACTATGGAGGTTTTGACGTAGTTTTTTATATTTAAGCATTTGAAAATGACCGAACGGTCGAAACGCGTCATGGTGTTTTAAGAATAAAAAATTAATTATCAAGATTTTAGCTTTTGTAACCTTTACCCCTTAATTTGAGAATTACACCAGCTTACAAAATTATTTTTTCTATCCTATCCGTTGAGGAGGTCCAAAATTATCAAAATTTACGTTACGTAATACTTGAACGTTCCCTAACTTGTAGTTCGATTTGGTTCGCTGGTATCTACGAGCGAGATCGGAAGCCTTCTAGATAGTAATTTTAATTTTTAAATGGTAGTTAGTCGGTGGCTGCTAGATGGCGCCATGCATTATAAACATATTTTCACAGTGACGTTTATTTTTAGTGTGTGTTTTTATGACTTTATAACTTCTTTGGTTATTCTAAGGTAACTTATAGATACCTGGTATATGATTTTAGAAATAACAAATAGGCTAGCCCACAAAGTCTCTAAATCTTTATATGTGGCACATCAAATACTGTAAGCCATGATTCTGGTGATTTAATTTTGAATTCTTAAGTACTATATTTTCTTATGTCAACTATAAATATGTTTACCAAATGTAGTAAAACCATTGTAATCATAAAATACTAAAAGTAATCACATAATACTGATAAAAGTATTATAGTTTAGGAGCAAGTCATAGAATTTTATAAAATCATAAATCTAGAGTGCTCCATATCTCGATCGTAGACTATTTCGCTATTTGGTGTATTTCAGTCATTACGTAACAAGAAAAAGCTAGTTAAAACTGCGGAGTGTCACAGGGTTCTTATAATTATAATCAATTCAATTTTTATTAGTAAACTTCTATTTTTCCTAACCATTTAAGTAGGCATGAAAAGCATTTTTTTATTGCGAGATTAAAATATTTAAAGAACTCCTGGATGAAATTGCTTTGCCAAAGTTTCAAAAGAAATGAGAATTACTTCTATAAGGGTTTGGGACAATACAGAAACAGAAAACAAAGGACTTTTTAGAACTACTTTTTAATCTTTTTTTCTTGCTATACCTAGTGTCCCAGCTAACACAGATCAATCGTTTTTTGGCTTTATTATTAAAGCTATCAAAATGAAATTCATGTCAGTTAATGCAGGATGTTCAGTAAATGATGTCATTAACTTTAAGGGGTGATTCTAAGGAAGTACCTGTATATGAGGGTTTTTTCTTAGTTTTTGATGTACCTCATTAAAATTTAGGTTCTCAACATTTCGGTATTTAATTCTTCGTCCTCGAATCGTAATCCTCCAGTTCCAGTATTAGAACAAGATTACCTTTTTTATATATTTTAACCAGAGGAATCTTATTCCAAAAATAAAATTACAAAAGAGTTACACAGAAAAAAGTTTGGGACAAAAAACTAATAAGGCCCCCTAGTTTCGCACACCCGTGGTTAAAATAAGTTCATGAAAATAACAAACGAAGATGGGCCTTACTAAGGTTACTTTATATTCAAAACCTCGTTGCTGTACCTCAAAGCGTTCCTGAGTTATTAAATAAAAAACGAATTTTTTAGCCATTTTTAAAGAGGCTTTGCTCCCTTATGACGCATTTTTAGACATGTTTATAGGAACTTTTTTTCATATTTTCCAATGTAGAATCACCCCTTAAAATGAATGACATAATTTACTGGACATCCCGTATTATACACCCAACAAGCTATAATTATATTATATTATATAAGTGTGTGTAAACAAAAGTTGTCTACTGCCTTTTGTTTTTAATATATAGCTTATTCGGATTATTCGTTCTCGAGTTATCCTGTTAACAAAAATCGTGACATCCGACGCACGGGCAGACGGACAAAAAAAAAGTTTCTTATTTTTTCATGAAACAAATTTATATCCAAGAATTTTTTGTCTACGACGATTTTTAAAAATTTTGGAAAATTTAAATAATACTATTCTAGCGCAGGCGCTGTGAATAGTATAATAACGCTAAAAAACAAGTTACCTGTGTGAGCTGGGACACCCGGTATATTTTTTCTTTTAGTCAGGTGTACAGTAGAAGTATCTCATTAAATCTCGCCATACACGAACCCCAAAAAAACGTCCCTTCTGTACTCAAATCTGTTACATTTAGTTTATTCAGTTATATTGAATTTCAGTTGAATTTCAGTTAAATTTTTTTTGCCAAATCTATTGTTTCAATGAATGAAGTGCCCTTTGGGTATTTAATTCAATACATCACTTAATGGTTAGCCTGTTTCCAATTTGCTTCAGGGCCGTATTTAACATGGTTCATGTAAAATGAGTCGTTACATAGCAAAACAGCAAAAATAAAAAATTACATTAATTTTCTGTTTTTGTTTTATTGTATTAAAATTTAGTATATTGCACATATTATGTGGAGTGGCGGATTAAAATCCATTGGGTACGTTCAATAGAGCTCAGCGAAAAGCAGCGAAACTCAGCTGTCAACGTCAACTTTCAAATTACAACTGTTTGCTGAGTTTCGCTGACAGCCAAAGTTAACGAATGATTCTACCGCCGAGATTAATTAAAAGTAAATACACTGTAATAGAGCTTTCTCATTTTTCACCTCCGAGCGTGAAATGATTTTTTTATAATCAGATTCACATTCAAAAACCGCAATATACCAATTTTTACGAAAACTACTCCCCGCCCCTCAGAGGGTGGATTTAAAAAAATGTATTTTAAGATGTAGTATTAGCAACCTCAAAAACCCCAATATGTCAATTGTCAAGAAAACTAACCCCCGCCCCTCAAGGGGTGGTGATTTTTTTATTATCAGATGTACTTTCAGCAGCCTCAAAACCCCAATATACACATTTTCACGAAAACTACCCCTCGCCCCTCAGGGACGATGGAGTTAGATTTTTTTTATTATTAGATTCACTTTCAGCAACCTTAAAAACCCCAATATACCAATTTTCACGAAAAATACCCCCGCTCCTCAGGGGGTAAAATTAGAAAAACGTTATTATCAGATTCAGATCTAAATTGTGGCGATTTACCTTTTGGGAACAAGTGAACAGATAACAGTGACAACATCAATAGATGGAACCATGCTTTTATATCTATCTAACGTTTTATTTGAATATTAGCAACATACAGGATACAGAGTGCTGATGATTCCCAAAAAGGGTGAAATGGTACTATTCTCTGTTTTCTGTCCATTTGATTTTGACGACAGATAGATAACTTTCTATATATATTATTCGGTTATTAACCGACAAACGTGCAGTATATATTTTTATAGACTATCAATTCTTAACTCATTAATTTTCTGTTGGGTTGAAAGTTTAAATTTTAAATGAAAAGTCTCGACGCTTCAACCGTAATGTAAATGTCGAGGGGTAAACCGCTGAGGAATTCAGTTGTAAAAATTGGATAAAATCTTGGAGGTAATCTCTCAAGAAAATACGAGGAAATCTCATATTTACCAAACGTGGGACCTTCTTTTAGGTAATTAAAAAATTTTTAAGGTAATTTCGCAAAAAATTCAGAGGAAATCTTAAGGTATTTCCTCCTAGAAGAAATTCAAAGTCCATTTTTTTTAGCGGTTTACCCTTCCGTAAATGTGCTATAAATATTTGCTTCATATCGAGTTTTTTTTACCACCCAACTTTACCCAAAACGGAATTTCGAAAAAAAATATTTCCTTAGGCTTTGATTCCCCTCACTAAAAACATATGCTCAGATTTTTCGGAAATTGCAGCTCCAAAAACCAACTCCTATAAGGATTCTTGTTCCAAACTATAAACTTTTCTAGGATTTCTCAACAGGGATTTAAATAATTAAAATTTTAAATTAAATTACTAAGAGCTTTAAATGTATCCACCATTTTCGGGAGAAATACTAATTAATTGAAAATGATAAAATAGTATATTCTATAACTAGTATGGAATAGACTATATTCTATACGTGTTGTAGACTATACTTTTTCTTCGACTGCAAGTATAAAACACTGTATGGCTTTAAACTGCGGACAAGGTTAAAAACCATGTTTTTATGTGACTCGACATGTAAATGCAACAAAACACATATTTTTAAATAAAGCAATTAATATTATTAATAATTTTATCAAATCAGTACTTAAAAAAGATTTTTATTTAATTTTAGCACATATTTACAAATTATAATGCAAAAATTTAAGGTTATGTCAGATTGTTGTGACATATATCAGGTTTAAATATTTAACAATAGATGGAGAAGTTTTAATTTTTTGAACTAAATTGATAAAAAAACTGGTTAATTATTAAGAAAAACTAATAAACTTTATGTAATTTTAACGCAAAACTTTAAATTGCATTAAATTATTCAATATTTCATGGTAAAATATAAATATTTTTGCTAATTTTGCTACAGTTTTCTTTACTTTTATAAAAAAGAGAGGGTACTACATGTGCTCATTCTAACACTTGATACGGAATATTCATACCGTATCTAGAGCTAGAATGGATTCATTCTGTGTTTAAAAACTGTGCGTATTTGCTTACATTCTAAAGCAGTCGTAGAAAAAGTACATACCTACATACCATTTTCACTTTTTTTGTCCATAAATTGTAGAAATAAAAAATCAACAATGCATTTTTTTCTAACCCTATACATTCCTAGTTTTGTTAAGATAAAGGGGGTAAATATTGCAAAACTTATGCCACTGTTCCCAAAAAACCGGTCCTGTCAAAATCTCTGAAACAGTAACAATGCATATCAGGATACCTTACGGTGAAACAATTGTCACTGTTCAAAGCTACTTATAAAAAAAACAAAAATCAGTTATAACTTAAGCAAAAAAAAACTTTGTTTCATACAGCCTCATTTGCATATTGTGCATATCGAATTTAAAAAGGGTTCTTAAAATGTTAAAATGAAAGGGATGGACATTTCAATGGGGTGTAAATTCTGCAGGTTAAATTAAAGCCTGTGAGCAAAACAATGGATTCGCTTATTATTAAAAACGTCCAGTATTCTAAAAACGGTTGCCAGATTAGATTTATCAAAATTCCGGACATCCGGTATTAAAATCCCGGATGGAAACTGTCTAGAAAAAGTCGAAGACTGAAAAAAACGAATAAAAATTATACGAATAAAAATTATCAAAATAGGAGAACTATAACTACTTAAAAGTGAACAAAATTACACAAAAACATTTTTTCCATGGCTCCGTTTCCCCCAAAATGTAAAACATTGCCTAGAGCGATATCCGTAGAAAATAAAATCGCAAACATTATGGATTATATTGATTAATAATTAAATTTAATATTTGTAAAAATTGTTTGAGGGTTAAGTTTTTGTTTTGGCCATAACTTTTTTATTATTTACAAGAGAAGAAAAATTTAAAAACTACCTGAATTGTAAACAATGCACAAAAAATGTATTATATTTTTTTATTAAAAAATACAAGAGAGATTACAAAAAAAATATCAAAAAGTACCTAAAAAATATTTTTTATAAAAATAATGGTTTGGTTAAACTTTATATCAGTTTAAAAAACATTTAAGGGGCTGTCCATATATTACGTAACGCATTTTTTTAAAAAATTGACCCCCCTCCCCCCTGTGTAACAAACTGTCAAATTTACCAACACCCCCCACCCTGTGTAACGCGTAACAATATAAAAATTTTGTTTCGCAATAAATTTAACTGTAATCTCACTATTGATTCGTTTTTCTCGACAAAACAAACATGAACCTAAAATATAGTATAACATAACCTTAAAAAAAATTTACACAAAAAAATCACTCAAACTTTAAATTAAAAAATATTTATAATCAATATCACACAGTAAAAAAATACTAGGTACCTCTTTTTACACTGAGTGTCACATATAACACCTATATTGTTTATGCACAGGTACGCAAAATAGTACACACATTAGTGTTCTGTGAGTACACATTCCGCGCTAAAATGTATCATCGCCGATGATTCATCGGCAAGATCACGCAAGAACAGGGCCGTAAGATTTTTTTTTTAATATCAATGTCAACAGTTTTTTTTACTGATTACAATATTATTTAAATATGCATAGTTTCGTCAATTTTTGTGTGAAAAAGGCAATTATGGGCCACTAAATAGTAATTTATGTTCAAATAAAAATACATCTACCAAGCTTAGGAAATAAAAATTAAATTTATCAAATTCCGTTACGTAACGTTTACCTAGACCCGCCCCCCTCCCCCCTGTCACAAACTGTAACAATTTCTCTGACCCCCCCCCCCTAGGCGCGTTACTTAATATATGGACAGCCCCTAAGGACTTAAAAATAATATAGCTTGATTTCATTTATTGGCCTCTTGCCCCCCAAAGCGACTCTCATGTTAACATATCTATTAATACAATAATTAATATTAATATGTGTTATTCCAATAACACTAGGCAACACGGCTTCTTGCCCCGATTGGAGTCATATGTTTATTAACTAATTTTGGGTGGCTGAAACCGAATCTGGCCTCAGAATATTTCTAATACCCAAGTTTTCTGAGAAAAATAAGATAAAAATGTTAAAAAATCATTATTTTATCCCTCTTTTGTTCTAAAATCATGGGAGACAAAAATATTCCAAGGTCAAATTTGGATTCGGCGACTCAATATTAGTTAAAAAATACCCAACTTAAAACATAGAAACTTTAAATTCATAGGTAGAATAAATAGGGATATTATGAAAAAAAAAAAAATTAAAAAAAAATGGATAATGTGACAAAACTAAGTAGGGGTGGAGGGTAAGAAGAAGGGAATAAGGGGACAAGCTTATCGCCACGTACTCATGCTAAAAATTGTCAAAAATCATTACTAGGGGGTCAAAAATGAACTAAAAAAATGTTACGTATTATGGTTGTTATGTAATAAAGTAACATTTTTATGATGTAGAACCATTAAAAAAACAAAAAAAAATACACAATATTTTGTTTTATAAATTATTTTTAAATTGGCATAATTGCATGTACTAAAATTTAAAAAATAAGACGTGCTGAATTTTTTTTAAGGTTAAATTTGGATTCTGCGCCTTTAAATTGATAAGAAAAATATATTTTTTGGGCTCGGGAAAAAGTTTACACTGTGTATTTGTATAATTTGGATTCTGCGCCTTTAAATTGATAAGAAAAATATATTTTTTGGGCTCGGGAAAAAGTTTACACTGTGCACTTTAATTTTATATATTTTTCATTTATTTACTTTTTAGGAACAAACTAAGCAAAATAAAAAAATATTTGTATAAATATTTTTGTAGAGAATTTTATAATCTACAAATTAAGTTTTATAAAGTTTATAAAAAAAATTGATAGTTTTGCCAAAAATGAGCAATTAAGTAAACTCTGCACTTTCATTTTAACCTTTTTATTTTTTTCGCGTACTTACTCTGACAGTAGGTTCTTGACATATAGATTTTTGATTTCCTCGTATTTTTTTTAATATACACTAAAATTTTCAAAAATCTACTCTTTTTTTTAAAGATTTTGAAAAAAAACGTCATTATTACCTGAACTTATATCTCAAAAATTTTAGGTGCTGGAATTTTTCTAAGGTCAGATTCGGATTCTACGCCCTCGAATTAGTAAGAAAAATTTTACTTTCCGATCGGGGCAAAAAAAAAAGTTGCGATTGGTTGCCTAGTGTAATCAATTACTTTGAAATCCATTTTTTCCTTAATAAAAAACTACCAATAAAAAAAAATAGAATTTCTATTAATATGGCGTCGACCACTTCAGATCCACGCTAGGGTAAGCGGTTCATCCTCCCTCACTCTTGTTATTAGGGTGGAGAGACATAATAACTTTTCTTCTTGTCCTTTTTCTTCTTCTTCTTTTTCTTTTTCTTCTATTTCTCCTTTTTTTCCACATATGTAAGTTTTGATGATCTGTGAAAATTTGGGTTCAAATCAGACCTGAGTGACGAAGCGAAGAAAATGTGCGTCTCCAGGGGGGGCACGTAGCCACAGATTAGTACAACTACCACTCTAATAAGCTTATAAGGTATAAAACTCGGTATAAAACACCTTAATAAAAAAGTCCCTGAAAAAATATAAACAGTTGTATAAAACATTCTTTAAACTCGTTCAGAAACTTTTTTGTAAAGGTTTTATACCTTATTCAGGGCGCCGTAACTAGGGACAAAGGGGGCTTAGCGTAAAAAATCTGTCTACGCTGTTGTTTCGGCAAAAAAAATTTATTTATATTGTTGGAAAACTGAATAAGCTTGCCCCCCAAGAGCAATCCTGCGGTAGCCCCTGGCGAGGTGGTAGAAGCCCAAAAATCCTATAAGAAGACATCACAATAAAAAACGAAAAATAAAATAAAAATAAAAAACAACGAAAAACCACTTTCAGTGGGGGAGTTTATTTTATCGCATGTATGGCTCAGACCCCATTAGCCCCCTCTGTCTACAGGGTGTCCCAGAACTCGCGTCCATCCTTGAAGGGGCACATAATATATCAAAAACTATGATACAAAAGTTATATAAACATAGGGCCGCAAATCGGTTCTAATGGAGGCCCAATAAATGTAGGTCCCTTAAATAAAAGCCAAAAAAAGCGCCAATAAAATAATTTGACACTGTAGAGCAATTCCACATTAAAAACTAAGAAAACAATTTTGTTACACCTTGGCCCAAAAATAAATATTAATTGAAGTATGAACTCTTAAATAGTAACACTTTTTATGTCCTGTAATTTTTGTTTTATGGATTTTCCTTGCAAACAGTTGCTAATACGGTATTATACTAAAATAATCTTTTCGTGTATTTTTACTTAAAGAATCCATAATTTGAAAAAATAATGCAAAAAAATTACACTGAAAATGTTTCGGGCAAAAATGTGGTAAGCCATGTGGTAAGACAAAAATGTGGTAAGCCATGTGCACAGACATTTTGCACGCCTAGGCGCGCTTTCGGTAAAATTTACAAACAAAAATAAATTAAAATAATTGACCTTAATAATACTAAACCATCTACAAAACCTTTTCCCTCTAGCTCAAAGGGCTCCAGAGATATTAAACAAAAAACGCAATATTTGGTATACCCTTTAATAGGCCATAACTCGCTTAGGAGCGATTTGCGGGTCTACGTTTATATAAACTTTTTCTAAATATTTTTTGATGTAGTAGGTATATACACATAATATGTGTACATACATATATACATATTATGTGTTCCTTTAAGGATGGACGCGAGTTTTGGGACATCCTGCAAAATACTTGTCAGCAATATACAACAATTTCACATAAAAGTAGAAATCAATCAAATCGAACAGAGCGAAGGTAATTTTATTGGGAACCCCTAAGGGAGGGACGGTTTAAGCACAACTTTTCCAATGATCAAGTAGGAAGTTTTTTTTACTAAAGAAAAAACAAGTGATGACTAGAAAAAGCCTATTAGATCAATCCCAGATAGCACAAAGTGATACTTTGGACGTCCATTGGACGTATGTTCATGGACGGCTGTATGTCCATAGAATGCCCATTTTTTCTGTCTGTCTATCGGTAGGTCTGTCTTTCTGTATCCACGATAACTTAAGAACGGTTTGAGCTAGCGAATTGAAATTTGTTATGCAGCAAAATTTAAAAACCACCTAAAAGGTAAAATAAAATTACACAAAAATGTTATTATCATTTTTTCATGCCCCCCCCCCCTTTCTGGACATAACTTTTTTTATGAGAAAGTATTTTTTATGAGAAAGTATTCTTGGCTGGTTTAATATGAACTTACAAGACCATTATTAAACCTTACATCCATAAACTCTAAAATTGACGTGTAACAGTATAAACCGTATTATTTTTAAAGTAAATAAGTCATATACAGTGTGACAATGTATATGGCACCACGAGACATATAGCTTAAAAAATTATGGGCGTAAAATGGACACTGAATGGACGTCCACTAATAGCCGTTCAAAGGATGTAAATATATGGACTTTTTACATAGTACATCCATTATTAGTCCGTGGACCAATTGGTCCATTACATTAAGTACATTAATGTACTTAAAAGGGACTTACTTACATTAATGTACTTAAAAGGGACTTAAAATGGACGTCCATTGGACGACCGGTGCTATATGGGATCTTTCCCAACTTTTTATTTGATATCAAATAGGTAATACTAATTATAATTAGCTGATAATGATCAGCTATATTCAAATTTTTAATTTATTAACTTTTTTGATGTAACTATGTTTTTTTGTATAGTCCACCCTAATAAGCAGTCCACCCTTGCTCACCCTCGTTATGCCATTATGGCGATCGGCGTCTCGACGTTGAGGCGGAGCGATACATTCACCCCTCTTTTATTGAAGGGAGGGGCTTATTTACTGGGCCTACTGAATCATTGCCTACTGTTCATTTAGAACAACAGTGCACTGCATTTCTAAGGAGAAATCACGTACACCCTACAATTTTTCGGAAAAATATATTTGGTTATACTTTAACGCACGGACCTGTGGCTACGGGAAATATGTATGAAATGTGTGTGCAAGTGGGAGGCCCGTTGCAGGCACGCACGCCTTATAACGCTTTTGAGGGAAAGAAGAGAGCGCGAATGACTTCTCCCCCTTTCGTCGGAGACTTTGTTTCATGCGGAGAACTATATATGTAGATACCCAACAAGCAATTTTGCGGCGGTCGCCTATCGGGAAAATAATGACAATCATCGCATTAAGCTTTGGGCTCCTCGCCTGCCCGAGGAAGACTGCCGATCGAGAAAGTAATGGCAAACGACCAACGCATTAAGCCTTTGACCCTATCAGGAAAGTAATCACACATATGCACCCAGACGTTAACTGCTGATACAATTGGCCGATGTCGCCATAAACTGTACCAGTACGTTGTATTGTGTCAATATCCTGCAAAAAAATTAATTACCCAGTCCGCAGACTCACGTCAAAATGACGTCAAAATTTGGTGATTACTGGTCAATAGACGCCAGTCGACCAATTTCCGACGAAATTTTGACGTTAGTTAATTGACGAATTTCTGACGTCATTTAATCACGTCATATTGCCGACTATTCTTGGTGATATAATATATTTTTATTATTTTTACTAAAATACTATAACTATAGTTATAACACCAACACGGAAAGAAATTAGTGGGCTCTGCGCTATACATTATAAGATATTTGGTAACAGTGACAAATTATAGTGATTTAAGCTATAGATTATAAGGGACACAATAACTAATAATGTTAAAAATAAATTGGAAACGATTATATATATTACAGACACGATTATATTTATTACAGGCACTATTATAAATTTACAGAAATTTTATTATATTATAAAAATTATTAGCACGGACAATAATTAAATCTATTTAAGCTATAAATGCCATACTATTTGTTATATTTTATTACTCACTAAACAATTAAAGTATTTCATATAAATTTTTACACTGACTGCCATAATTGTAAGAGAAAGCCTTGTATTTATATAATAAGCGATTATAATTTGCTTGGTATGTGTGTTATAGCGCTCCTAGCTATAATTTTTTTTCCGTGAACGACTTATATGCAATATGTAGTACTCGGAAAGTATTTTCTTAGTTATTTTGGTAAAGTAAAAACAATATATTATCAACAATAAAATATACCTATCGTTTATTGTTTAAGTAACTCCCTTTACTCACACAAACGCATATGCATATTATATGCAGCATATATATATATATATGGTACTTACACTTTTTTATAATTTATAATTTACGTAGCTACCTAAACTATAGTTGTATACCTACAGTTAAAGGCCTATCCAGAGGTTCGCATAACAAGCATAATACATAAGAATACAATGCCGTGATTGGCTTGATGTGCCGGCATGTGCACATCAAGCCAATCACGGCATCGCATTCTTATGTATTATGCTATTTATGCGAGCCTCTGGATAGACCTTAAGACGTGATATTCACATCATAATAGTTAGGATTTCATGACTTAAAAATGACGTCATATATATCACGTCAACGGTCTGTGACTTTAGGAGGTCATTTTCAGGTCATATTGTCGTGATATAGTCACGTCATGTCTGGAGAAAAGTCACCAGATTATGACGTCATTTTGACGAGGTTCTGCGGACTGGGTAGGATTCTTTTTATAAATCTATACGAAATGTAATTGATTTCTATACGAATTTTATATGTTTATACGTTTTTTTATGAAAATTCTGTCTTCTATGTCTATGTCTTCTATGTCTTCTATGTCTTTTATGCGTTTTTGTATGAAATTACATAGTATGTTTTTATACGAGATTTCATATATGATTTCTATATGTTTTTTTCTATATCTTTTTATACGAATTTTCATACAAGTTAGATTGTTCCCAATAAACAATGGTTCGGCGGCCGACGGTCGGTAAAGTGATGGCAAATGATCATCGCTATTTGACGTCAGCCCGACGTTGGAACGGCAAAATGATGGCAAACGATAATCGAAACACTACGTCGGCAACGTCGGGCCGCCCTCGGCAAATGATAATCGAAATACTACATCGGCTCAACGTCGGGCCGCCGTCGGCATCTGACTAAACAACCTAACAGCGGCATACTATCGCACTTTGGATCATTGATAAAGAAAATGCCGCCGATTAACCGATTATATATTTTTTACACATAATTTTTCAGTTTTGTTTTTTAAAACATTAATTATAATAATTATGCTTTTGATTTTTGCATTTTTACTTTTCCCAAGGAAAGTTTTGCGTTAGTAAAAAAAATGAAAAATTGTTATTGCTTTTTTTTAAGTTTCTTGGCGTTGTATCCAAAATATATTTTTATTTCCGTAAGTATCAAAAATATTCAGGGAGGGGTAAAATTTACCCCATGGGGTTAAAAACAATTGAAAAAAAAATCAGTTAAAAATTATAAAAAAAGGATTTTTTTTATTTTTTTTTATTTTTTTGATTTTTTTTTTGTTTTTGGTTTTTATTAACCTGGCCCTATAATTGGGGAAACTGTATACATATAAAATAATAATACTGCTAAAAAACTCGTATTGCATTTAAAAAAAAATTAAATTCTGGAAAACGTGTTTTTACCCCACACCGACTTTAACCAACCAGCCTAGAACTTTGGAGAATTAACCCGTAGTCCATAATTTAAGTATTTAGCTAAAAGCGTTCTTGAGTTATCGTGGTCACAAATTTTCCGGAAATACAGCCAATATAAAATACAAATACAAAATACTTATTGTACTTTTGTACAACATTAGATGGCGCCACCCTCTGTACGCTTTGACTACACTTTATTTTTAATTTAATATATCCTTATAAGGATCAATTCCTTTTAACGAAGAATGCATAAGTCATTATGGAAAATTTTGTACTAAAGCAGTACAAAATGTCTATGTTGCAATCTATAGATTGCACATGATTCATGTGCTGTCTGGAGTTAGAAGAGTTTTATACTGGTTTGGGCATAAATTCTCTGAAAGGCTAAAAAAATCAATAACAGCACCAAATTAGAATAAAAAGCTAGGTTTTTCATTACTGTTAGAAGAGTTTAAAATTGCATTTAAATTTTTAGAAAAAATCAAGTTCTATCATGATAGAATTATGCATAACCGTTTTTGAAAGTAATCTCCCTAAAAAGTTATGGGAGATTAAACTTTTTAAAAAAATGAAAAAACCATAATTTTCAAAAAAAAAATATTTTTTTCCCGAGTATTTTCCTTTTCGCATTAAAATGCGAAAAGAAAATCAAAAAAAAAAAGTAGATTTTTTTTTTTAATATTTTTTTTTATTTTTTTTTTATTTTTTTGTTTTTCAAATATGTTTTTTTTAACTTATTTGGGAAAATACAATATACAATTTGCTGCGATTAGTATATAATCGAATGTGTAGCAATACATATAGGTATTCACTGTTTTTTTTTTTATTTTTTTGTCGTCATTTTAATTTTACGACTTTTTTATATTCGTTTTTTTTTTTCGACTTTTTGATTAACCCTCGTAAATAGTGAAATCTAGTGAATTTGAGTGTTGTAGTTGGTTATTCTGTGGTTGGTATGACCTAAACATAACCTCAAAGTTGTCGATGCGGCTTTTGTGTAAGTTTCTTTTTAAATTCTGTATTATTAAGCTAAAATTTTAAAATCTTTCATTTGTATAGTGTTAAAAAGCATTTTAATATACTAATTTTAGCAGTGAACGTCATATAAAAAAAGAACCGTTGGAATTTACACCCAAAATATTGTCTTGTTTTTGTAAGTTTAACTAAAAATTAACCATTTAAAATGGAAGAAGGCAGTGGAGACGAGAAAAGGAAAAGAATGTCTTGTGGATTATATGTAAGTTGTCCACCACAAATAAAAACTGCCTTGGATACAGTTTTTGAATGTGGATATCATTTTGTAATTACTCAAATTACTCACCCAAGTTATTCGAGGGATCTTTTGGGTGGTAATCCACCTCCTGCAATAGGAAGAACAGATAGAGTCCTAAAAAGTAGTGAATGGGGAAGATTAGTAGTTGGTAAGTACCAAAATATACCATATCGATACCTTCATTCCGATACCACGATAATTGACTTTCGAACCAATATATCTTAAACGTGAAATAAAGATCAAGGCTGACGTGTATTTTTTTTTTAATAAAATACAGAGCATCACACAGACCATCTCCCCACGTCAGCCTTGATCTGATTGTTCTATTTTCATTTTCTGTGTTTTGTATAATCTGAAATACACAGTATTAGAATTTATCATTAGAATATACAAACTGTAATATCTGATACATGTTTTGAGTTATTTGTATATAAAATAGAGAAGTATTTTTTTTCTGATATGTGGAATTAGAACCAATAGATAGTGCATCAAAAACAGGTTTTAAAAAAGTCAAATACTTAAATTTTATTAAAACTTAATATATATTTTATTATAATGAAGGTATTGATATAGCATATAATATGACTTTTATATTATTATTATACAACAGTAAACGGCATAGCCGATGAAACTTTTCCTTAATTTATAAGCTATTATCACAATAAATATCAGTTATTTTTTGATTTAAGATATCACAAATATCACAGGCAGGGAAAGTAATGCAGGGTAATGGACCCACTGACATGTCAACCGTTCAAGCTCCTTATCTAGTCTATTTTTAAATTGATTTATTGTTGTCGCTGTTCCACTTATACACCACTCTGTTTGTTAAAAAGTTTTTTCTTGGCACAAATGCATCTCTAAGATGTTACCAAACTCAATCTCAACTCAACTCACTGGAGCCATGTTAATCCCCCTTGATAAAAGATGAAACATGCACCATGTTTTGCGATGTTTACGCATAGGAATTACAATTTCTGTATCAATCTCTTTCTTGAAAACAACTTGACAGAAAAGGACAGACTGCTATCAGGATTTATTAATTCTGGGGTTAGTGCTATGTTTAAACATGGTGATAGACATACATTTTCTGGTGTTTTTGTTTTATACCGAGATTCAGTCACATTATCCTCAATTTACAATTTAAACAAGGATCACTTAAGCCTCCATTAACCAATTAAGGACTGACCCATGAATTTATTGAATAATATATGAAATATTTATCAGATATTACTGAGGGGTAAGGGAGGGGGTAAGCTGCTGACAAAGTTTTGTACACCTCCAAAGATTACCTCGTTGCTAAGATTTCCTCTGAAAAGGAGGAAATCTTTAAAGATTTCCTTCAGATTACCTCAAAACCAAACCAAAAGTCCAAAGATTTCCTCCAGATTACATTCAGATTACCTCCAATTTGTACACCTGAATTACTCTGTGGTTTACCCCTCGTATATTACTATTATGTCCAAATAGGTAATTTTTACCGAGGGGTTAATCTGCCGCGTAATCTCTTGTACAAGCTCTGCGTAATCCTTCGTAATCTTACGTAATCTTGCGTAATCTTACGTAATCTTTCGTAATCTTACGTAATCTTTCGTAATCTTTCGTAATCTTACGTAATCTTGCGTAATCTTGAGTAATCTTACGTAATCTTGCGTAATCTTACGTAATCTATGGCTTTGCGTAATCTTTGTATACGAAATTTCGGGAGATTAACCCCTCGATTTTTACTAAAAAAAAAAAATTCGACAAAATTTTGACGTTTTCGCTTGTTAAGTGATATTATGAGCTGTTTCATCAAGCAAGTGAGTGATAAATCGCACATTAAATATTTTTACAACAGGTTTTAATAGTATGTGTTTGTGTGTAGAATATAGTTATGTTTCATAAAATAAACTACACAGTATATTCACACATCCAATATTCGAATCTGTTATGAAAATATTCACTGTGCAATTTTTAATTTACTCTCTTGCTTGATGAAACAGACCATAGTAGTAAAATGTAAACAATTTACTCACTAGAAATAAAAAACCATAATTTTTGCATATTCTATGCCATAAATAAATAAACTGGAAACTACATGCAATTTAAAATACTCCCTACAAAAATCCGTAAATGAATATTTAAATGGTAGTTCTTCTTATATTTTTAGCTGAACTAACTCAATCATTAGATGTAGACAGTGAAATAGAATCAATAGCTGAAAAGGATAAGTCAATTCTTCTCCAGGAAATTGGCTTTTCAGCACATTTAGGAGTCCCAGCTATACTACTTTATTTGACAAAACCAAATAATATAAATCTAGCAAGAATTTTAAATGATAAAATTGTGGCAGCTGATAACAATTGCAATTTTTGGGTTTCCATACCTATGGTTCATCCTTCAAGATATAGTCCTTTAGCTGATCAGCCTTACGATACATGGGAATGGTGGAACGATTTAAGGACATTTTGTCACTATGATAGAAGATTAGGTAAATACACACATTAAAAAATAAGCAGAAAATTCTTAAGCTAAGGTTAGCTGCTAAAATTAAAAAAAAAATCTGTCTGTTGGTCTAAACCTCTAAATGTTTAAATCTCTAAATGTCTAAACATGTTATGACTATGGTCTGTTTCATCAAGCAAGAGAGTTAATTAAAAATCGCACAGTGAATATTTTCAAAACAGATTCGAATATTGGATGTGCAAATATACTGCGTAGTTTATTTTATAAAACATAACTATATTCTATGCACAAATATATACTATTCAAACCTGTTGTAAAAATATTTACTGTGCGATTTTTAATTTACTCTCTTGCTTGACGAAACAGACCATAGGCATTCTAGTTTTCAAAATTTCAATGATTGGAATAACAAAGTTTTTTTTTAATTTGTGGGATTTTTGGATCGGGATTGGGTTCCAATCCCGATCCTGAAATCGCAATCAAAATTTTATTAAAAATAAAATAGGACATTTAAGGTTTGATTGCCCAGTTACATACTATGCATATTGCAGATCTATATCTATAAATCGAAAAATCCTAAAAAGTCCAAACCAAATTTTTTTTTAAAGTTACTTAGAAACATACACAGGGCCGGCCTTTGCATTTCAGCGCCCTGAAGCAAGCCTTGAACTTTGCGCCACTAAGAAAAAAAAAACACCCTCAAAACAAAAAAAGCTTTGTCCCTGGCGGTTTCATCCAAAACTTGGCGCCCCTAAAAAAAATGGCACCCAAAAAAAAACCCTCAAGAAAAAAATCTTTGTCCCTGACGCTTTCTACCAAACAACTTGACCCCCCTACAAAATAAATAAAAATTGCCGCCCGAAAAAAAATACCCACACGAAAAAAAGTTTCGTCTCTGACGGTTTCTACCAAACTTGGCGCCCCTACAATATTAGAATTGGCGCCCAAAAAGATCCCTCGCGAAAAAAAGCTTTGTCCCTGACAGTTTCTACGAAACTTGGCGCTCCTACAAAATTAAAATTGCCGCCCAAAAAAAAAAGCTTTAAAAAAGTCCCTGATGGTCAAAAAAAAATCACATTCTTAAAAAAAAAGCTCAGACTAAAAAAATCGCCCCTCGGCGGCACCCCTCTGGACTCGCCCTGAAGCAGGGGTTTACTTGATTCATAGAAAGGTCGGCTCTGAACATACATGAATATTTCTTTCTAAAATTTGTTGATATTATTTTTAGGATTTCGGGATTTTTCGATAAAGGGAAAAGTAAAATAAATATAGGTACTATTTTATAGATAACTGAATTATCTTGCATATTTAACATTTTTTTCCTTAGAAACAACTAGCGCGTTGCACAAAAGTAATTTTTTTACGTAATTTGCAAAAGGTTAGTTTTTTCCCCAACATTTTTCTGAGGGGATTAAACGTGTTAAAAAGGGAATGTTTCGTAATAATTTCTTTAAAAAAATCAAACCATATTAGTTTACAGATAATTTCATGATAAATAAACGTAAATTATACTTTTAAACTAATTTTAAATTGTTTCCAGACCGGTGTGCGCAGTTCATATTAAAATTATTTGGGTTATGCTATTTACTTGTTCAAAATTTCAAGTTGATATTTTGAGCCATTCAAAAGTTTAAGGAGGCGGACTTTATATACACACTGTATACTTTTTTTATTAGGTCTCGTTTTGGAACTACCAGACATGCAGAACCTACCTCCAGCTTGTGAGCTAGACAGATGGATTGGTGAACCTGTTAAAGCTTTAATAATTAAAACTTCGCAGTTTATATTAAATCAGTACAACAAACCAGTTTTACCGAAGGCTCAGCAAGAGATTATAAGGAGGTTCATGACTGTGGATGTCCAGTATATTATTAAAGCAGATATCGACTGTGATTTTGGTTTGTATCAAACTTACATGAACTTCCTAGGGAAGAAATTGTTCAGTAATGATACAATGACTGAGTTTTCTCAAGGGTAAGTAACTATAGGTATTGTGCCTCTCACTGGCACGCATCCTGCCTATCAGATCCATAAAAATCGGGGTATATTTTAAAGTTTTTCACCCGGATTTTACAAAAAATTCAACTCGGAAGTACTGTAGAGTAAACTCGAGAGTAGATTTAAAATAAATACTGTTATAATATAACAGTTATATAATAGTTATTTATGGTACTAGTGGGTAAAGTAAGATATTGCCCATGAGAAAATTAACCTGCGAGGCGTCAGCCAAGCAGGTTAATTTTCGAGAGGGCAATATCGGTTTACCCATGAGTGCCGCACAAGGTTTTATCCAATAAATAGCGAAGAAATTCATATTTTTATTAAAAATTTTAATGACATTTACAAGAAAATAATTTGACAAGTGACAGTTGAATGGGTAAAATAAATAATAATCCACTCAATAAAGTAAAAGCCACGCGGGGGTTATTATTGAGCTAATCTATTTAAAATAAAGCTGGTAATTCTCTCATTATCTGTATGTATTGGATAAAATATATTTATTTTATTTAATGGTAGTTAATTGATAGAAATATTTTTTAGATTTTCAGTCTGTGTTCCTCATATTTCCGATTTCAATTTTCTGCCGAATTCCTTTGACTGTCTCAGATCTGTGTGCCACACTTTACCTTTGATCTTTAATAAAAATATTTTACAGGGTGTCCAGTAGAAAACCTGGAAAAGTCAGAAAACTTGGCTAGTCAGGGAATTTTATATTTGTTCCTACCGTAAAACCTGACAACTTTGCCCAGGTAAATGTGGTTTACTGCTAGGTTTACATTTTCGTAAAAAAAGTTTTTAAAAGTAGGTAATTAAGCCAAATGATTGATTCATCCAATGTCAAGTTATCACATATGCACAGGCTCGCATAAGAACGTAATACATAACAATGCGATACCGTGATTGGCTTGATGTGCCGCCATGTATCTTGTAAGCCAATCACGGTACCGCATTCTTATGTTTTATGTTCTTATGCAAGCTTCTGGATATGCCTTTAATCAAGTCAAAGTGTATAATTTCTAACTTAACGATAATTACGAGAAAACAAAATAAAAAAGGGCTGGGCAAAGTTGCATCCAAAACTGCAACTTTGCCCACAATACAAAAAAATTACTGTGAGACAATTTTAACAATGCTTAGTACCCCTTTGCTCACTGTATACGTTTTTAAAAAGGTTATTCACTGTATAGGGATGCATTAAAAAAATTAAAAAGTGAGGAAGATATTTTTTTATTAAAAAAACTACAAAAATAAAAAAAAATCATTATATGACAAGTATAACATGATATTTTATTTAAGCTTAAAACTTCTCTCTTAAACAGAATTTGAACATAAACAAAGGCACATGTTTCTTCTTTAAAATATTACAACACAAAACAGAACTAGTTTTTAAAATGAATAAAAACTGGCATGCCAAAATTTAAGAGGTGATTCTACATCAAAAAACGTTCTACTGTACAAGTAAAGCAAAACCGTGATAACATTATGTTTTAAGCCTCCACTCGACTCGACCCAACCCGACTTGACCTGACCCGACTTGACCCGACCCGACCCGACGCGACTCGAACGTATTTAACAATAATCCCAGCCGAGAACTCGGTGATCACATCCCAGAACTTTAAATTTATGTGACAGCCGATAACTCATTGCGAGCGTTATATATTTTGGGATACTTTTTTGTTGTTTTTTCGTAAAGGTTTTTCTTGTAACAGTTTCAGCCCTCTACCCCCCAGCCTTTTAATGTTAAAATCACTAATTTTAATTAATTTTTCTTTTGCAAAGGCCGCCCCCTTAACATAAGCTTAAATGTTATATCACTATATTGGTTTCAATATGCAAAGAAATACCTGGTCCAAATTTCATTAAAATATTGCAATAAATAAAGTCACAGCAAACCGTAGCTTTCAGTGCTAAAAACCGCAAAAATATTCCCGATATTTGCTTACCTGATTTTGAAGTACAACAGTAGCAACTGTCGAAGTACTGAGCGCATCTCGACACTTCTAGAAATCGAACTGCTAACATCAAACCTTTCTGCTACATTACCACGTTTGGACTTAAAGTTGTCAGGTTTTACGGTACCACATCTTTAAAGCTAATTATCTCTCAAAAGTAACAAAATGCAAAACGTTATATTCTTAAATTTTTAACCTAATTAAAATTCTAATAAGTAACAATTACAAGCAAATGTTCTCTTCTGAAAGCAAATCCTTCTTCTGAATCAAAAGTTTTACAATTTAATCCTAAATTAAAACAATAATTCAGTTGATCATACCTTTAATATATACGCTTCTTTTAATAACTGCAATTTATTCAATGCTGCATAACTTTTAACTAGGGTAATCATCCAGAAATGTTAAAATCGAGCCCCATTTTTGTCTCTAGAAAATAATAAGAAATTACATATACATACATTATGAATAAAATAGTAAAATAGAAATGTACCTTTATAACCTTGTATGTTGTTAACCATTCAGTTTAATTTGAGTTTAATAACATAAAAATATTTAAAATTCTGACCATATTTTTGACAAATAAGTTAAAAGTAAGGTTAATCAATGACATAGCCCCGATGCCAAGTTAAATTTCCCTGTTTGAATACTGTATTTATGAATAAATTTTTAATTTTATCAAAAATAGTATACTATAAATTCCATTTACTTTAAGTTTTATTGGTTCTACTCCACATGCTACTAATAAAATTGATAAAACTTAGTTCAGAGTATAGATACAATCATTCAAAATTGTATATACCTCATTAATTCGTGAAAATAAAGAAGAAATTCCAGCCTGACTGTCCAGAAATAATTCATATTAAGCAAAAATGGACCATTGTCTCGGCTGTTTAAAATAAGATAAAAAACATATTTTGTAGCGATTGAATTTTCTTTCTTACACGTTATTATGCTTAACACTCTTTAGAAACGTAAGTTTATTAATGATTAACAGTCATCGGCGAATTTCCAGTGCTCGCATAGGCGCCGCATCGATTCTATCGTTGACGCGAGGTTTTAAATATTTACATTTTTATTTTCTTCGAAAAACACCGATATATTTACATATTTATAGTTAATATGTATATTCAGTATTGTTGTGTGTAACAAATTAGTCGTCAAATGTTTCGATTTAGTGACCTTTATAAAAATTTCCCTCATAATTCGGCCAAATTATTCCGTAAGCCTATGTTTCTGTGTTTATTTTCAACGTTGATGAGTCATAACTGAATTTATTCCGATTAATGATGATTAACACTGTTTTTCTGCGATTAAACACTATTTTAACACGAATGTTTACAAGTTTACGTCAAAAAATTAGGTTATCTATTGACATTTTCGACGATGCAATTTAACAAAAAATTAACTTCAAAACGGCTCGATTTGATTAATTTTTAAGTTTAGGATGGGCAGTAAAATCCGTGAAGAAATTCTCTATGGCAACCGATGCGCAGATGTTTTCTGACGGTTCCCGTTGTCTGTCGCCTTGCTAACTTAAGACCTAGATCTAGTGTCCCTAGAAGTAACCAGTAAAAAGAGGCAATTTCTAAATATTTATTCGTTTTCTTTCAGCTGTGATGATTTTCTGCAACACCCTCTCCAACCTCTATCAGAACACCTAGAAACCAATATCTACGAGGTCTTTGAAAAAGATCAAATCAAATACGACACATACCAAAACGCAGTTTATAAGGCCCTGGAATCCTGGCCTAAAGACTCCAAATCGGACCCCGTCGTAATGGTGGTAGGGGCCGGCAGAGGGCCCTTAGTTCAGGCCGTTTTAAATGTTTCCTATACCTTACATCTTAAAGTTAAATTGTATGCTGTCGAAAAAAATCCGTATGCTGTAAATACTTTGATTGATAGAGTTAAGAATGAATGGAATAACAAAGTAACTTTAGTACACTGTGATATGAGATATTTTAATCCTCCTGAAAAAGCTGATATTTTAGTTTCAGAATTATTAGGTAAGTTTCAAGCTTAAAAGCATACCCTGAAAAAGCTGATATTTTAGTTTTATAATTATTATTTCATTTTAAGGGGGGGGGGGCATCCATAAGGAAAAAATTGCGCTTTCACCAAAAATATAATTTTGAAGGTATTTCTATGCTAATATATCTCGCTGGGGGGGGGGGGGCATGGAAATTTCCAACAATTTTTCTTTGTTTCGTTTTTTTTAATATATTAATAACAATCGAGTTAATTCAAAAATAGCCATGTTGGAAGTGAAATTGTTTTTTTCCATTTTTCAGCCAAATTATTCGTCGCATAATAAAAGTGGTTCTGAGAAAACTTGTAGCTCTTAATTTTTTTTATGTTTTATATATTATAAATTTCTACTTGGTTACAGAAGGCGTAACTCGACTTTCAGCGCCCACAACGGTAACAAAATATATAAAACTTATAGAGAATTTCAAGAGCTCCAAGTTTGCTCATAACCACTTTTATGAATAATTTCGCTGAAAAATCGAAAAAAACAATTTCACGCCCAACATGACCATTTTTGAATATTTATAACTCGATTGTTATATTAAAAAAAAATGATCCCAACAAGAATTGTTGGAAAATTTCTCCTTAACAAAATTGGTTATATGCATTTTTATCCTAAGATGCATATTTAGCGAGGTAACCTTACTCACTTCTACAGTTATGATGCAGTGTTTAAATTCCAGTGTTGGACTAAAGGAGGGCGGCCAGGTGGTGATAAGAACTCTAAAAGTAGGTTATCGTGCCTGGCCGCCCCCTTAGTGGATTTTGAGTAATATAAATGTAGAACTCCAAAGCTTAGGAAAAGACAAAGTTAATGAATCTTTCTTAAAAAATGCCTAAGTTATAAGCAATAACGAAAAGCATATAATTAAAATCAAGACACTATTTGGCATATACCCCCACACCCCCACACCCTAGCCCACGATTTAAATTTGTCCTCAGATGAAAGTTTACTTTTTTGGGCTCATATAACCTGTCTCTAATAAAAATCGGGATTTACTCGAAATCTACGCGGTAGAAACTTTTTTAAATTAAAAATTCGGTTTGAGCACACAAAAATACTTAAGGCATGACAGCTTTAGGAGATTTTTTTGTAGACCAGTGTTATTTACATCATCAGAACAATAATAAATATAAATGTCATTAATCAATTGTTTGTAGGTTCATTTGGTGACAACGAATTATCCCCAGAATGTTTAGATGGTGCTCAAAGGTTCCTAAAACGAACAGGCATATCGATTCCGTATGCATACACCTCCTACATTGCCCCGATGCAGAGTTTAAAAATATTTAACGAAATTAAGCACAACAAGCACGAAAAATCTTTACAAACGGCCTACGAAACGCCGTATGTCGTACATTTGGCAAATTATTACAAAATTGCTTCACCAAAGGTAACATCCAACTTTTAAAATATATAATTATGAACCCTAACCAAGGAGGTTTAAATTAAAATACGAAAAAATGTGTACCCTGGTAGAAAATTACATAAATCTAACTTAACATAACATTAGATTAATGATATTTTTATGTTTAGTCTCAAACGTTATACAAAAACGTTATAAAATATATAAATCTAGCCTTAAAAACTATCATTTGACAAAAACATTATAAAATATATAAATCTAACCTTAAAAACTAACGTTTGACAAAAACGTTATAAAATACATAAATCTAACGTTAGTTTCCTAACTAAATTCTAACCTTTTTCTAACCTTATTCTAACTTTAAATATTTTTTAAATTTCCATTATTAATACGTAAGCTATAGTAGAAAATACTCATTTCAGACCGCTATGTGCCTAGGTTTGATAAATATTTATTATTTCTATTAGTTTAAAAAAAAATATCCCCCAAAAGTCAAAATTATAGTAAGTCTGGCAACGCTGTACTATAATTGAAAAAATATT
This sequence comes from Brachypterus glaber, assembly GCA_958510825.1. NCBI lineage: Eukaryota > Metazoa > Arthropoda > Insecta > Coleoptera > Kateretidae > Brachypterus > Brachypterus glaber. The sequence continues at coordinate 13,742,487 of OY294045.1, forward strand.
TTAAGATTCTGAATGTATAAATAAATATTAACTAACTAAATATAAAGTTTTTCTGAGAGGTAAACGTATTTATCAAAGTATAACAGGATATTACACGAAAAATATTTAGGGCCACCTAAAAAGATGGCTATTTTATAAATAAATGTAACGAACTTATGTTTAAACATATTGTGATTGTTAAAATATATTAAGATTTATTTATATGAATAAATTTGTCTCCACTCCAGCTGCCATTTTATGATGCAGGTAGAAATGTCCCAATTTGGCCACGCCCCGTCCAAAAAACATAAATTAAACGTACTTATAACGTATTTTTAACTTAAAAATCTAACTTTAGATTAACCTTTGTAACTAACGTTTGATTCTAACGTTAAAAATCGGGACATTTGTACATATTTTATAACGTACTTTTACACAGTTTTCTAACATTGGAAAAACGTTATTCTAACGTTCAATTGCTACTAGGGTACACTATACAAATAAAATGAAAAATCTTCTAATTTTAATATTTAATCCTGTTTTTATGATTTTTTTTTATTTTACATATTATTTTAATAACTTAAGACGTTTTTTAAAGCAAGAATGTTTGGTTAATTTATATCATCGTGGTGTTTGCAGTCTTATAGGAACATATGTCCGGAAACGAACCCTAAGGGAGTTACGCCCCCTTAAAATTGTAATAAAAATAAGGTTTTTAATTAATAACTCTGGTACCCTTTGAGATAGAGCGACGAGGTTTTGCATGTGAACTAACCTTAATAAGGCCCATCTCCTTATGTTATTTTCATTACTTATTTTAACCAGGGGCGTGCGAAACGGGAGGGCGGGCTTATAAGTTTTTTGTCACAAACTTTTTTCAGGGTAGTTTTTTAAATGTTTACAATATTTTCGTGAAAATTGGTCTATAGAGGTTTTAGAGGTCGCCGAAGCGGAATCTTATAATAAAATTTTTAAGGGTTGCTGAAATTAAATCTGAGAATAAAAATGTTATAACTTTACCCCGCGGGGCAGGCAGCAATAATTTTTAAATGTTTACAATATCTTCGTGAAAATTGGTACCTATATAAAGATTTTTGAGCTCGGTAAAACTGTTTCTGATAATAAAAAATCCAACTTCGCCCACGGAGGCTGGGGAAATGCTATGAATTTTTTTTTAGGATTCAAGTAAAGTTGTTTTAGGAATGCTATTAAAAATCTTATAAATATGTATTAGTTTATTTTTAATACAATTCTTACGAGTTTGGAAGAAGTATTTTACGCACATTTATTTACTACATTTTAGATATTTGTATTGTCTTCAAAGTCACCAAATGGTGTACTTTCCTGTTGTCTTTTTTTTAATTTTCATGTAACATAATGCTATAATAGTAAATGTTTACTATTATAGTATATATTCATACAATAGGAAGAATTATTGCTGTGCGACGATCTATAGTAAAATAAAGGCCTTACACTGTTGCCTTTGTTTTATATTCATTCATAACAGTTGTTAATCTCTGATGGTTTATTCAAAAATTTGCACATTTGGCGTAGATATGCATGCGTAAGCAATTAGCGTGAAGATCAAGATTTTCAATTTTAATGCAAGATCTTGGCAAAATAAGCGAACAAAGTTAACTTGACAACAAGATAGTGGGCTACCAACCTTGTACAGAGCGGTCCAAAAGTCACCCCCCCCTCTTAACTTTTGAACCAGAGATATCGACTTCAAATTTGGAACTTTTAAATAAGACAACTTAAACTATATTTTAGCATATATTTAATACTTTCAGCTCTTAAAATGTGGGCAGGGGGGCATGGGGACACATTTTTTTAAATGGAAAGGGGGTCGTGTAATAAATAATTTTAAAGCTTATAAAATTCTCCATTTAACTCCATATTTTTAAATTTAAAAAACTATTTTTTTTGGCTTTAAAATGGGGTTGAAAATGGGTATTAATGTCAAAATTCCTCTAAAAGAAAAACAAATAATTTTTTAAAAATGCCTAATTTTATCATAAAAAAATGTTAATTATAGATTAGATTAGATTAGATTAATGTTTATTGTTTTTAAAAAATTTATAATTTTTACAACAACTGTGCATAAAACACAAATATATCATTCATTAATGATAAACGATCTTAGTCTAATTACATTAGCTATATAAGAATATATTAATTTGATTTTAGCTGAGTTTAAAGTACTGAGCATATACTAAGCCATTTAAATCTCTCAGGCCACTTATATAAGCATATATGAGAGGTTCATATATGGGACATTTAAAGAATAAGTGCGACAAATTTTCAACTTCATTTTTATTACAGAGGGAACAAATTTCTTCCAGATTTATAGCAGGAACCACGGTAGACGAGTTTTAATGACTTGATATTACAGGTTCTAATCTGTACAATTATTCTTATGAGCCCGATATGCTCCCGCAGTTGTAAATAATGGGAGCTATTTGAACGTAGGAATTGATACAGTTGGCAGAAAGTACCGGAACTAAGTTTCTCTAAATCTTGATTAGTTAAATAAGTTTTATATTCTTCTAGGAATAGTTGAAAATTTTGTTTGAGGTGTCGATAAGTTAGGTTTTCTAAAATATTAGGTCGATTTATTTTAACAAAGATATTTCAAATATTTGAAAGCCAGTTGTAGCGATCAGGTAGGTTTTGTAAGTTTTTCAGTCTCATAAAACAGATTTTGGGGTAGCGATCGTTATCCATTGATAATATTTTTAGAGTCCATGAGAGTGTTAGCTTAAATATGGTATGCATTAAGTGAGTAGAGTTAGTTTCAAGACGGACAATGTAATCAGGTGTATTTAGTGGTAGGTTTAAAAGTCTTTTATAAAAAAAGACTTGGACTCTTTCCACCAACTCTGGGTATCTAAGCGCCCAAACCGGGGCAGCATGCATTAACGTACTTAGGACAATGGAGTTAAAGAGGGTTACCCTAGCGTCCCATGAACTGATTTTAGATCTAGCCATAATTTTCAGCACCGCTGCAATGGCTGCCTTTGAGCGCATAACGGATGACCTAGCCATCTCTATGAACTGGTTTGATGAAGAAAAAGGAACACCTAAGTATGTATATAAATTTACAGATTCTAGGGTTTCATTATTTAAAAGAAATTTATTTTTTGCTTGAAATCCCCCTTTGCTAAAGCGTACTACTTTGGTTTTAGATATATTGACGGACAATTTATTGATGGCACAATATTGTTCCAAGACTTTTAATTTTTTACAGAGGTCTACTTGTGAGCTAGCAAGGATGACCAGGTCATCCGCGTATAGCAGTAGTAGTATATCAATAATGTTGTCAATATTTAAGCCAACACAACCATTGCAGCGGAGAAATGATTCCAGATCCGAGATAAATATTTGAAAAAGCATGGAACTAAAGGGTTCACCCTGTAGAACACCCTCAGGGATTTCAAAGCCTTTGGTAAATTCACCGTCAACTCGGACTTTCATATGTGCTTTATTATATAGTTTGATTAAGATTCTAATTAGTTTGGGGGATATACCCAGTGAGTACATTTTTCGTCATAGAATTTGATGATCGATAGAGTCGAATGCTCTCCTGTAATCAATAAAAATTGCTTAAATAGTATTTCCCTTAAACCTTAGATTTATTTGAATAGAAGTGTGAAGCGTGAAAATATTATCAAGGCACCCTCGCTTTTTTCGAAATCCGCTTTGATTTTCAGGTATGATTTTATTGTCGTCACACCATTGCGTTAGTCGTTGAAGTAGGATGGAGGTAAAAAGTTTTAGCGTGCAATTTGCAAGAGCAATACCGCGGTAGTTTGCTGGGTCATTGGTTGGACCTTTTTTATAGACCATGGTCAGGATTATTTCTGACCAACTACTAGGTAATATTTCGTTATAGAGGATTGAGTTAAACATTTTCAGAAGGTAAGTAATCCAATTATTTGGTAGATTTTTAAAAAATTCATATGACAAACCATCCATTCCAGCTGATTTGTTATTTTTGGATTTTGAAAGGATTGTGCGTAGTTCAGTTTCTGTTATTGATGAGTCTAAATAGGGATCTAGGGTGCCAAAGTATATTGTATTATCACACAATTTTTCCTTAAAAATGGAGGAGTAATAAGTTTCCCAGGAATTTATGTTTAAATTGAAATTTTGTTTGTGAGATCTATACTGTTTGATAGTTTTCCAAAAACAGGTGCTATTTTTAACATTACTGAGTTTTTCTAGTATTGTTTTTTCATGAGTGTTTTTTTTGAGAGAAATTAATTTTTTATACTCTTTTTTAGCATTTAGAAAAATTGTTTTATAAGGATCTGTAAAATAATTATTTTTAGCATTTTTTAAATTAGATTTAAGGGCTTTTTTAGCATGGCGACAATCACAGTCAAACCAAGGTTTATTCGTAAAAACATACTCCTTACTAAAATTTATATTTTTTGTTAGACCTATATTATTAGAGATATTTTTAATAGCGGACAGCATGTTGTTGTAATCATTTTCAATGTTATTAGAAAACTGTATGTCAGTAGATTCCAGAGCATTCATATATTGAAGGGAAAGAGATGGGTCCCATTTTAAGATTTTAAAGTATTTTTTATGAAATGTGGTGTTGATATTGCACTTTTGTGTTGGCTGCCTTATAGTTATTTTAACTGGAAAGTGGGGAGATGAAGTAACTAAGTAGTTCATAACTTGCATATCAATTACTCTGTGTAGGCTATTTGAGGTTACCCATGCAAGATCAATTGCGCTACTACCTAGGGTACTAATATAAGTAAAGCTACCGGGATAGTCAAAATGTTAATTATACTTTTAAACTAATTTTAGTTGACATAAATAAAAATTTATAAAAAAAAAACTTAAAAAATCGAATGTTTTAGCACAAAAAATTGAAAAATCAAAACCTTAAAAATCATTTTTAAAAAATTTAAAAATGTTAGTTTAAATAGAGAATTTTATAAGCTTTAAAATGACCCACACACGACCCCCCTTTCCATTTAAAAAAATGTCCCCCCATGCCCCCCTGCCCACATTTTAAGAGCTGAAAATATCAAATATTTGCTAAAAGATAGTTTAAGTTGTCTTATTTAAGAGTTCTAAATTTGAAGTCGATATCTCAACTCGTTCAAAAGTTAAAAGGGGGGGGGGGTGACTTTTGGACCGCACTGTATAGTTAGATAATGAATAAAATAGAATGACTGTATGTTGGTATAACTGGAAAAATTAAATACTATCGCATAGTAATATTTTTTCTAGACAACGGTTTTTTTTATTAGCAATTCAATAAAATAATTTTTTTGTCGCCAAGTATTTCGCTTTATTATGTTAGTATTTAAAAAAAATTGGGTCAGCATCCTTTACAAAGGATGCTCAAAGAAATTTTAGCAAGTTAAGATGCGCTTAACGTTTTAATAGGGACAAACTTGCCTTAGTTGCTCTGAGCATCATATAGGATGCTTACCCATTTTAACTCTTAATAATATTTTTTTAGTGATAAAATTATTTTAGTACAAATCTGTGCCCTATTTCCAATTAATTACATAAAAAAAATCAGGTGGCCCGCTGGACCCCTATTTATTTCTGGCATGGGCGCTTAACGTGTTAATATGTGACGTAAGACTGCACACACCCTATATAAAATCAAATTTTATTATCTTAACTATAACATACTAGTATGGTTTGAAGAGTGTTGTTTAAGTGACGTCATAGTTAGTTGGTAAAGTAAAAGTAAAATCTTCTTAGAGGTTTTAAAGTTGATAGAGTTGTTTATTTTGCGATATTTGAATTTGAGAACCAAAAATGAGGGCTTCAACGAAAAAATTGGGCTAGTCCTGACTTTGCAAGAATATTTTTGCATAAAGCTTATAAATAACTTACTTTTATTTAACTCGTTTATCGTATCTATATTATCCACAAATGATATCTGACGATTGTTTAAAATAATATCAATAGAATTCATTCTTGCCGAGATTCTTGCAAAAGTGGCAAAACAATCTTGTACATAAGTCCGGCTTCCACAAAAACACTAACCTCTTCTTCATCGAAAAAATATGATTCGAAAAGGACAGAAATATGATAGAAAAGGATAGAAATACTTACTATGCGAGCAAACCACCTAGGGGTACATGGTTACTAAGAATAGTAAGTGTGACGTCATTGTTTGTTGTAGTTAACTAATAAAATGTGTGTAGTATGCTGTTCTTCATACTAGTATGTTATAATTTCGATAATAAAATTTGGTTTAAGTAAAAACAAAAAAATAATAATAAAAATTAATTATTTTTCTCTGACTTTTTGATCTGTTTTCGCAAAATAATGCCAGATTTGAATTAAAACATTGTTCCTTTTAGGAGTTATTCAAATTTACACATCCAAACTGGAGCGAAAGAATAAACAATACCAGATACAAAAGACTGAGCTTTAAATGTACACAAAATTGTGTTTTGTCCGGATTCGCGGGGTTTTTCGACACCCAGCTGTACAAGGATGTCATGTTGAGTATCCATCCGGAAACCCATTCCCCGGACATGGTTAGCTGGTTTCCAATAGTATTTCCTTTGATGGTAAGTTAATAAAATTGTACTACACCTTTTCAAGTTGTGTATAGGAAAGTGTAAATTGATATTCAGAATTTCAAGTTAAATTTCAGAAAGTTAAATTGTAATTCAGATTTGCAAGTTATATTTCAGAAAGTGTAAATTGTAATTCAGATTTACAATTTATATTTCAGAAAGTATAAATTAAATTTCAGAAAGTGTAAATTATATTTCAGAAAGCGTAAGTTGAAATTCAGAAAGTGTAAATTATATTTCAGAAATTATAACTTTATATTATTATTACAGAGTAAATTGTATTTCAGAAAGTGTAAATTGTATTTCAGAAAGTCCAAACCTAGCCATTTAGAAATTAATTTTGTTAAATGTTTAAGTTTATGTAAAAAATACATTTTTTTTTAATTTTAATTTATTGCTGTTCAATATTTAATACAGAATACATAATTGCTACTTTTTTAAAATTTTGTTGAATAAAATAATACGTTCCGAAATAAAAATTATGATTTCTGATTTACAAATTACGTTTCCTAAAATTCATTTACACTTTCTGAAATTGAATTTACAGATCCAAATTTAAATAAAATAACACATTCTGAAAATTAATTTCTACTTTCTGAAATATAATTTATACTTTCTGAATTTCAACTTACGCTTTCTGAAATATATATTACAAATCTGAATTTCAATTTATACTTTCTGAAATATAACTTGCAAATCTGGATTACAATTTACACTTTCTGAAATAAAATTTAAAAATCTGAATTACAATTTATGCTTTCTGAAATTTATTTTAAAAATCTGAATAACAAATTACACTGTCTGAAATTAATATTACACTTTCTGATTTACAACTTGAAAAGGTGTAGAGAAAAAAGGTTCCTATATCGTCGACTTGCAAGTAAAAGGCACTAAGTCACTTTTTTGCAAAAATGGGATTTTAATGGCACTGTAATTAATTTTTGATGATCTATGTATAGGTAAACCGAACTAACTTCTAGGTGGACTGCCAAGGGAGTTACCCACTAAGTCACTTAGTGCACTTAGTTTTACTTTAGATTATTTCAAATGTTTCTGGACTAAGCGACTTTCTAAAAAGAGTTAATTTATAAAAATAAGATTGCTTGAATCATTTATATGATACAATATCGCGTTATTTATTGTCCAAACGCATTCAAATTTTGCTATGTTAAAGTTGACGGAATAGAGACAGAACAGAAATAACAAGAATATAAAAAAAACTAAAGTTCGCGGCAAGTTCGGAAAACATCCCTTAGAAATGCACCGTGAAGTGTTTTATCATTAATAATGATTCATTATAATTATTGACTTTAGGAGATGCTTCTTTGCCGGCACAGCCGATGGCCTCTGAAAACTGTCTTAGTTCTGGCATAGTAAGCAGTTTCATATAATTAATACTAATTAATTATTTTTATTCATTTTGGAAACGTTCTTTAAACAATCAAAAAGTCTAAACCATTCTTTTAAAAATCTAGTTTTTGAAAATTTATGTAAATATCTTGTTTTCTACTTTATAGTTATACATTACGTTTAATTAATAGAAGGGTTTTAATTTTAAATAGTTGTTTTTTATATTATTTTATTGACGTAGTGCTCTTTACTTGTAAGCCGACGTCGTGGGCCTACAAGTAAAAGGCACTAAGTCCATGTCTTTTTTCAAATTTAGTTGAATTAAACTTCTTCAATTTTTCTTTATTTAACTGCAAATGGGACATTATTATGTCAACATGTCATTGCAATTTGCGGTAGTTTTTTCCCAAAAACAATTAATACAAAAATTAAAAAACAACAATGAAAGTTAAATTTTTCAATATCTCAAAACCATGTTTTTGGACTTAGTGCTCTTTACTTGTAAGCCGACGAAATATTTGTCCATATTTTCAAATTACCGTAAAACCTTGCAACTTTGCCCAGGTAAATGTGGTTTATTGCAAATTACATTTTTGTAAAAAAAAATCGGTAATGGTAGATTACAGGTCGACTCGGAAAATAGTACTTTTCCGAGACCATTTATAGGTCGAGGAAAAGTACCATTTTCCGGGAGACCTGTAAACTATTTTATTCGCAACTGTTTTTATTTAAAAATGAAGTAGTAATTTTTTATTAAAAAAACTACTGAAATAAAAAAATAATTCTATGACAAGTGTAACCTAACATTAAAGCTTAAAACTAATAAATAACTAGATGAAACGTTGCAATTACCCTGTCAAAACATCGGCACTAGCCATCTAGTTTGCAAAGTCCAAACTAGGTGTTTTGTTTGATTTTAAATTCTGTATTTTTAAAACATTATATTCTAGCAAAAAACTGTATATAACATTTTTTATAGGGCTTAAAAAGAGCTTTTATTTAAAATATAATTTTTTGAAATCGGGTTATAAATATTTGAGATATGCTAAAAAAACCTTTTACTGCTTTAAACGCCAATATCTCGAAAACAATGCGTTTTAGTAAAACGTTGTTTATAACATTTTTTGACCAATTTAAAATTATCTTTTATATAAGTGCTAAATTAACCAAATACAATAATAATTGCCTTAATTATAAACAAAAAACGCTAAAAATAGGAGTTTTACCCTATTTTTACCCCCTTACCCCCAATCGTTTACCCCCAAAATCTAATCAGCTCTTCGGAATACGATAAGAAACAATATGCAAAAAACCGCAAGTCGATATGTAGAAATGGAGTTTACACCCAGACAGACAGACAGACAGACAGACAGACGGACACAAAATTTTTTTTTACTGATTTCGACTCAGAATGGTCTAAAACGTCGAGAAATGTGAAAGAAACGTGGTCAAAGATTTTGACTTTTCGGCGAAGATTTCAATACATCGGCACTCTTAGTAGCACTAAGTGCCGATGTAAAAACACCAAACAGGTCTAGTTTTTAAAATAAAAATGTATAATTTTAATTAATTTTTATTCTGCAAATGCATTAGCTAAAATATTATATCACTATTTTAGTAACAATATGTAAAGGAATACCTAGTCTAAATTTCATTAATATATTACAATAAATAATGTCACAGCAAACCTTAACTTTCAGTGCTAAAAACCGCCAAAATATCGCCAATATTTTCTTACGTGATTTTGACAGTAGGGCAGCTGTCGAAGTACTGAGCGCGTCTTGACACTTCTATAAAGCGAACTGCTAACATCAAACCTTTCTACTACATTGCCTCGTTTAAAGAAAAAAAAAATTATATCACCTTGCAGATGGGCAAAGTTGTACCCTCTCTTTAATTAAATCTCACTTAATTCAAATTGGACTGCATATAAAAAAGATTGGGATTGAAAATTAGTAGACAGGTTTCTGTAAGGAGTGTTTTAAAATGCATTTAGTTTCCAAATTATTTATTTATGGCTTAGTATATGCAGAAATTATGTTTTTATATTTTCTAGCGAGTGAATTGTTCACATTTTGCTAATAATTTCGTCTAACAAGCGAAAACGTGTAAATTTTTTTGAATTTTTTTTTTTTTTTCAGTAAAAACAACTTAATTGGACTAATAATAGTATAATTAATAATAATAATAAATATTTCATATATTATACAATCAATTCATGGGTCAGTCCTTGATGTGTTAACATAATGGCAAAGGCACTTAATTTTTTAATAATAAAAATATTACTAAGATGGGGCAGGGTGGAGTTCTGTTAATGCGCACTCATGACTGATGAATGTTCATGAGACATTGTACGCGCTATACACTTTTTTTGTTATTGTTTCCCCAAGCCCTTTTATTTTTTATCTATTATTTTGACGGGTAAATGAAATATTAGTATATTATGTACCAAGTGAGAGAAGTTTAACATTTTTGACTTGCGTCAAATTGCGGGATGAGCGCGCTAAAATTTTATGAAAAAGCTACTTCCTTTAGTTAATTTTTCTTCAAGTTCTTCCCTCTTCAATACAAATCTGCCTACTGATTTTAATGAAACGGAAAACCCCACAGTACCCCACATCATTGATACAAATTCACCTCATACAGAACACTCGGAAACTTTAACACATAATAATTTAACAGTAAAAAGGAGAAATAAATATACCAATAACATCACCTGCTCATATAAATGTCTTGCCGAAATTGTACAATTAACTATAATTTTTATAAGTAGTTTACAAAATTACTAATTACTTTTGTTAATTTTTTTAATAAATATGTCATTTTAAAAAATAAACAATTTTATTGCGCAAGGCATATGCAACCTATAAAACATTGTCGTTTTACCTCTGGTAATCTATGATCTTTACGGTAATCTATGGGTTGTATAATCTATGGTTGAATATGATGGACCAATGATTTTCACTTTTCGAAGTGTTTTTTTGTAAAACATGTTTTATAGGTACTAATTTAGTTAATATTTTTTAATTTATCATGCAATAAATAAATTTGGTGCCTAAAGACACTTGTAAATAGCAATGTGATTTAATAATTATGGGAAATGTCAGATGCCAAAACAGCTGAATAAAAATTAATTATTAACCATTATGCAATTTCATTATTTTTAGAACCTCTGACGTCATAGGTAGAGAAATAATATTTCTACCAATGAAAAGAACAGTAATAAAGATGTGCTTTAGGCTGGTGGTGAAAAAAATAAATTCTTATTATTATTTTCAGGAACCTGTCCACGTCAAAGATGGTGATACAATTACAGTGTCATTTTGGAGAGCGGAATCAAGTGATAAAGTATGGTACGAATGGTGCTTAGAGGCGCCAATCAAATCTTCTATTATGAATCCCAATGGTAGATCGTATTTTATTAAAAAACATTAATTAAGTATAATTTCAAAAAAAAAGTATCCTTTATGCAGAATTGCTTAATTTTTTATAGGTATAAGTATAAATTAGAACAAAAAAAAAACACAATAATAAATTTTATGATAATTTATAAATTACTAATTATTTTCTAGTTTTTTTTTTCTGGAGTTTTATTAAATTATTTATGGAAAATTTACCTGACTTATGTCATATTCGGTTTTCAGTGGCAACCCTAATATATTATTAGAGCACGTTTTTGCAGTTAAAGTCAGTGACAGGCCTGTAGATGAAGCCCCCTTAATAAACCGGCTTTAAGGGCCCATGATTTTTTTATAAACTCCAAGATCATAACATGATCTTATAATATAGCCTATTATATTATATTGAAGTTTATTATACTTTATTATTAAAATTTTTTAAATTTATTTAATTAAAACTGTTTTTAAATAATTAATAATTATTTCAAGATTTTTTTGAAATTATCTCTTAATACGTGTATTTTAAAACTATTTTAAAGATTCTTAGTTTTGTTTATTTTTGTTAAACGAATTAGTGTTAATTTTTATAATGTTTTTAATATATATTTTTATTTTAAATTATATTAAAATATTTTTTATTCTTATAGGATATGAGGTAAGGAACCCTAAAAAATAAAGAAGCCTAAATTTAGGTCTCGTTAATAAAAAAAGCGATATTTTCGAAAGAAAAGTCATTGTTTTTATGTTAAAATAATTGATCAAACAAATCTGAGATTTTTTTTACAAATATTTATATTTTTTCAAGGAAACCTTTGAAAGGTTACCTTTCTAGTAATATTACTATGTATTGATTCCAATAAAATTGTTTTGTTGACATTGTCGACGAGAGTTATTTATATAGATGTAAATAACCATTAAAAAGACAATATTTTATATGTATATGATATTCTAGAATGTTACGTGCATAATTAAAATAGAGATATTGCTGTCAACAAAAGAACCCTTTCCCCTATTAAAGGGAAACTATAATAGTTATATAAAAAAAAACGTTTTTTTTTTTTCGATTTTATTATTCTTATTTTACCCGATTTTACCAAAACCAATACTGTTGAATATTGAATAATTGAATATTGAATAATTCGAGGACTTTGGATAAGGAACCTTTCCCTTTCTAGGGAACCACCGGCCAAAATATCGCTGATAATTACAACTTTTTTTTCAAAATCTGGGGATTTTCCAGTAATAATATTACTTATTACATCGGCACTTAGTGCTACTAAGAGTGCCGATGTATTGAAATTTTCGCCGAAAAGTCAAAATCTTTGACCACGTTTCTTTTTTCACATTTCTCGACGTTTTAGACCATTCTCTAAAGTTGCGTCTGTCTGTCTGTCTGTCTGTCTGTCTGTCTGTCTATCTGTCTGTCTGTCTGTCTGTCCGTCCGTCCGTCCGTCCGTCTGTCTGTCTGTCTGTCTGTCTGTCTGTCTCCATTTCTACATGAGATATCGACTTTCGGTTTTTGGCATATTGTTTCTTATCGTATTCCGAAGAGCTGATTAGATTTTGGGGGTAAGGGGGTAAAAATAGGGTAAAACTCCTATTTTTAGCGTTTTTTGTTTATAATTAAGGCAATTATTTTTGTATTTGGTTAATTTAGCACTTATATAAAAGATAATTTTAAATTGGTCAAAACATGTTATAAACAACGTTTTCCTGAAATGCATTTTTTTTCGAGATATTGGCGTTTAAAGCAGTAAAAAGTTTTTTTTAGCATATCACATATTTATAACCCGATTTCAAAAAATTATATTTTAAATAAAAGCTCTTTTTAAGCCCTATAAAAAATGTTATATCCAGTTTTTTATAATCTAGTATATAATGTTTTAAAGATACAGAATTTAAAATCAAATAAAACACCTAGTTTGAAATTTACAAACTAGATGGCTCTAGTGTACAATAGTGCCGATGTTTTGACAGGGTGCTTGCAACGTTTCATCTAGTTATTTATTAGTTTTAAGCTTTAATGTTAGGTTACACTTCTCATAGATTTTTTTATTTCTGTAGTTTTTTTAATAAAAAATTACTACTTTATTTTTAAATAAAAACAGTTGCGAATAAAATAGTATACAGGTCTCCCGGAAAATGGTCAGTATCAGTATTAGTAATAGTTTGACCACATTGATCAAAATAAAAAAATCTGTGAAAATTACAAGAAAAATTACCTTGTAAGTACGGGGATGTTTTTGGTAAATATTGTTGTGGAAAAAACGGGGAAAACTGAAGTTTTGATTGTCGTTCGTTGGTTAAAAAACGTTAATAGTTAATAAAATTTTGTTCTTATAAATTCTTCCACAGAGCCTAGAAAATAAAAACAAATGTATTTTAAAATTTTTATGTTTATGTTAAACAGTTATTTTTTAGAGTAGTTTCCTTTGATACATTTTCAAAAAATAGTTTTAACTGTGTATTTACGTAATAAATTAAACATGAGTCAGCAATATAAATACTATCCACACCCACGCAGCTAATGCTATTAGCTGTAAAAAAAGGAATTAGTAATTTTATTATACACAGCTCTGCCTTGATTTTCAAAAGTTAATCTGTCTACCATTGCCACGTTTCTTGTGAACAAGATAGAGTAATATACCGGGTGTCCCACCAGGTTCTTGACAAGCTATATCTCCGTTATTTGAAAAGATAGAATTTTTGTAAAAAACAGCGTTAAATGGGAGTCATTGAAGTTTTTATTCACATATCCAAAACCACCCATTACTTACCCTCCCTCTTGAACCCACCCCCAACTTCTGTTTTTCAAATTTCAATTTTACTGAAGAAGAAAGCACATTTTATTCTAAATTTAACCATGTATTATAAGTAATATCTTATTTTTTTAAGGGTCTCCAAATTACAACCCCATCAGATCACTAGCAATATTTTTCATCAAAAAAAAAATCCAAAAATTCACGTTAGATTATATCTAAAAGAAAAATCCGCTCGAAACCAGAATAGATACCCCGAAATGTGTAATTAAGTTATGAGACGATTTGTCTAGAAAGAAATGAGCTGAGGCTCAAGATAAAGTTATTTTAAAACTGACTTGACTAAAAATATAATCCGTGGTCAGTAATAATGTAAAAAATTCAAAATTAATATGAACACATGGAAAAAAGTTAGGCATATTCGTAAAACTTAACTGATATGTTAACAGGGGATTCTGTACTACACTATCATAATTTGCAAGAAGAACTTTTTGTCTAGATCTTAAATAGAAATACGGTAATATTGTCTTAACAACTTCTTGTCACAAAAACTACCAAAAATTTTAAAAAAGTGTGTTACATGAAAACCGACTTATTTTCTTCGTTGTTTCTCCAAAGAATTAGACCTATTTTTTGAAAAAACGAAGAAAAATGTGCAATATTCAACTACTGGACAGTTTCCGCTGTAATGCAAAAAAATGCATACCTCTCATGGATATTTTTATACGTGGGTAAAAATATCAACAATAATTTTTTTCTTCGAAAATTGTTCGATTTGTTGAAATTAAAATTGAGAAAATTGCCTATAGGCCTTGAACTCGGTGTGTCTATTTAACACCATATATGGGGGCAGAAAAAAATCCCAACTATACTAGACCTAGCTTTTGCCAACTTTTTACTCAAAACGGCGATTTTCTCAACTTTTTTTTTACTCTACTCTTGTTTTTACCCAAGATCAAAAATTTTTACACGACGGCAAAAGGCTAATGACCAAAAAAAAGGTCAACTCCATAATTTTTTTGACTCCAGAGTTGTTTTATAAATTTGTAAATTCGTGATGAAGTTTCTTATGAAATTTCTCATCAAGTTGAGATCTAATAGGATTTAATGAGATTTCATGAACTTTTCGGGATTTCCATATGAAAATTAAAGAGATTTCGCGAGTTTTTATCAGTTTTTTTTTATGGGAAAGTACTAGGGCCCTAGGTTAACCCTATTGTGTATACCGGGTGAGTTTCAGTCCATGGACACCCCCTAAAATTAGGCTGTTTTCAATCTGATTAACGATTGCTTATATTTCTCAATAATGGCTACAAAATGACATACAAAAATTTTTTTTTCACTTTTGGTTTCGTCGGAAATTAAGTTAAATTATTTTTTTTTAAATATTTAATATATTTTTGCATGTTTTGATCCAAAAAATATAATACAAAAAAAATACTTTCAATTTTTTTTAGTACTTTCTTATTTTATTTTTTATTAACATAAAAGATTTATTTTTTCATAAATAAAATCTAATTTATTTGCTTAATGTGGGAAAAATACGAATTTTAAGTAAAAAACAATAATTGGTAAATTTTTTAAAACGGTTTTTCCTTCATAACTTAATTTTTTTTAATGGCAACACCCTTGGACGCTCTTAACTTTTTGGTGCGCTATTGTAAGGGCTACAAAATGGCGTACTTTTTTTGCTTTTAATTCTGCTTTTGCCAAAATTAAGTAGGTAGGTAAGTAGGTATTTTATTTTGTGGACCAGTGTAAATTCAATTTCACACACATTATATATGTAATTTCAAAGAAATTTAAAACATACCACAACAACAAACGAAATACGAGCACGCAAACTTATCGATTAATTTTTTTTGTTAAAACGAACACACCGACTCAAAAAGTAGTCCAGAAATCTTCATAATACAATCGATTCTTGAGGCCAGTTTTCCTCCAACCTTTGAGCACTAAACAACAAATTTTTCCGCCACCATGGCCCCAAAAATCTACATCATGTGGCCGAGCCCCCCATGTCGAGCTGCGCTTATGGTAGCGAAGGCTTTGGGTATCGAGCTTGAAATTGAAGAAGTTGAGAAGGATCAGCTTAGAACTCCTGAAATGCTTGAGGTAGATTAGATTAGTGGATTTTATCTCAATTTAGTCTGCTTAGTAATAATTTCTAAGTTATTATCAAGTTATTTCAAATTACTTAACCTTACTATTATATTGATTTGTTTATCATAATACCTATTGCAAATGTTGTGCAACAATTTTTAAATTATTTTAAAATTTGAAGAATTTAATAACAAGTACTTATTTTGCCTGGAAATATTTAATATTATGGCGGAGGCACGAATATAGGGTTATTTTTTTTTTAAGGTATACCCAATTATTTGGGGTCATATCTTATAACGCGCCAATAAATTTGCGCCACATACACAGCGTGTCAAAAGTACGCACTTCCTTTTAACTTTTGAACGGCTTAAGATATAAACTTGAAATTTGGAACACGTAAATAAAATAACCCAAATAATTTTTTGGTGTATATTTGATATGCCTAGGGGGCACAATGGTGACAGAGGGACAAGGGGGGATTTTTTTTAATGGAAAGGTGGGTCGTATTGTACATACACTGAAAAAAATTACGTTCTTGGGTCAAAGTAGTCGACACTCTTGGCAGTTATTTAAATTAAAAGATGTGTATCTTCAAACAAAAGTATTTATCTTGTTCCAGGAAAAGTGTCGCTTGTGAAATATTTTTAAAATTCTCTTGGACCTGTCGCATTTGAGGCAAAAACCATTTATCTTGTTTTAAGATTGTTAAAAATTAAATAAATTTAAATACTTTGGCCCAAGAATTTTTCCTTTGAGACAAGACCATTGCATTTCACACAAAATCAAAGAATTTTAAGTCTAAGAATTAGAAAGATCTTGGTAAGTGAATATATTTATGTTAAGAGAATGCGCTTTTGGACGTATTCAAGAGTGCGAAGCATTTGGCCTAATTTCATATGCCATTACCGCAAAGGATCCTTCTTTTCAGTGTAGTTTTAAAGCTTATAAAATTCTCTATTTGTCTACATATTTTTTTATTTTTTCGGAGCAACTTTCAGGTGTTTAAAATAGGGTTAAAAGTGGTAATTTTCGTCAAAATTTCTTTAAAACAGTTTTTGAAAAATGGTTTATTTAAATATGAATTCATGATGAAAATACGTCAATTATACTTTTAAACAAATTTTGAATGATACAAATACAAAAAAAAACTTAAAAAATCGCATTTTTAAGCAAAAAAAATTGAAAAATAAAAACCTTAATAAAAATTTAAAAGTATATGGTCAAATAGAGAATTTATGAGCTTTAAAATGATGCATCACTCGACCCCCTTTCTATTTATAAAAATGTGATCCTTAAGAATATCAAATAACAAAAATTATTTTGGTTATGTTTTTATGTGTTCCAAATTTTAAGTTGGTATCTTAAGCCGTTCAAAAGTTAAAGTGGAGGGCGGAATTTTCACACGCTCTATATATGTTGAGTAACAGTCCATGGACACTCCCTAAAATGGAATTGTTTTCAATCCGATCAAAGCATTTTTTTTTGTAGCTACAAAATGGCGTAGTAGATTTTACCTCAATTTAGTCTGCTTAGTAATAATTTGTAAGTTATTTCAAGTTACTTAACCTTACTATTTTATTTATTTGTTTATCATAATACCTAGTAGGTAGGTATTACCTACTGCCAATGTTAGGTAGGTATTACCTACTGCCAATGTTGCCAAATTTTAGATTAGTAAGTACTTTTTGGGAGATTTAGCTCAGCGGTCTAAGTCATCGATATAGAATTGACACTGAGCTAATGATCGTGAGTTCAAACCTCACTGGCGCCAATTGCCTTTTTCAGTTAATTAATAATTGAAATTTGGCGAAGGCGTACTCCCTAGATATATTGGTTAGAAAGTCAATTAAAGCCGGTGGTTCCCTCTACTACTAGACCACACAAGTCCTGGACTTAGGGGATGCTTAATTAAGTAGAATAGTACGAGGTTAAAAAAAAACATAAACTTATTTTGCTTGGAAATATTTATGGGGGAGGGAATTGGAATATAGGGTTATTTTTTTAGGGTATACCCAAATATTTAGGTCATATTTTATGACGCGTCAATGTATTTGCGCCACATGTATGTTACAGTCCATGGACACCCACTAAAATGGAATTGTTTTCAATCCGATCAAAGCCTTCTTTGTAGCTTATATTTCTTAACAAGGCTTATATTTTTTTGCACTTCCAGTTTCGCCGTAAACTAAGGCAATTGAATTTTTTATAATTGCACCTCCGGGGCCCGTGTATATTTGTGCATTTTTGAATTCAGAAAATAATTTTACACAAAAAAAAAGGATCTAGGAGACTTAGCCGAAAAATTTACCGCAAAAACATTTACCGCGCAATTGCGACTCGTCCAATATACTTACCTATATTTTGGTTTTTGAATATCCTCTAAATTTGAACCGAGATTTTAATTACACTACACTACACGTGTAGGTATTTTATGCAGTAAAAACCAATTATTTTTTACAGTGACTGTGTTATTCATTATGCATTAAATTCGATCGAATAATGGTAAAATCAATATCATAAAATATCTCATGATATCTGTAAAATTTCAGTTTAAATAAAATATTTGTCCTGATAAGTTATTGAAAATGGCACCCTTAATGTACATTATGCACCAAAGTCCCCCATGTAGGGCAGTTTTAATGGTTTCTAAAGCTATAGGGCTCGAGTTAGATACTGTGGAAGTAGAAAGACATATGCTTAGAACTAAAGAAATAGTGCAGGTAAAAATAGTTATTTATGGTACTAGTGGGTAAAGTAAGATATTGCCCATGAGAAAATTAACCTGCGAGGCGTCAGCCAAGCAGGTTAATTTTCGAGAGGGCAATATCAGTTTACCCATGAGTGCCATACAAGGTTTTATCCAATAAATAGCTTAGAAATTCATATTTTTATTAAAAAGTGACAGTTGAGTGGGTAAAATAAATAATTATCCACTCAATAAAGTAAAAGCCACGCGGGGGTTATTATTGAGTTTATCTATTTAAAATAAAGCTGGTAATTGTCTTATTATCTGTATGTATTGGATAAAAACATTTTTCACGACCGGTCGCAACCTTTTGAACCTAAACCAGGATTCCGATTTCCATTTTGGAGAAAATTAACTTTATTATAAGGAAAATTTTATATTTTAATTAAAAAAAATACACACTTGTTTTATAAAATATTTTATCCACGGCCGTGATTAATGGGCCTATTAATCACGGGTCTGTAAAAATAAACCGTTTAAAATTTAAAACGACCGTGGATAAAGTATAGAATTCTACTCGCGTATAATAGCTATTAATAATTCGGGTGATTAGGTCACTCGCCTTTTGGCTCGTGTCCCAAAATTCACCCTGATTGATTAATAGCAAATATTATACGCTCATTGAATAATATAATATTATCTACGGCTGTAATTAATAGGCCTATTAATCACGAGTCTGTAGAAATTAACCGTTTAAACTTTAAAACGGCCGTGGATAAAGTATAGTATTCTACTCGCGTATAATAGCTATTAATCATTCAGGTGATTAGGCCACTCGTCTTTCGGCTCTTGTTCCAAAATTCACCCCCATTGATTAATAGCAAATATTATACGCTCGTTGAATAATATACTATTATCGCACGATCATTATAAAACTACAGGGTGGCCCTAAAAAACCGGACACTTTTTAAACCTTCATAACTTTTTTGCCTTTTGAGCGATCTTTACTTACTTTAAAATGAATAGGCTCAAAACATGTAAGATTCGGTTGATAATTTTATTTATTTAAATTATTATTAATTTTGTTAGTTAGAAACCTTTATCTAAAGGGGTTATTTTAAGGCCATGGGTATTAGAGCGAAATGTACAAAATGATAACTTTTCGTCTGCATTACGTTAAATGGTCTTTCTTCAATAGTTGTATGTTTACCTTTTAATTTAAAATTGTAATTTATTTTTTATATTTATTATTCCGAAAGGCTACAGATAGCGTTAAATGGATTTTTAGCTCGAAAAAATTGATTAAGTGGGCGGTTATCTAAAAGTAATTTTGACATGTCTCAAAAAATTGTATTACAAATTGAAAATATCAAAAATTGCTATTGAAAAAACTAAGAAAAACATAATAAAACTGCATTGTGGTGGATATATATTTTAAAGAAGATGAACAATAAACAATGAATATATTTAAAAATAAAATTGTGTAGAAAAATAAGAAATAAGTATAGTTTTGTCAAAAAGAAAAAAAGTGCTTTTGTGTTAAAAATGTTGACTTAAAATAAAGGATGATGGAAATTTTCATTAAATCAATATGGAATTATAACTACAAATAACCAACAAAGATCCTGTACCATAATATGGTTTTATATTATTGTTAGAAAATAAGACAGTATTTAATATAAGTTAATTAATTTGTATAAATTAATAAATTTGTAATAAAAACATATTTCTTCTTTAAATTATTTCTTCATTTAGAAAATACTTAAATCTTATTTTATTTTAGCGATTTCTTATTTCTCATGTTACATGTATCTAGTACAATTTTGGAATTTCCTTACGTCATTTACAATTTTTGTGTTATTTGATACTCATTTTTCTTATAATACCCATCTAGAATTCAGCTTTAACAATTTTTCCCTTTGTTTTAAAAGTAATTCGACATTTTTTCAGCTTTTTAGTCATTTGGTATACTTTTTAGATTATTTTGTAAGAGATGTCAGATAAATAACACGCCTACTGAATCAGTTTTTCGTTAAAAAATCAATTATTGCAATTTTTAACCTTTCGGAAAAATATGAATAAAAAATAAACTAGTATTTTAAATTAAAATTTAAACATACTCATCTATTCAAGAAAGATCACTGAACATAGTGAGGTCGGAAAGTTATCATATTATACATTTTGCTCTAATCCCCAAAGCGTTAAAGCTACCCCTTCCGAAAAAGCTTAATTACTGGATAATATAATAATATTTTAAGTAAATAAAATTATCTTCCAAATCCTTCATGTTTTTAGTATATTCATTTCAAATTTGGTATAGATCGGTCAAAAGGCAAAGAAGTTATAACGGTTTAAAAAGTGTTCGGTTTTTTTTGGGCCACCCTGTAGGACGCGTGGGATAATTATCCCATTATCTTTAAAGCTATATAGCTTTTTTATAAAAATGGCTGTTATGAAATTAGTTGTTTATTACTATAAAAGCCTATTTTCAAGTTTTCTATTAATCATTTACGTTCCCCGATCAAGGTAAAAGGGAAAAACTAAAAAAAAAATCCATCAATCCTGGAAAGTTTTTAAAAATTTATAAAAAATCGAGATGGGTTAAGGAGAACCCGTGTACTTTTTGAAATGTCTCGCTGACTTTTAATGTTTTTTTCATGTTCGAAATTTCCAACTACCTCCTCTAATTTTTTCAACTGGCCCAAAATTGGGGGGTGTATCAACCCCCATCCGTAGTACCTGGGTAGCAGCATTTTAAAAATATTTTTTATAATTTTAAAATTTAATATTACCTAGGAAATATACACGGTGTATTTGAAATAGGGTCGGAAATTTTAACAGGTGATTCTACATGATAAAATATGACAAAAAGTTCCTATAAACATATGTCTAAAAATGCGTCATAAGGGAGCTACGCCCCTTTGAAATTGGCTAAAAAATCGGTTTTTATTTAATAACTCAGGAACACTTTGAGATATATTAACGAGGTTTTGCACGTGAATTAAAATTATTAAGGCCCATCTTTGTATGTCATTTTCAAGTACTTATTTAAACCAGGGGTGTGCGAAACGGGGGGGGCCTTTTTTTTTGTCCCAAACTTTTTTCTGTGTAACTTTTTTGCAATTTTATTTTTGAAATATGATTCCCCAGGTCAAAATACATAAAAAAGGTACTCTTGTTGTAATACTGTAGGATTAACCGTTTTCGAGAAAAATTCATTTGAAGGTGAAATTCCACGGTTCGAGGACGAAAAATTTAATACTAAAATGTTGAAAACCAAATTTTTAATAATGCAGGGCGAATGTACATTAAAAAGAACTAAGAAAAAAACCTTATATACAGGTACTTCCAAAAATGAATCCTAATGGAGCTATGGTCTCCTAAATATGCACCATTTTTAAAGGGCTATGGTAGCTTTAAAAGCGTTTTTTCGACCTACATGTATAGAAACTTTTTTTCTTAGTTTTTGATGTAGAATAACATTGCATCATTAAAATTTTGGTTTTCGACATTTTAGTATTTAATTTTTCGTCCTCGAACCGTGAAATTTCAACTTCAAATGAACTTTTCTCGAAAACGGTTAATCCTACAGTATTACAACAAGAGTACCTTTTTCATGTATTTTGACCTGGGGAATCATATTTCAAAAATAAAATTGCAAAAAAGTTACACAGAAAAAAGTTTGGGACAAAAAACTTATAAGGCTTCCCCGTTTCGCACACCCCTGGTTTAAATAAGTACGTGAAAATGACATACAAAGATGGGCCTTATTAGGATTAATTCACGTTCAAAACCTCGTTAATATATCTCAAAGGGTTCCTGAGTTATTAAATAAAAACCGATTTTTTTAGCCAATTTCAAAGGGGCGTAGCTCCCTTATGACGCATTTTTAGACATGTGTTTATAGGAACTTTTTGTCATATTTTATCATGTAGAATCACCTGTTAAAATTTCCGACCCTATTTCAAATACACCCTGTATATTGAATCTAGTGAATGAAATGTATAAATAACAAACTAAAAAACTTTCGAAATCAATATTTGACCTGGAATACTAAAACATGCTAGTAGGTGATCAGTTCTACACAACTTGTCAATATTAGGGTGCCCAGGACCTACGGAATTGTTTGGCTTTTTTAAATAGAAAATCATGTGAAGGGTTTTTATTTTTTTTAAGGATATACAAACTTTGATATTGGGAATTTATGGAACAAAAAAATGTTTCTGGATAATAAAGGAATATTTTCAATTTTTATGCCCCTCTACAAAAATAAAACGGATTTTTTATGGGGTAAAAATGCTAAAAATTGAAACATGAGGTTAATAAAGGCTAGAAAAAAAACATGATTTTTTTCCAACGAGTTTATATTTACCTTTTTTTTAAAAAAAAGTACAGACTGTCCAAAAAATAATTAAATATCTCAATAAAAGTTAAAAAATGCATTAAATTGCAATAAAATGTCAATTTTGTATCAAATAAATAAAAAATATTTTTAAAATGCCTTGTACATAATATGTTATATTATGTAATATGTTATATTGTGTAATATGTTATATTATATAATAAAACACATTATATATTTTTTTTTTCAAAAAAAGTGTAGGACATTTATTTTTAAAATCTGAAAATAAAAATTCGCAACACCCAGTTATAAAAATAAACACATTTCAAAGCAATTTGTACATATATAATATGCTTTTTGGCCAAATATCATCTCTTTTATCGCAATAAAGTGTTTTTTACATTTTATGGGATTTGTATTTTTTTTCTGACATCCTGTTCTTGTTCTTAAAAAATAAATATGGGGCGTTAACTTATCAATGCATTTCTAAAAAAAAATGACCCATGAAAAAAAATTCTAAGTAACCTTTTTTGTAGCATACGTCAATTTTTACTCTGGTAAAGCCATTTTTTCATGTAAAAGGGTAATTTATTTTTGAATATTCCCTTATTATTCAAAAATAATATTCAATAATAATAAAAAGGCCTAACATGTTTTCTCTCTCAAAAAACCGCCGGGCGCGACCTCTAAATATTTTTTTAAAAATCTGAAAAAAATTGAGGGTTGGTTTTTGACGTAAATGAACATTTATAGGGGGTGGGACCCTAAAAAAGTCGATTTTTTAATTTTGACTGGGCACCTTAGTCAATATGTTAGCTCCCCTAATTAGGGGAGCTAACATATTGACTAAGGTAATAATAATTTGTATTACTTATCCCTAGAAAAGTTCTAAAATAGTAAAAAAATATTAATTTTTGAGTTTCTTAATTTATGTAAAAAACTCGATTGCAGCGCAATTCAAAAATAATACTCACTAATTAATATTCAAAAAAAAAACCTGTCTATGGGCCAGTCTGTCCGGGAAATTTTCGCCGCCAGTAACTCGAGTACGCTTTGAGCTTAATACTTTAAAAGGGGTAAAAACTATTAAAAATATATATATTTATTTTATTATTTAAAAAAAAAGATATTCTTCAATGATATCCTTGTTGTTGCCAGCAATATTTTTATACAAATTACACGAATTTTTTTTCTGAAACGAGAAAACATGTTTTAAACAAGCCCTAAAGATATGTAATGCTACGCATTCCATTATACTACTGTATACTACTCATAGTAGATGGTACATTGCATTTTTCAAATAACGCAACTTAAAATTATTTAAAACTCGATTTAAGAAAATATATATTTTTTTAAATGTTAAGAAAAATATTTACAAACAAAAATAAAAAATAAATTAACAAATGTAAAAATTGATTCTTTTTTAAATAAAATTCCTTCTTTGAGAAACATTTTTTTTTAATGATACAGGTTTTTCATCTCATAGCCTTTTTTTTCTTTGGGGGATTACAACATGTCAACTACCGTTACAATAAATTCTATATGGACTCGTTCTGTCAAATTTATTCTACACCAAGTATTAACACTGACAAATTAAACCGTCTAATTTAAAAAGCAAGGCGCGTTTTTCCGCTGTTGCCAAAAACATAAACGGCGTTAGACAAGATGACTAAAGGCTTTAGCCATGTAGTTTCTTCAGCCATCTTTCTCGTGGCATTAGACTTTTTTTGAACTATGTAGTGCATAGCTAGGCTTGGGTCATGTCACATGTTGTGAATGTGCTTGACCCACGGGCAACATCTTTTGTTACAGATGAACCCTCAACATACCGCACCCACCCTCGTAGATGACGACTTTATTCTGTGGGACAGTCACGCCATTGCTGGCTATTTAGTGGGCCAGTATGGTTCGGATGACTCACTATATCCCAAGGACGATATAAAGAAAAGAGCCATAATAGATCAGCGTCTACACTTCGAAAATGGGGTACTTTTTGAAAGATGTCGCAATGCCGCGGTAAGATTTTTTATTTTATCTGGGTTGGAAACCTTTTTTATTTTTAATAATATGTCTGCCGATTACTTGAAAACCATTTGAGACAAATTTTGACCATAGGTTTCAGTCAATATCTTTATTTTTATTATTTTTTTAACTTTTTTAGTATAATTTTGTCAATATGACATTTTTTTGTAAAATTAATTTTATAGAGGGATATGACCTATGGAATTTTATAGAGAGATATGACCTATAGAATTTTATAGAGAGATATGACCTATAGAATTTTATAGAGAGATATGACCTATAGAAATATGAAATTTGGCATACAAGTAGATTTTTAACTTAAATCTGGTTCAGCAATAGTTTTTTCCCCGGGGGAACAAAAAATTTTGGGGGTTATGGGCTATTTTTTTAGTCATCAAAATTTTTGGAAGGGAAAAAAAGATTTTATACTTGGGGGCCCCTAGGTTACAAATATCACTATATAGTAGTATTATTTTTGTATCTGGGTTGAAACCTGTTTTTATTTTGAATAAAATGTCTGCTGATAACTCGAGAACCCTTTGAGACAAATTTTGAGCATAGGTTTCAGTCAAAATCTTTATTTTTATTATTATTTTTTATTTTTTAACTTTTTTAGTATAATTTTGTCACTATGAGATTTTTTTTGTAAAATTAGTTTTATAGAGAGATAAAATATGATATTTGGCATATATGTAGATTTTTAACTTAAATCTGGTTCAGCTGTTTAGAGTGTTTTTTTCTGTTTTGCGAAGGGGCGCTAAGTTTTGGCAGAACCGTCAGGGACAAAGCTTTTTTGCGAGGGCGCCAAGTTTTGGTTGAAACCGTCAAGGACAAAGCTTTTTTTGTGGGTGTTTTTTTTTGCTAGGGGCGCCAAGTTCAAGGCTTGCTTCAGGGAGCCGAAATGCAAAGGCGGGCCCTGATCATATGCAGGGTCTTTTATTCACATCTCAATTTTTTGTATACTCCTCTATATTAAAAACTATAAAATAGAAATAAACATAAAATATTCATTCCATTTATTATAAAACTACCCAGTCAACACAAATACATGGCAGGAACATAGCAGGTACATAACCACTGTTCTATGTGATGTTGCAGACATGTGTAATTTTTATAGTCCATGTATAGTCCTTGGACTTTAACAATTCCGCCTCAAGTTATGTATCAGCTACATAACATGCTACATATCAGATACATACTAGGTACATAACAATAAAAGTAGGCGTTTCCGAATTTTACTTGTTATGGAGTGCATCATAGATTTAGACATGCTGAACATTTTTACGTCTTTTTGATAAACCTAGTAATTAAAGTATATAAATATCTTTATATGTAGCATCCATCAGGCAAAATTCTTAAACGATGTGCATTTTTACTGTGAAAGCAAACTTTCTACCAGGCTTAAAAATCATGGGCCACATAAAAAGTCAATTTTTAGAGAAAAAATAATCATTTAAAAAAAATATATATATTTTATTTTTTTGTCTAAAATTATCTAAAATCAGTTTGGTTCTCTAAAAATACATGCGTTTCTACTACTTAAGGGTAAAACTTTTATTATTAACAACAATTTTAAGAATATTAGTGATTCTAACCTATAAAAATTAAAATAATATAGACGCCATATTTAGTATTGAATTCATAACATTTTATGTATCGTGTATGTTCTCGTACCATATATATGATACATAACATGCAATATTGCATGTTATGTATCATACATATGTACGTTACATCTTATGTAATATGGCACATGTAACGTAAAAAATCTTTCTGTTATAGGGCATGTTATGTAGCATACATATGTATGTTATGTCTCATGTAATATGGCACATGTTACCTAAAAAATCTTTCTTTACCATGTTGCATCCATATATGTGCGGAGTGGGTAGAAGCTAAATTATAAAAAAGTGTCAGAGTAAATTGGGAAAACCTATATTTTTATCGAGAAATCGCTTACAAAATATCGTAAGAAAATTAGTTAAAAAAAATCTCAAATAGTTATAATTTTCTAAAAAATATATCCTATGTATTTTTGAGGTACGACTAGAAATTTTGGACATATAGACACGAAAAGGAAAATAGCTAATCTAATTTGAATTATTGTGATAATCATATTTAGTGTATTTTATTAACTCACTTCTATCATTTGTATTTAGATGCCGTTATTTATGGGCGAATCAGAAGTACCAGAAGATGCACGAGACAAACTGCTGGAAGCCTTCGGTTTTCTTGAAGCCTTTTTAAACGGAAACCAGTATTTTGCGGGTGACGAACTAACCATCGCTGACCTCAGCATTCTAGCCACGATGGTTTCAGTTGAGTTGTTTATCCCTGTAGATGCCGAGAGATTTCCTCAGTTAGTGGAATGGCTGACTAGATGCAAAGAGTTGCCGTATTTTGACGAAGTGAATGCTCAGGGGCTACAGGCCTTTAAAGATATGATTCCTAACGCTGTTCCTTTTGAAGCCTAATTACGCAGATTAATTTTTTACATGTGAATAATGGGTTTCTAATCTTATATTTAAATTATATTATATTCAGAATGATCGATAGTAATTATACAGGCTTATTTTTTAAATGGTACCTAAACTTTTCAAAATTAAATTCGACATCTTATGCTGTTTTTAATAGTAATTAAAGAAAAAATAATCCTGTATTTTGATTAGTGACAGTTTATTTTTCTTAAAAATAAATTATATATTTTATAATATTAGGAGAATTACCAATGTAAAGATGCTAGATAATTTAATTTAGCTTAAGATTTTAAAAATATTTATTTTTAAATATATAAAATAATTTTTACAATGAAAAACTAAGCAAAATCCTATTTTTGAACTATCACTCCTAACTAAAAACTAATTTGGGATATGTAATTTATTTCTGTCAATTTAAATTAAAAATATTGTGTTATTTTTATTCAAAAAATATTTTGGCTTAATATAAACATCAAAAATCATTGTCAGGTCCAAATTATTTTTTGCAAAAAAATATGCAGAATTATCGAGAATTTTGTAGTAGTTAATTTATAATCAATACTTAAGCTGTTGCATTATAGCGTGCTAGTAGTATTAGCGCTAAAATGACAAAAAGCGAATAAAATTAGAGATTTGAAATTTGCCAGATATGAGGATCCATTTTCGCTATATATTTAGATTTAAGACATATTTGTTTTACAGCAAGGTCTTTTGATACTAAGATTTATACATTTTAAACTACAATAACATCTAGATTATTTGGTCATAGTCATAGTTTAAAATGATTAAATTTAGTAAAAAAAACTTATGTTGTAAAGTTTTTTAATACTAAATATAAAAATAAACTACCAATAAAGGGATTTTTACTAAAAATTATTTTATATCATTTTTGCACAGTTAGAGCACAACTAATTATATGCAAATTGTTATTTACAGTAATAAAAATAATCTTTCGAGAGAGAGTATTTTATTTGAATATTGAAAATTGCACTGGTAAAGCATATCTAGTTCTCTAGGATTTACAGAAAGTATTGGATTACGTTCCCTTTGACGTTCCGAAAAACAGTATACCCACCGTTTGTTTGCAGTAGGTACATTTATTTTTCGTACGACCTAGTGTACATGAAATAAAGAAAAATGCATGTTCACTATATATCCTCGTTAGGACATATTTCTATCGCACGAGTACATAGTGCATATTTGAATCAAATGACAACTATGCACATTTATTTATCCTAACGAGTACACATAGCTTTCATTTTCGCTTCGCGTTATCAAAAAAAACATCATTCTCGTGCACTAAGGACTAAAGTCGCTTACTCGTTACGAAAACTACTATTAACGCATTGTCCTTGATGAAAAGTGGTGTTCTACATGGCGTCCTATCTTCTTCCTCATCTACATAAACGATCTGGAGGAGGCTGCACCGGTACATCATTCTGTTTGACAGATCAAATCCAAACATTAAGTTTTTAGGAGATGATGCCTTTTAATTTCTACCCCACTCGCTTACAAATAAGATGGTTTACATGAATAAAAATCGAAAAATTCAATTGCACATATTTTTGATAAGGTTTGAGATAATAATTTCTTCCTAATTTTTGAATTATCGTCAACAAACACTATGCCTTCGAGCGGACGCATGTTTAAGGTTGCTAAGGATTCGATTAAAAGGGTATTTTGTTTAAAAAAAATAGTTTTGGAAGAAAATTGAAATTTTTTAAATTTATAATTCTATCTAGCCGTTAGACTGCGAAATTATAATAATTTTTTATTGTTTTAAATCTCATTGCAACATTTATTTATTTATTCATATTATCTAAATCTTTTAGCAAATATATGAATTCCAGTAGAAGGTATTTAATAAAATTTTAATTAGTTTTAAGAATGATTCTAAAATGTTATATACTATACTATGTAGTACTGTTTTTTACTTTAGTGAAATTTTGTGAAAATGCACGAATATTGGCCATAATGCCAACCCCTTCATACAGCCACCAAATAGTGTTCCAACCCTTATGGACCGAGTTATCAAGAAGAGGTCATGAAATCACGCTTCTAACTACTGATCCAATTAAAAATCACGACTTGAAAAACTTCAAGCAAATAGATATTAGTTTTACCTATGAACTGTGGCACAATAAACATAATTTAAGCAACATAATACGTACATTTCAGACGAATTTAATAAAATGTATTTTGCAGTACAGTAATATGATGCACGATATAGTTAGCCAAGAATTGGAACATCCTGAAGTTCAAAAACTGATACACAACAAATCTGAACATTTTGACTTGGTAATTGTAGAACTACTTCATCCTACAATGGCTGCATTTAGCGCCAGATTTAACTGTCCATTTATTGGCGTATCACCCATGGATATACCAACTTTTAACCATTATATTATTGGTAACCCAACAAATCCTTCTACCTTTACTGACGGAATAATAGTACCATACGATTCATATATGACTTTCTTTGAGAGGTTTAAAAACACTTTTTATCATATATCAACTTTGATGTATTTTAACTACTTTTTCTATCCAAAAGAGGATAGTAATGTGAAAAAATATTTTGGTGATGGTTTTCCAAAATTAAAAGAGATACATAGTGCAGTAAGCATAGTGTTTGTCAATACAAATCCGGTTTTATTTGATGTAAGACCATTATTACCCAATGTGGTTCCCATAGGAGGTCTAACAGAGATTAAATTGGATAAAAATCTGCCTTTGAAACTGCAGAACTTTTTGGACACAGCTGAAAATGGGTTTATTTATTTTAGTTTAGGAACCAATGTTAAAATAACTGATCTTTCTCATCATACTAGATCCGAGTTGATAGAAACAATGAAAAGTTGTCCTTTTAAAGTTGTTTGGAAAACGGATTCTGTAGGGCAGATTGGAAATTATAGCAATATTTATGTAGGTAATTGGTTACCTCAAAGAAATATTTTAGGTAATATAAATCATTTTAGTTGTAAAATCTTAATAAAGCACAGTGCGAATTCGTAGTGAAAAAAAATCCTACGACCTAGTTAGTGCTTATTTTCCACCCGTTTCCATGACAGCTGTTGGAAAGTGACATTCAGCTGATTTTACATATCTGCTGTAAAAAAACAAGTGAATGTCAAACACAAAACGTCAAATTAATAAAATTATTTTAAGATAATTTTTGAGTTTTTTGGATGTTTCCATGTTAGGTCGTACAAAAAATGTATATGCACTAATTTCAGCGCACTTCGAGTGCTTTTTTTACTCGGCTTCGCCTTGTAATAATATATTACACAAACAAGTAGAGACCAGTAGGATCCAGTAGATTCCGATTCGTTTTTTACTGGTAGGGTGGCCACTACTTTTCAAAAACAAATTTCCCTGAGTTTTCCCGGTTTTCCAGGCAATTTTTTTGATTTTTCTCGAATAAGCAGAGTATTATGACAAAAAAAAAACGACTGTTGCCCGACATCTAGAAAAAAATCTTGTATAGATTTAGTTGAAAAGAAGGTCTCTGAGATACGCACACTTTTTAAAAAACCTTTTACCCCGTTTCACCCCCTAAGTGTTAAATTTCGAAAATTCGTTTCGTAGTGGGTGCTTACATGATAAAAGGAACAAACGCTTCAAATTTGAAGTTTCCAGGTCCAGGGGTTTGGGGCGGGCGTTGTCTCCTGAAGTCACTTAGTTTGGATTTTTACATTACAAAATATTGCAATAAAAACTTTTTTGGAAAATTTGGTTTTTGACAAATCTGGTATAAAGAAGTACAACTACGAAAAATTTTTAATAAATAAGGTTTAAATAGCAAACCGTGTATTGGAAATATTAAAATTTTGTATAACTTTTCTTAAATTTTTGCTTTTTTCAAAATTTTCCCTTACTTTTCACAAAATTCCCTGAATTTTCCCGGTCGGTCAAATTCCCTTTTCCCGGTTTTCCAGACAAAGGCGTTGACGTTTTGTGTTTGACGTTCACTTGTTTTCTGACTATTTCTCTGTTTACCATTGTTTTCTGCAGAATGATTAAGGATTTAAAATAATTGATCTGGCGCTTTTTGCAATGCTATTTTTTATGCCAAGAAACAATTTTTTGGTTTGGACTTTTTACCAAACCAATCAAACTTGAATAACATAAATATACTACTTACATAAAAAAAAACACTAAAAATATTACTATGGTTCGAGCTTTTTTACTGGTAACTTCGTATTCAACACACAAAAATACGTAAGAAAAATAGTCTGGTTGATACAAATTGATTTTATTCTTTTTGTGAGCCTGTGTAATTAATGCATCTATTTATTTAAAACATCTGCGGTTTTTTAGCCCATCCCAAAATTAAATTGTTTATAACACAAGGAGGCCTTCAATCTTTGGAAGAAGCAATTTTTTATAGTGTTCCAGTAGTTGGAATACCATTTTATGTTGACCAATTTGTAAATATTAGAAGATTGGTAAAAAAAGGCGCCTGTATAAAAATCAATTACTATGAAATTACTAAAAATAATTTAGATAAAGCTATCTCAGAAATGACCACAAATCCTAAGTAAGTAAATAAATATACAGGGTGTATCAGAACTCATGTTAAAAAATTACATATGTACTTATACAGCAATAAAAAGAAATTGAGCAACATTTCAGAGGGGGGTGTATGTATGAAATTTTGAGATAAGAACGTTTTGTTTCCAACAATCCCAGAAGCTGTTACAATTATCTGTAATAGAGTATAAGTACATATGTAATTTTGTTGTGAGTTCTGATACACCCTGTATAGTACAGTCCAAAAGTCACCCCCACTTTTAACTTTTGAACGAGTTGATCAACTCGACATCAACTTCAAATTTGGACCAATAGTTTTAACTTATAAAATGTGGACAGGAGAGTGTACAGAAGATTTTTTTTTAATGGAAAGGTGGTTGTGTGATTGGATTTTTCTTTATATTATTCACAGCGCTAGAATAATATTATACAGTAGTTTCGAAATTTCAAAAAAAAAACAAAAATCGTCAGAGACAAAAAATTCTAAATTTGTTTCATGAAAAAATAAACAACTTAATTTTTTCAAATGTCCGTCCGTCTGGAGGTCTGATTTTTGTGAAGACTCAAGAACGAATCAAGTCAATCGAACTGGACTTGAAATTTTCAAGAAAAATCAAGTTCTAAGAGGGCAAGATCCCTATTGTTTTTGAAAGTAATCCTCCAAAAACAAAAAAGTTATGGGGAGTTAAACTTTTAAAAAAATCGAAAAAAGCTGAAAGAAAATTCCGATTAACGTAATTTTTCCAGGAAAATTACTTTTATTATAAGGATTAATTCTACCAAAAGAAAATAAAAAAATGATTTTTTTTTGTTTTTTTTTTGGTTTTTCGCAAAAAGATAATTCAATAAAAAAAATTGAAAAATTAAAGAAAAGTTTTTTAAGTTTTTTTTTTTTGATTTTTTTTTAATAATTCATTTTTTTTTGTTTTTCGCAAAAAAAAAATTAAAAAAAATCAAGAATTTGGGAAAATGCAATATACCATTTACTGTGAATAGTATATAATGGAATGCGTAGCATTACATACCTTTACGGCTTGGTGATATCTAAATTCGTTTAAAAAATTATGTGGAGGGTAACTTTTGGACTGTATTGTACATTATTAATTTTCTTTATATTTTTGTGAATAAAGAACTTTTTAAAAGAAAAATTCACATTTTTTTTACAATGGCGGCTATTATGAAAATTGAGAATTTTTCTTTAAAAAGTTGTTTTACACACATTACACTATTAGTGTATTTGTTAAACAAACATTGTGGGGTCAATGGTCCCACAAAAATTAACTACATCTTATAATTTTTTTAGATTTAAAAAATCCGCTGAAAGGTTATCTGAAATATTGAAGGACCAACAAATTTCTGGATTGGAAAAATCAATATGGTGGACTGAATATGTAATTAAACATGGAGGTGCAAAACATTTAAAATTGGAGTCACACTTACCTTTTTATCAATATTATTTACTTGATGTAATTTTTTGCATTATATTATTTATATTTATCTATTTTCTGTTATTTTTCAAATGTTTGATTACTTTGATGAGATATTATATTAAAAGTAGAGGAGATAAGAATGTAAAGCTGGAGTAAAAATAAATAGTTAATAATGATAAAGCTTTTTCCATTTTATATTCGTTATTATCAAATGGTAATTAGTGATACGAAAAATACCGTCAACTGGGGTGACTTAGGACGGTGTGGGTGACTTTTTAAAAAGTCACCCCAGTTAATATCTTTTATTAAAATAAATAAATTTAGACTTTTTGAAAAAAATCACGTTTGAGTTTAATAGCCCAGTCAAATAACGAGAAATTTCTATGTTAAATTGCAATAAATGAACTCGGGCTGTTTTGCTGTTTTTCACCGGGTGATTTGCTTAAGGGGTGTTCGCTATCATGAATTTTAGGGGTTAGTGAGGTTATCTCGCTAAATATACATCTTACGATAAAAATGCATAAAACCAATTTTCTTAAGGAGTAAATTTCCAACAATTTTTGTTTGAATCATTTTTTTAATATATTAATCGAGTTATAATGAAAAAATAAAAAAAAACAATTTCACCTCCAACATGACTATTTTTGAATTAATTATTAATATATTAAAAAATTAATCAAATAAAAATTGTTGGGAATTTCCTCCTTAACAAAATTGGTTATATGCATTTTTATCATAAGATGGATATTTATTTATTTATCTATTGCAAAAACACTACAGAGCCATAGAGAGCCCCAAATAAGCAATTGCTTGTGGCTGGAGCTCTCCATTAATTTTGAAATAAAAAAAAATATATAGTTTCTTCAGTCAGAATTCTATTTCCGTACTTCACGGCCATCAATTTGCTGGTAGTTATAAATATACATTTTCACCATGCATTTTTCTAATTTTATAAACCATGATGTATATAAATTTTCAATTACTATCATTTTTCTATAATTTCGATATATTTTTGACATTAGATTTAAATGAAAATATTAAGCAACACCCCTAAAATTTAAGATAGCGGAAACCTCTTACGCAAATCACCCGGTGAAAAACTAACAGGAGTGCTCTGTTACCATCCACTACTACCCTTTAAAATATCAGTCCGTTTACATTTACTGCAATTTACATTTATTATTTGACTGGACTATAAATGTCAGTTTCAATCCACAAATCAGCGAGGACTATTTTACTTTTTGCACTAGTATGAAAAATTTTACTTTTTGTCTTACAAAAAGTGACGCTTTTAGATAAAATCGAATAAAAATATTTATTTCTATCTAAGCCTATGGGCCCAAATAATAGATTTATTTCTTGGCTACAGCATTATAATTTATTTTTATCTAATTAAATACTGACATTAATAGTAGTCAGAGAGTTTAAAAAAAGGAAGAAGAGTTAAAAATAATAAATATTTATCCAATACATACAGATAATAAGACAATTACCAGCTTTATTTTAAATAGATAAACTCAATAATAACCCCCTCGTGGCTTTTACTTTATTGAGTGGATAATTATTTATTTTACCCACTCAACTGTCACTTGTCAAATTATTTTCTTGTAAATGTCATTAAAATTTTTAATAAAAATATGAATTCCTGAGCTATTTATTGGATAAAACCTCGTGTGGCACTCATGGGTAAACCGATATTGCCCTCTCGAAAATTAACCTGCTTCGCTGACGCCTCGGTTAATTTTCTCATGGGCAATATCTTACTTTACCTACTAGTACCATAAATAACTATTTCATCGCAATTTTTAACAAACATACAGAAAACAAAAGTTTATATAACACTGAGATCTATTTAAAATTCATAAACATTTAATAGTGGTATCTATTCTACTGCAATTTTTATGAATAAAACATCATTTTAAACAATAAAAAGGCCTTATAATAATAAATGCAAATATACAAAACAATTTATACAAACAAAAATAGAAATGTTCAAAAATAATATTTTTTATTGAGTTAACTTAAATATCTTTGTTTTTATTAGTAAAGGCTGGTTTATATATTACCGTCAACTGGGGTGACTTCGGACGGTGTGGGTGACTTCGGACACTTTTTCGAAAAACCCTCTGAACCAAAGCACGTGTGCACAAGTTTTTGGTTTATGTTCACAGGTTGTGGGTTCAATTCCACAATTGGTGCTCACAACCCCAAAACTTGTGCACACGCGCTTTGGTTTAGACAGTTTTGCGAAAAAGTGTCCGAAGTCACCCACACCGTCCGAAGTCACCCCAGTGGACGGTATTGTAACCGAATATAGGAAGAATTATTACGATGCGGTGACTTTTAGTATTTTAATCCTCAAGTTATACCAACTTACAATTCATAATATCTTCTGTTTCATTTATTATCCAAATATACTAAGTAACTCATTGCTTTGTTGTCAATTTAACATTCTTGTTTTTATGGGTATCTATAAAATAATTTAAAATCCATCAGACTAAAATCATTTATGGAAAAGACCATAAATTTTTTTTTATTTCTTGTATTTTGCCAAGATCTTGCATTAAAATTGTTAAAGCCGCACTATATCACTCCTAATCTTGATTTATAAATAATTATTATGAATATAAATTAACTTTTTCTCGGCAACAATATAAGACCTTTAATTTACTACAAATCAATCCATCGTAATAATTCTCCCTATAACTAACTAATTAAAAATTTAACTAATAAAATTGAAGGATGATAAAAAGATGACAAATAAATCTGGAATTTCATTGGTCAAATTAATAATTTATTGAAACTTTATTCAGTTATAATGATACATGAACCAGCCATATATATTTTTAAATTATTCAAATGACATAAGATTTGTAGGAAGTGGAGTTGGTTCGCCGTTTGCAGCCTGCTGAATATATTTGCACCATCTTTCAGCCAGGGCTCTAGTTCCAGCTCTGAATTTATATACGTTTCCTGAAAAGGTAAGACTAGTTTAGTGTCTACGTGACCAGATGATATAAATGAAAGATCAATTTTTTATAATTAATTGTTTTTCTTGGGAATAGGCAGATCAATTTTTTATTTATACATGGTGTTTTATAAATAGAGGTACTAAATTTAAGGAATTATTCTACATCTAAAAGCACGAAAAACCATTATAGAAACATATATCTGGAAATGAAGCCTAAGAAAGTTACAATCCAATTTTAAATTGTACTAAAAATAAGGTTTTTAATTAATAACTCTGGTACAATTTGAGCTAGAGCGACGAGATTTTGCATGTATACTAGTATTAATAAGGCACATTAGTTTATGTTAATTTATTTTTTTGAATCTATCCAGATGCGTGTCTAGACAGAAAAATTTGTAGGAACTAACGTTTAAAAAAAATGCAAGTAAGTAACATTTTGTGCCACCAAAAATGTTACTTTTTAATTATTAAAAGTTACCAAATAATAATTAGATAAGATAATTGCCTTTAGTTTAGACACCCCTTAAATTTAGTACCTCTATTCATAAAGCTAAAGTTTAAATTTAAAAATATATACTTTATTATTCCATCAATCTATTTTCTAATTATCGTACAGAGTGATATTGGTAGACTGACAGTTTCATGCTGCTGAACTCGCGTATAGTAATTTAAGGGTATATTAAAATCCCTAGAGGGTTTTCCAGATGGAAAATATGAAAAAAAAAATCAAAAAAAAAATCCATCTTTAATACTAATTAAAAAGGCAGCTTTTTAATCTGACCAATCCTGTTGCTGATGTTAAATTACCTACAAATTAGGCTTTCCCTACTTATTAGTAACTATGGTTGCATTTTAATTGTTGACGCTTGCATTGTTTGAGAATTTCAACTTTAGAATCTTTTAAGGTTATTATATTTTGTCAAAACCGACAGAGGCTATCAAATATTCTATTTTTATAGGGTCATTTCATCCGGCGGTGGTTTTTTGACATTAATAAATATTTATGTCACATTAATCACCATGTCAACCTACAGAATATGTACCTGCAATAATTAAATTTGCTTCCATATCTACAAATACAACTTTTAAAGGTAATTTAACATCAGCAACAGTATTGGTCCACTTAAAGCGTTCTTATTTTCGAATTGAATGAAGATGGATTTTTTTTACATTTTTTTCATACTTTCCAGAGGGTTTTTAATAAAACCTTAAATATCTGTACGCGAGTTCTGGAACAGGTTGTATATTTTATAACCAAAGTTTTTGATTAACAATGCGATTTTTAAGTAATCGAGGGGCTATAACCCTGAAGACAGGGTTGGGTCAGATGTAAAAAATATTTTTTTTTTCGTAAAAAAATTTTTTTAAATATAAAACGTCGAGAAATTAAAAAAATATATAAAATGGTTTTTCTTTTTAATTCTATTCACCATACTTAGTAGCAAGGCGTCCTTCACTTCCAGGCCGCGCTACTGGACCATCTAGTTGGCTTTGATATGGCCCAGTAGGGTCTGACAACGCTGGTACGCCAACAAAAAAAAATTAATAGAAATAATACTAAGATTTTTTTATTGTCAGGTTGACAGTTTTGTATTTTTAGGCTTGATATTTGATTATAAAGTGGTGAAATGTTTAAAAAATGTGAATGCAATTATAAAAATGTTATTGTTTCAATTTTGCCTTTAAATATCCTAGTGCTAAATATAACATTTCTTAAAAAACAACACGAAACTACTCAAAAAAATTAAATTAAATTTAGTAAGAATTCTGAGCCATTTACTAAAACAAAATGCAAAATTAAGCTGCTTGAATCAAAGAAGATACTGTAGTTTTATGTATGGCAATAACATAATAAATTAAGTTAGAATTTATATATTTATTATAAGGTTTTTATTTACAAATGTCGGGAAATAAAAATACAATATTTTGTATCTGTAGGTACATTGTTTTGTAAATTAATGAAAACTATGTAATTTTAATAATTATAAAAAACACTAAAAGTTGCTAATAATCTTCACATTTAATAAAAATTAAAATATAATTTAATATTTTAAAATTTTACTATTCTTGTTCTATTAAATTATATGTAGGTATATTTTCTTGCTTTTTAGAACACGTAATAAAAAATACTTTTATTCCAACGTTTCGGCGTTTATTGTATAGCCATTTTCAAGGATGAATTAAAAAATAAATGTATAAATAAAATAAAGTAAAAATATTTGGACTTTTAAAAGTCAACTTGACAAATATATAAAATTAATTAAGGTGTACAGGTATAAGTGTTAATGAGTTAGTGAAAAGATTTATCTTAATATGTTTAGATATAAAGTGCTTAAGTTTTGAGTATCCTTTCTAAAGTTTATAGTATTATTTGAATTTAAAATGGCTATACAATAAACGCCGAAACGTTGGAATAAAAGTATTTTTTATTACGTGTTCTAAAAAGCAAGAAAATATACCTACATATAATTTAATCTTTAACTGGTTTTGCTTATCAATGCAGTAAAATTCTTCTTTTGCACATTTTTTCTTTATTTTTCACCTATTTACTATTACTATACCATCACATTTTCCGAATTTTAGTATTAGTTTTATTATATTTGCTGTTTTTGTAAAAAAATAACAGATTTATTTTTTTTTCACAAATAACACAATTATTTTTGACAAATATGTGACATTTTGCTTCAAAATTTTCAACTTAGCTGGTCATGGAATGGCCCACTAGGAAGTCTGGTACCTAAGCCAGTAGCGCGGTCTGGAAGTGAAGGACGCCTTGTTAGTAGGCATTTTTTTGATTTCATATTTATTTCATATATCAAAAAATACGAACGCAGGACTCTCCTTAAAGTAAAATAATCTTACCTTTGTTGTGATCCACAATCTGGAAAGAGTCCTGATTCATAGAATTTTCACCAGGTATAATCTGGCACCCAACTACAGAAACCAGTTTGCAAGGCTCCCGCTTAAAATCGGACCTGCATTGTCCCTTAAAATTTTTTGGCGAAAAATAAACCAGCGATGTTGCCCAAATTTGTAACCAATAGCGTTGCCAGGAGGAAACGGTGGGTTTTCTGCCGTCTTTCAGCACGGTCTTTCTCCGGATGCAACCTTGCATCGTGCAAATGTGATCGTCTGAGCCAATCAGGTCGTCTGAGTGTCTAAAACAGGTTTTGTTTAAAATCATCGTCATTTTTACCAAGTGGACTTTTTTCTATTTCTTTTTGGTGCAAAATCCACCGTGCAATAAATTTAAAAATTTAACATTTACTGCTTTACAAGATTAACGACAGTTTATTGTAATGAAAAAATGTCAAATATTACATTTTACTTATTTTAAGTTCCATTCTAAACATGTTTCTCATACTGATTTTTCGTGGGTAACCGGGAGCAAATAAGCACACTAAATCTATACACTAGTTAAGGGAACGTTTAAGTATAACGTAATGCAAATTTTGATCATTTTCTAGTGTGGCACCATCTAGCGGTAAAAACCAATCTAAACGTATTATTTGGAAGCAAATTAAGTTTCAGGTCCGATTTTTTAAAATTTAAGTGTAAAAATCATTTTCTGGTAGTAAGTCAGCTGATTTTAGTAATAGCTATTACAGTACCATCTGGTCTATAAGAGGTTTGTATTTTTTTTCTTTTGGGTTGGCAATACCGGACAAAAGACAATCGCTTGGCGTTTTGCGTGCAAATGTCAACACCGCTTTTAAGTTTAGTTTTCTACGAAAATGTGTTTTAAGTTAATTTTTACCATGTTAAAATTGTTGCTTGGTTACTGGCAGTGAAAAAGAAAAGAGCTGACTATAAAATATATCAATATATCGTTTGTTCCCTGAATTTCAAATATGCGAAAATTTGAATGCCAACTCAAAATAAAAATCCGTAAATCGGTCATCAATTTAAATGTAAGTTTTTTTTTTAATTTTAGAGAAAAATAGAAAAAATTGTATAAAGCACTCGTTTCATAACACGTTTTTAGCGCACTAGTACTTTAGAAAACTAGTGCATTAATATACTATAAAAAGTTAAAATAATACGCATTTAATATGACGAACAAAGTTGTGGGTAGCCC
This sequence comes from Brachypterus glaber, assembly GCA_958510825.1. Lineage (NCBI taxonomy): Eukaryota > Metazoa > Arthropoda > Insecta > Coleoptera > Kateretidae > Brachypterus > Brachypterus glaber. The sequence continues at coordinate 13,783,184 of OY294045.1, forward strand.
TTTGATATTATTTTAATTCATTCAAATTATTGTGGTGATTTTTAGCTCAAAAGTACCAAAAACAACAATTTATTTATAGGTTGACTTCATCTGAGTTTACTTTGGTTCTTGATCGTCTATTTTTACTTTTTTGACGAGGATTTTTTTCCAAACTAGACCAAAAACAGAACAAAGTAAGATGGAGTGACTTTATTTAATCCACCTTGATTTATACTTCGAAGGGCTAGTTAACCTCATTAAAGCAGCTGTGGCCTTCAACTATAAACGTTTTCCATCTCAAAAGATCTCGGGAATAAGCTACTATTAAACAACGATAACACTAAGCTAAAGCATACAGAAGCAACACATACCTAGTTAACAGTGTACAATTCTCTGCCGTACTTTGTGATGCCTGCAGAGGTAAGTCTATGGAGGGTGATGGCAAATCACTGTGATTATTTCTAGTCGAATCCTCGAGTTCCGAGTCGTCCAGTAAGTGACGCGTTTTTGGCAACTCTTTTGGATCAAAATTACCAACTTGTTGATTCTTACTAAATATACTACAAGAAACATTGATAGATGAGTACATGAATTTATATACATTTCGTTTTACATACACAACTTAGAGATAAGTACTGAACCTACAATTTAGGGCAACTTGTATTAAATTGACGGCCGACCAATCAGAACGCAGCGTTTTTAACTTAAACTGGGTTTAGCTGAGATAATCCCAGACCAAAAGTTGTTGCAAGTGGCCCTTATTTGTTGCGTTTTGTCGGTGAAACTTTTGCCACCGGATTGAATGGTTTGAACAGATTAGCTGTTTTCTCGCTTACACAATTTCATTCCGTCCAAACTTTTCATTCGGTCGATTTAGATGGAATGAACGGAATTGAAGTGGTGGGGCATCTGTCATATGAAGTTGAAAAGCGCGCCATCATAACGTTTTAACCTTAAAAGGCATTTGTGGGAAAATGGAAACCGCAGAGAAGAATATTATTTAGTTGGACAATGGTTTTAATCCCCCAAATTGTCGAATCCTTTCATTGAATAGTGGAGAATTTTATAATATGAATAATATTATGTGAGTACCAAAACAAAAGTAGGTACCAATTTTCGGTCTTTAATGAGATTTAGGGTTTTGTCTGGGAATAACTTCCTCATAGCAGTTTTACATCGGCACTTAGTGCTACTAAGAGTGCCAATGTATTGAAATCTTCGCTGAAAAGTCAAAATCGTTGACCACGTTTTTTTCACATTTCTCGACGTTTTAGACCATTCTGAGTCGAAATCAGTAAAAAAATTTTTTGCGTCCGTCTGTCTGTCTGGGTGTAAACTCTCTAACTCCATTTTTACATGAGATATCGACTTGCGGTTTTTTGCATATTGTTTATTATCGTATTCCGAAGAGCTGATTAGATTTAGGGGGTAAACGATTGGGGGTAAGGGGGTAAAAATAGGGTAAAACTCCTATTTTTATCGTTTTTTGTTTATAATTAAGGCAATTATTACTGTATTTGGTTAATTTAGCACTTATATAAAAGATAATTTTAAATTGGTCAAAAAATGTTTTAAACAGCGTTTTCCTAAAACGCATTGTTTTCGAGATATTGGCGTTTAAAGCAGTAAAAGGTTTTTTAGCATATCTCACATATTTATAACCCGATTTCAAAAAATTATATTTTAAATAAAAGCTCTTTTTAAGCCCTATAAAAAATGTTATATACAGTTTTTTGCTAGAATATAATGTTTTAAAGATACAGAATTTAAAATCAAACAAAACACCTAGTTTGAAATTTGCAAACTAGATGGCTCTAGTGTACCATAGTGCCGATGTTTTGACAGGGTGCTTGCAACGTTTCATCTAGTTTATTTTTGAAAACTTTTTCATTTAATGAGCTAAACACAATTAGCATTAATAAAAAACCTAACAACGTTATTTTCAAGAGTATACTCTTACTTAAATATTACTTAAATATATCATATCTGGACTCCTTATTCTATTACTTTCTTGTTGAAACAGATTACAAGGGCCAACGCTCTTTCATTCATTGAATGGGTTTTATTCTGAGCGGGGCGATCACAGAACACCCCCTGGGATATTTAAAAAACTAGGTTAGGTTTTAACGTATAACAAATGACATTCTAAAACAAACCGTGAAACAAACTTTGGCGTTTTGTCGCTTTGTGCATTTCCTCCAAACCATTCAAACCGCGGAATGGTCCGACAAAACGGAACAATTGGTTTTAGGAAATAAAACGATGTCAATCTTTAACTTTTAAAACTTAATTGTTGCGTTTTGTCGGACCATTCCGCGGTTTGAATGGTTTGGACGAAATGCACAAAGCGACAAAACGCCAAAGTTTGTTTCACGGTTTGTTTTAGAATGTCATCTGTTATACATTAAAAACTAAAAGAAGTTTAAGGTGACCTTAGATATGTTAATAACTTTTAAAGTGATGGGTATAGGTCTTTGTCCTTCAGAAAAACACGTTTTATAACTTGCCGACGTTTCGAAAAATTTATTTTCTTCTTCAGGGGTGTTCTGTGACCGCCCCGCTCAGAATAAAATCCATTCAATGAATAAAAGGGTGTCGGCCCTTGTCATCTGTTTCAGCAAGAAAATAATAGAATAAGGTGTCCAGATATTATATATTTAAGTAATTTTTAAGTAAGCAGATACTCTTGAAAATGAGGATCTTAGGTGTTTTATTAATGCTAATTGTGTTTAGCTCATCAAATTAAAAAGTTTTTAAAAATAAAAACTGCTATGAGTAAGTTATTTCAAAAACCCCTAAATCTCATTAAAGCCTGAAAATTGGTACCTAGTTTTGTTTTGGTAGTCACAACATATAAAATTCTCCACTATTCAATAAAATGATTCGAGAATTTGGGGGATTAAATAATATTCTTTTCTGCTGTTTCCATTTTCCCACAAATTCCTTTTAAGGTTAAAACGTTATGATGGCGCGCTTTTCAACTTCATATGACAGATGCCCCACGACTTAAATTCCGTTCATTCCATCTAAATCGACTGAATGAAAAGTTTGAACGGAATGGAATTGTGTGAGCGAGAAAACCGCTAAACTGTTCACCATTCAATCCGGTGGCAAAAGTTTCAACGACAAAACGCAACAAATAATATAAAATATTAGAAAAGATAATACATTTAACACAATTTTTGCAGAATTTTAATTTATACTGTTTATAATATAAATGTATTTAGTTATGACTACATACAGAGCGGTCCAAAAGTCACCCCCCCCCTCTTAACTTTTGAACGAGTTGAGATATCGACTTGAAATTTAGAACTCTTCCATAAGACAACTTAAACTATCTTTTAGCATATATTTGATACTTTCAGCTCTTAAAATGTGTGCAGGGAGGCACGGTGGGAAATTTTTTTAAACGGAAAGGAGGGTCGTGTGATACATCATTTTAAAGCAAATAAAATTCTCTATCGTACTTTATATTTTTTAATTTTTTAAACAATATTTTTAAGGTTTTGATTTTTTAATTTTTTGTGCTAAAAAATGCGATTTTTTAAGTTTTTTTTTTGTAAATTTTTATTTGTCAATTAAAATTAGTTTAAAAGTATAATTTACGTTTTTTTATTATGAAATTAGTCATTTTAAAAAAAAAATTTGATTTTTTTAGAGAAATTTCGACAAAAATACCCATTTTAAACCCAAAAAAAAAAAATAAAAAAAAAATAAAAATATATAGTTAAAAGGAGAATTTCATAGGCTTTAAAATAATGTACACGACCCTCCTTTCCATTAAAAAAAATGTCCCCCATGCCCCCTGCCCATATTTTAAAAGCTAAAAGTATCAAATATATGCTAAAAGATAGTTTAAGTTAAGAGTTCTAAACTTGAAGTCGATATTTCAACTCGTTAAGTTAAGAAGGGAAGGGTGACCTTTGGACCGCTCTGTATATTTAAAAACTACGTAGAAGGGAACCCCTTAGGGGAACCTAAACAATACAGTTTGCTGGTAAGTTTAAACCCAAAAAAAAAGTTTTAAAAATATTTATATTTAAATTGTGTTTATTATTTTATTTTTTTTAAGAAAAAGTACTTTAGCCAGTTTATTTTAGCTAACTCAAGAGTTGTCTACATAAAACGTTTTGACAAAACAACTCAATACTAAGATGATTACATAATTTTTAGTTGCAACTACGATCCTGTTAGTAACTAAAGCCATAATACAATTCACATTCCTATTTTTGTGCTTATTATATTATTCACAGCGCCTGCGCTAGAATAATATTATACGGTAGTTTCGAATTAAAAAAAAAATCAAAAATCGTCAATTTTTTTCATGAAAAAATAAGTAACTTTTTTTTCAAATGTTTTCCGTCTGTCTACCTGTCCGTCCGTCCGTCTGATGTCACGTTTTTGTATGCACGATAACTCAGAAACGAATAATCCGATCGACTTGAAATTTTCAGGAAAAATTAAGTTCTATGAGGAGAAGATCCCTATTGTTTTTGAAAGCAATCCCCCAAAAACAAAGAGTTATGGGGGGTTAAAAAATCAAAAAAAGCTGATAGAAAATTCCGTGATTTTCTCCGGAAAAAATACTTTTATTATAAGGCTCGATTCTACAAAAAATTGTTTTTCGTCTTTTGCAATTTTTTAGAAAATTTAATAAAAAAATTGAAATATGAAGTTGTTTTGAAAACTTTTTTTTTATTTTTTTTTTCAATAATTTTTCGTTTTTCAAAAAAGATCTTACTGTGAATAATATATAATGGAATGAGTAGCATCACATATCTTCACGGCTTGTTTTGATAAAATACTAAATAGAGATTTGTCATTCCGGGGACTGATTAAATCAGTTACCGGAATGACAACTATACAGGGTTATTCAGAAATAAGTTCGAGAAATTTAAGAGGTGATTCTACGTTAAAAAATATGAAAAAAAGTTCCTATAAAGGTTGGTCCGGAAATGAGCCATAAGGGAGCTGCGGCCCTTTGAAGATGGACATATTTAATGGGAAACAAAAAAAGCACCAATACGATTTTAATGCTGCAGGGCGATTCTTCATTTAAAACTAAGGAAAAAAGTATTCTTCACCAAAACACCTAAATTTAATATTAAAGGATTAATAGTCGTTTAAAAAGTAACATTTTTAGTGGCACAAAATGTTACTTCTTCTCAATTGCATTTTTTTTTTGAAAACGGTTGCTCCTACAGTGTTACACTATATGACATTTTTTATGTATCTTTACACAAGGAATCTATATTTTTTACCAAAAATCCAAAAAAATATACATAAAAAAGTTTGGGGCAAAAATGTGTTAAGCCTTACATATTTTGTCCGTCTAGGCACGCATTTGGATAAATTTAAAAAAATTAATTAAGATAAAATTATTTCCCTTATTAATACTAGTATACATGCAAAAGCTCGTCGATCTAGCTTAAAGGGTACAAAAGTTATTAATTAAAAACATTATTTTAATTGTAATTTTAAAGAGCCGTAGTTCCTTTAGGACTCATTTCCCGACCCACCTTTATAGGAACGTTTTTTCATACTTTTTAACGCAGAATCACCTCTTAAATTTCTCGAACTTATTTCAGAGTTTTGCTACTTCCAGTATATACGCGGTTTTGCAGTTAGACGTTACGCGGTATTGCAGTATCACGGACGAAATGTAATGTATATCACTAGGTAAGTTAAAAAATAAGTTTTTCTTCAAGCGTACTAAAATGTTTATATTTTATAACTGAACACACTAGTTAGAAGTGATCTATTTTTTTACAGTAAAAAAATGAGTTCATTGTTGTACGCCGTAAAAAATGTTAGTTAGCAAAACCTCCACTGGCGGCAGAACTCTTTGACTTTGATGACAGCCATACTTCAAACTTGTTTGTTTATTATGTAAACAGGTGGTTGACTCGAGATTCTGTGCAAAAACCTTGTGTTAAATTGATTAAAAATGATTGAAGAAGAAGAATTATACACCTGCAAATCTCTCCGAATTGCAAATGCTACATTAGACAGGTTACCATCGAAATCGCGAAAAGTGTACGATTTAGCCTACGAAAAAAATTTTAAATGAGCTACGGAAGGTTTAAGTTTATTTCGAAAGGGTTTTATTGGCATATTTTAATAAAAAAAACATACTTTATTACTGAATAAATTAAATTCAAAAATTAATATTTTAAAAAAATATATAGGATGCTTGAAGAAAAAATAGTATGTTTCACTCGAAGGAAAAGTGCATTTTTTTACTCGTCTATAGTTTCCGGACTCCGCTTCGTGACGACCGTAAATTCTACAGACTAGTAAAAAAAAGCTTCACTTTTCTCTTAGTAAAACAATATACTATTTTAGGACCTATTTTTAGCACTTTTTCTGAGCTTTTAGCTCTGTAAGGAACCGGATCCAAAACCTGTCAATTTGAAAATAACTTCGGAATTATAACTTTACGACATATCGTCCGAAATACTGCCATTCCGCGTATAGTCATTTGACAGAAATGTAAAAATAAGTCATGTTTCATTTTTATTCAAAAAACAAAGTCGATAATATGTAAAGTTCAGCCGGAGAAAATAAGTTGTTTACCAGCTTAGTTCACTGTATAGGTAGTTTTTTTTAGGGCAAGTAGGTAGTTTCTGCGGAACCAAGCAAGCTACCGACCTAGCCTAAAATGTTATCTAATGTACCAGCTCTCTGACTAATATTTAATACCCTAATGTTTAAGTTTTGAAAAATGCTTTATTTACAAACTACATGGTTAATTTATTGTTAGTAAGCAAGGCAAGTTATTACATAATCAACACTTACCCCCAGGGTATGACCACAGAGGGACACCCTGATTTGTGGAAATTGCGTGGCAGACTTGTGCTACGAAATCTAAACAAAATCCCCAAGTTGCAATAATAATAATAAAGAAAAATATCGTGTTAATGTTTTTGTTGTTTTAATAATATTATATCACACCAAACTACAACGTCGACTTAACCTACTTAAAAAAAACCGCAGTGTAAAAACCAAATTAATACGAAATTATAAATAACTGCTTTAAAACAGAAAATATTTTTTAACTGCTTTCAATCCAATGATTTGAAGAACTATTTTACAGTTTTGATTTAATCCGTTTTTTGCAATTTTGATTTAATCCATTTTTTTAGGCATGTAAGAAGCTGAAAGTAAAAGCTTTTATGGATTGTGTTATGAAATACAGCCTGTTTCAGAACTCGCGTACAGAAATTTGAGGGTATATTAAAAACCCCCTGGAAAATATGAAAAAATCTATCTTCAATACTAATTAAAAAGGAAGCTATTTAATCTGACCAATCCTGTTGCTGATGTTAAATTACCTACAGATTAGTTTTTCCCTACTTATTAGTATCTATGGTTGCATTTTAATTGTTGGCGCGTGCATTGTTTGAGACTTTCAACTTTAGAATCCTTTTAGGTTATTATATTTTGTCAAAACCGACAGAGGCTATCAAATATTCTATTTTTATAGGGTCACTCCATTCGGCGGTGGTTTTTTGACATTAATAAATATTTATGTCACATGAATCACCATGTCAACCTACAGAATATGTACCTGCAATAATTAAATTTGCTTCCATAGCTACAAATTCAACTTTTAAAGGTAATTTAACATCAGCAACAGTATTGGTCCACTTAAAGCTTTCTTATTTCTGAACTGAACGAAGATGGATTTTTTTTGACATTTTTTTCATATTTTCCAGAGGGTTTTTAATATACCCTTAAAATTCTGTACGCGAGTTCTGAAACAGGCTGTATGTTAACCTAGATGGCAGTAAGCTGCCTTTAATATCTTTTGAAGGTTTTGACTAAAACACCTTATATTAAGTAGATATTTGCTTCTATTGTTTCATGTATCATATGATTATAACATGTACAAACTTCGTAATGTTTAATTCAGATCATTTAAGAGATTTAAAGTAAACTAATAATTAGTTTGTTAATTATTAACAATCTACTGCAAAAAATAGTCCGAATTATAATAGAAAAGGAAAAAAAATAATTAAACTTAAAAAAAAGTTAGCCAAGTCGACCTAAACTACCACAACAAAAAATTATAAAAATAAAAACCAATAAAATCTTATAAAACTTACTTTGTGCCCAAACTTCTACACTTCCTGTGTCCTGGTATGAATTTATTCCCCGAAGTGACCACGTGAAGCCTTAAGGACCCGCTGGAAGCTTTTGCAGGAGATAAGTTCAATGAGGCTATGGCTTGGGCATCCGCAATCACCGACTCTTTAGAACTGCAGCTGGACGAGCTATGAGGCGGCGAAGGAGGCTCTAATTTCAAAGATAACCTGAAAAAAAAAGCAATGACAGCACAGCTCTAGAAAAAAAATCGGTTGTTGCTTTCTACAGATTTTGGAATCTGAATGCAGATTTAAATATCGCGTGAGGGTTTCGAGAAAAATAAGATCAACGACGCTAAAAATTGCAATTTTTCGTGATTTTGATACTGTTTTTCTGAAAACCGAACCTGCTAGCTCAATTCTGCGACCAAATTCGGATTTAGTCATCAAAAATCTCCATTGGGGATACTCCAAGAATTAGATTTTATTTCAGTTGGTTTTTGACAAGAAACAAACTATGTCACCTTAAAGTTTTCTAGTTAGTTTTCTGGGTGTATTCAGAGTTTTGTGATAAGCGAGTGATAAGTTTGAAAATTAATGTAGGTTTGTTTTATAAAATTAGGGACAAAAATATCAAATCTGACCGCTATATACACACATTCAAGGTCCCATAAAAAATCTACCTTTATTCTCAAATATAATATCATATAAAACCTTAATTGTAAAGGCCAGCGCGGAAACATCAATACTTCAAGTTGACGTATTTTTTGTTAATAAAAGGGTTTCTTCTGTATTTCGGTAGGCGCTTTTATCTTTTACACTAGAAAAATCTTCAGAGCCAGCTCTGAAAGTAAGTTTTTTGTTAGAAAATATGTACTTACTTGTCATTTATCAACCTAAAATCAAAATACAAGGCCTTAAAAATAAGCCTGTGTAACAAAAATACTTACTTTTAAGTCTGTCCCTGAGGATTAGTCTATAGTCTAGATCTAGTCCAAGTACTTGGCTGATTATTTTTAAACCTTATACTGAAATACTGAACAAATTCTTTCTTATCTCAAAATCAAGATCCGGTCTTTAGTCGCTGAATCCCATTCTGTCGGCAGAACTAAGCTCTGCTCTGAATTTCACAAAAATGCCAATTTTGGACTTTTTATGATTATTTTCAAAAAACGTGATAAAAAAATCTTCGATCAGATTCGAATTTAACAGACCAAAATCTTTATGAAAGGATAAATCTTTTTTTTTGTGGAGCTGTGTTACTAAACTTACTTGTATTGGTCATCTTCGACAAACTTCTGTAGTTCTTCAATGTATCTGATAGAATTCAAATAATCTTGAATGTGTGGTACCACAGCCAACTGTGAATAATCCGAATGCTGGTAATTCGAAATGATCCTTAAAATGTTGTTCATCTTCAGCGTCCTCTGTTGAGATTCTAGACCTCCAGAATGAGGATGTGCCATGTCAATATAAACTAGGTCAGTCAAATAAAGTCCCAAGTATGGGATACAGGGCAACTTTAAGCTTTCAATATGACTTCTCAAGTTACCCCAATTGTTAGTGTCTGCGAATACATCCGCCAGTCTGTCAAAGGTTTGTTTCTCTTTTTTCGATAGATGCGACCAAGTTTTTGATAACCGATACACGGAGGCACTTTGAAGGGCCGATATGATCGCAAATAATGAGTGTAGATTGTTTAGGTCGTAGAGTTTTTTTGCTATCCTGATGAAGTAAGTCATCACTTCCGCCCGTTGTTTAGGTGTGGATCCTGAGAGTATTTCCTGGACAGTCCAAAAACTAACCTGCAAATATAAATTAATATTAAATGATCAGTTTTATTTAAGCTAAATTTATTTTAGCCAGTATTATATTTATTTAATGACTAGTTTAATCATAATTCTTATTTCCAGTGACCTGGGAAAAACTTTGTATACTTGCTTGTACGATATTATAAATAAATAACTGTTTAATTTTTAAGAAAGTGATCTATCTGTCGTTAAAATCAAATGGACAGGAAACAGTACCATTTCATCCTTTTTGAGAATCATCAGCACTGTGTATCCTGTATGTTGCTAAATTTAAATAAAACGTTAGATAGATATAAAAGCATGGTTCCATCTATTTTATATCTTTCTAACGCTTTATTTGAATATTAGCAACATATATGATACACAGTGCTGATGATTCCCAAAAAGGATGAAATGGTACTATTCACTGTTCCTGTCCATTTGATTTTAACGACAGATAGATAACTTTCTTTCTTTCGGTTATTAACCGACAAACGTGCAGTATATATTTTTATAGACTGTCAATTCTTAACTTGTTCAATGATTGTCCAACAATTTCCAGTGATTGTTCGTGACTTCACAGAAAATTATGGACTACCACTGACAATATTGTACACTGAAAACAAGGCAACATTTTTCTAAACCAAGGTTTAAAATCTAATACTAGTTGTGTACAAGCTGTTTCCAGGGCCTAAAGATAAAAAATCTCCTTATTTTAATTTGGACCGAGGTTTTTTGTCAAAATTTTGCTGCCATTTCAAAGCGTTTAGAAGCTTGGCTATATAATAATAGCATCAACAAAATTCTTTTTGGATCTTTAAAGCAAGCATTCAAACGAAACATTTTATGTTCAAACGGATGCATCAGATTTTGCTCTTGGGCCACTTGTGGAAAAAAAATGATGATAAGAAACTTTTTACTTTCTTATAGAAAAAAAAAATCATTTTTTTTTTGTTTAAATCGTTTTATTTTTTCCTAAAACGTCGAAAAAAATCAAAATAAGCAATAAAAAAAAATGATGTCCGTCTGTCAGTCTGTATTCACGATAACTTAAGAATGCTTTGAGCTAGCGACTTGAAATTTGGTATGCAGATGTACTTTTATATTATCTTGGACAAGTTCGTATTTGAGCAAAATCGGTGTGGGGAAGGGTGGTGAAAGAGGGGTTAAATTTTTGTTTTGGTCGTTATTTTTTTCATTATTTACAATGGAAGAAAAATTTAAAAACCACATAAGTAAAACTTTGAAACTACACAAGAAATGCTATTATCATTTTTTTCCAACACCCCCCCCTCACAACTAAAAAGTAAAAAATTGTTTTTTAGACATAACTTTCTTATTATTCACAACAGAAGAAAAATTCGAGAACCACATAAAAGGTAAAATAAAAATACATAAAAAATATTATTATCACTTTTTCCATGACCCCCCTCCCCCATCCTCCAAAATGTAATAAGTTGTTTTCGGACATAACTTTCTTAGTATTAACAATGGAGGAAAAATTTAAAAACCACCTAAAAGGTAAAATAAAATTAAAAAAAAAAATATTATAATTTTTTTTCCATGCCAAAAAATTGTAATAATTTTGTTCTGGACAATTTTTTTTATAAGAAACTACTCCCGCTCATTGGAGGTGGCTGGTTATTACTGCGATGCTTGTCGGCTTTTATTAGACAGAGAACCCCCGAAAAAAAGTTATTTTGTGTGTGGACGTTAAATAAATGGCGTGTTTGCTTGCTCGGGGAACCTTTAAAATTTTTAAACTATTGCAAGTCATTAATCTTATAGATTACTTTTTCTAAGGATTTATAGATTTAAAAAAATATATATAATAATAAAGACTTACATGGTTAAATCTTCTGGTGAAAGCCACGACGTTCGGGGCGACTGTCAACTTGTTCTTCTTGTTCCAAGCGCAGCTTGTCAACTCGTCGGGCTGGATGTTAAGAAAAATGGGCAGATCGAGCAATGTCAACTGATTGGCGAAATCTTCCGGTGATATTCTGAGTATGTCAAAAATAGCACAACTATAGTTTTTGGTGATACTTTGCGATGCATGGTTAGGTAAGCTTTGAGTTTTAATGTGAGCAGGTACAGTGGCGGAAAGGGAGTTTCTGAAAAGAAAAAAGGGATACGTCCAATCACCCAGGCCCCAGAACATGCAACATAATACTAGTTAAGAAATTTTCTGTTCTAGGTTTACCATGCTCATTTTTGCACATTTAATTCAAATATTTTTCTATGATTATTTACCATGAAAGCTAAGCTAAGCTTTTGCTAAAATTTAACAGGTTTTATATATTCTCCTATAAAAGAACTTTTACCTCAAGAAGGAACATGATGAAAACTACCGTATGCTTTGTTTGAAACGTGAACCAACTACGGTGAAGGGCTGGTGGGGAGTGACTATAGTTTACACTTAGTACGCGTAAAGAGAGAGAAAGAATGTGTAAACTCACAGTCTAATGTCGTAAAATGACTGACAGGGGTACAGTGTTGCCGATTGGAAACATATACTTTGGATATTTTATTGTAAATTTTAAGAAACATTAGTTCTGTATGAGTTTTATATGAACTAGTATTTTAATTTTAATAGATTTAAATATACTATATTATTAAACATAATTATAGTATACACAATAAATTTTTTTACATTTTTAATTTAAGTATAATGATTTGAATTCATGATAAGGTGGAAACTACGCAACATCGCTACTAGGTAGCCTGAAAGTCTACTAGCGACATCTACATTTTACACCACAAAGCTGTATCGCGTTTCTGTTAGTAAATAAACAAACAGAAAGATGACACCTTCATAAACATTGGTCTGAATTTACTTCTTGAGGTAAAAGTTCTTTGGCTCCTATCTATTCGTACTGTATTATTTGGTTCTTGTTCGTGTTTTATAGGTTGTTTTTAAACGAAAGCAGTAACAGACCTAGTACCAAAGAAAAAAGTAACCAACCATTAAGGCCCGGTTGTAGAAACCTGGTTTGGCTTTGAGCGGGGTTTCTTTACCATTGAAATAGTTGTTGCAACAATCTTTTCCATGACAGTTAAGCTAGGTTCAGATTTGGGCGAGGTTTTTACAACCGGGCCTAAGTTACCTATTTAGAAAATCTTAAATGTTAGTCCTAAAGCTGTCTGATGTAAGACGAAACGTCGACATACATTGTTTTTTTTTTTGTTTTTACCAAGTTTCAGTCCCACTATTTTTAATTTAGAATCTTAAATAAACCATTTAATCAATTAATATAATCTATGGATTAGTAGTTCTTGATTTTAAAAAAGCTTTTAAACTTAGACTTTTAATTTGAATTATCGAAGTTTTCAAACATTCTTGTGCCAAATAAAAACAATGTAGATTTGAATTAAGTTATTCAAAAAAGTGTCGACATGTCCTTATGGACAAGAAACTACTGCTTTAGAACTCTACAGACTAAATTTTAATTATAATTTAATAATATATTAGGTAAAATAGTATGTGTAGCTTATTAATTCTATTTTTCGAAGATAAAATACTAAATCGCTCGTAATACGGCCCCTTAAGCCATAAATAAAATACGTAACGCACTTGAGGGGAGGGCCAATTTTTTTAGGAGGGGATGTCATTGCTGATAGCGTTGCGTATTTATAGGAGGGAAAGTCTTACGAACCGTTACATGGGGGGAGGGGGGTAAGGTTTGCAAAATTTTGCGTTACGTATTTAAAGTATGACCCCTAAGAAAAAAAAACCCTATTGTTTATTTATTTTTTATAAATTCGCTTAATTTGTAATTATCATTGACATTGGCAGTGACAATACGTTTATGCCAGTGTGGATGCTAAATGTTGACTATTTTTTACCTTTTACCTTTTTTTTCTTTGACATCTTTCAATTTCAAATTATTTTTTCTTTCAATGTCATCAATTTATATTTTTTATATAATTTTACAATATTTATTTAACAAGCCATGAAGATGGCCTTACAATAAAGACCGAAACGTTGGCAAAAAAAAATATTTACTTTATTCTTTAATTATTTTCTGTTCTAATAAAACAAGAAAAAAATATAACATACATTTATAGAACAAGAACAAGAAGAAATTAATTCGCTTAAAGAAAATACATTCCTTTATCGCTACTGCAGCATATTTTCTTGTTTAAAACGCAGATTTATAAACAATGATAACATTATCTTACAAGTTTAAGCAGCACTGTAACAACATTTTTAAATTTTATTCAAATCCACTTTTTACACGTAAAAACACATTTTTCTATCAATATGCTAGATACTATTTCAACAATGTTTTGGTTCATTATTAATTATTACTAACTAAATTACTGCTCGAGTGCGAATTTATTATCTAAGTGAGATTAATGAGAAATTTATTGATAATTAAATGGTTAAAAATAATAACCTTTAATTTTATTATTAGTAAATACAAGTTTTGCCAATCTATTTAAAGTTATAATAAAAATGTTTTTCTACTACCTAATTAAGTGCTAGCTTACATATTATCTACCGTTGTCAAGGCTTATTTACCTTGGCAACCAATAAAATCACTGAACTCATTTATTATTGACCGTTGTTAAGCATTGTTTATTGACGACGGTCAATAATGATAAAATTTAAGACAACTACTAACTTCTTTCAACTTTTATGTCAAACTGACAACTATTTCAAAATATTTTTTAAACTATATTTTTAACTAATATTTAGAGGAACTAGCTTTAGGTAGTAGAAAAAATATTATATGCACTACGTATGCGAACTGTCTTAAGTGTTCTCGACTGATTTTTTGCCTCGACTCCGTCTCAGCAAAAAAAAAACTTCAGTCTCGAACACTAAAGACTTAGTTCGCATACTAGGTACATAATATACTATTTTTCACTACTAGCTTTAGAATATAGGGAACGTTCAAGTATTACGTAACACAAATTTTGATCATTTTGGACCCCCCTAAGAGCGTTACGTAATACTTGAACGTTCCCATACCATTATTTATGATGTTTTTGGACTGTGAAATCAATTTTCTTCACCTATAGCTATAATAATTTTTCTCTCCTAGTAGGAGTAAATTTTATAAACAACTGATTTCTGTCACTTAAGATGTTTCAATTCTTTGTGCAATTTTTACTAATTAAACCCAAGAAAATAGCTTTAAGTAACTTTTTATTTATTAAATATAATTAATTATAATTTAATTATTTCCATTTAATACAATCAGTAACACCGGCACACAAAAAAAAAATTGTCTGTACACCGGGCGCCACCTATCTACGGGCATGTTTTTCGACCCGCTGAATACGAATTTCAAGTCAGTTTAGGCCGTCCACCCTTCAATTTCGAGTAAATTGCAAAAAAACCCAAAAAATAGCGAAAATTCGATGTTTTGGCAAGAAAAAAAAATTTTTACTCGAAATTGAAGGCTGGACGGCCTAAACTGACTTGAAATTCGTATTCAGCGGGTCGAAAAACATGCCCGTAGATAGGTGGCGCCCGGTGTACAGACAATTTTTTTTTTTGTGTGCCGGTGTAATTAGCTAAATGTTATGAAAAAAAAATCATACAAAAACTAACGTCAGTTCAAAGTATTTATCTGAGCAAATGTCATTGATCAAGGCTACTTGATTTTTATGAAAATTTTAAGAAATATAATTTCTGTTAATAATTTATTTTATTATTTGAACAAATATAGTTAAATAGTGCTAGTAGTGAAAAAACTAATATATAAACTACGGTAGAGAAGACTATTATAGCCTCGCACTCTTAAATCCCTCGCTGCTACGCAGCTCGGGATTTAATACGCTCGGATATAAAAAATGTCTTCTTTAGTATATAATTCCTATTTATTTTCTTTATAATTTTATATACTTACGATTTTCTAAATTTTAGGATTGAACTTATTTATTTTTTATTTTTCTCAATGAAAGACATTTTTATTACTTTTTTTTAACGTTTCTCGACATTTTATAATATAAAACATACATATTATGTAATAAGATGCTTTTCGCAAAAAAATCAGACTGTCAGTTTGTCCGAGAAAATTTGTGACCATCTGTTTTCGTTTATTGGCAGTACCTAGATAATTTTTCAAATTGTGTTCCAGGATGACACTAACGCCAAGTATAGATTACAAAAATGTTTATTTTTTAAAAAATTGTTTCTCTGGTTAAATTTGGCAAAAAAGCTCGTCTGGTTAGCCTGTAGCGTTGTCCATAGACTTATACATTGCATTTTAGTGTCTCATAAGGATTAATAAATTATCTTATCTTATCTTAGCTTTTGGTGCAAATGTAATAGGTTTTATAGCGCAGTCCCCCTCCCTCAAGCCCTCCTTTGTCTATAATTTAGTCAACAATTTTATTTCTTTTAGGTATATGGATGTATTTTAGTCAAAATTTGTGTACCTTTCAGTTATTTGGATGACCACGGCCCACTTGCTTCCCTCTTATATCCGACATGTTCGCCCGGGTGCGCCTCTGATCTATTAATTTATCCAACAACTGTTGTTACAGACGTCATTAATTTTAATTGAAAATTTAATATGTTTTAAACTTAAAATTCATCTATTTAGTATTCATGGAAGATAAACAGGAAATTATAATTAAACTGTCTAACGATAACACGTTATATCTATTCTGTACAGAAGAGTTCATGCATTTGAAATAAACAGGAAAAACCATCGAGAAAACTGCAATAAATTTAAAATTATATCAAGATTTGAAATAATAAATAATTTTGATTCTTAATATAATTTACTTTTCTTTGTCCGGAAATGAAATTATCCGGGTACATTTTTATCCGGATACTTTAAAGTATCCAGTATTAAATATAATTTTCTTCGCTTTTCCTCGATTTTTTTCAGCTGACATTAGGGTTTTAGGGAACGTTCAATTATTACGTAACGCAAAATTTGGCCATTTTTACCCCTACCCCCATGTAACGCGGCGTAACATTTTCAAGACACCCCACCCCCCCCCCCATTTGTTACGTAACATTTATTTTTTACAAAAAGTAAAGAAATTGAAGGGAAAAATTGCTTTAGGGTTCAAACCGGTTTTCAACCGGTTATTGCTTCCGTGTTTTAACCAAAAACCGGTATGAGGTAATTTCTGCAACCGGTTAACCGAAAACCGGTTATTGCCTATGGTTTTTTATCTCATTTTTTTTTCAAAGGATTTAGTAAACGCCGTGTGCAATAAAATTTTCAACGAATCCGTATCTTAAGCCTAGATCATTGTTAAAAACGTGATCCAATAAACATTTTACAAGTTTATAATTTTTTAAGTGTTACGTAACATTTTTACTGACACCCACCCCCCCTCTGTAACGCGGCGTAACGTTTTCGTAATACTTAAACGTTCCCTTACAAGAATAGACAAATCAAGATTTTTAGTCTTGACTCGATTTCGAAAGAAGTATGTAATTAAAAAAAAAACAAGACTTTTTGATTATTATACTATTCACAGCGCCTGCCCTAGAATAGTATTATACGGTAGTTTTGAATTTCCCAAAATTTTCAAAAATCGCCCTACACAAAAAATTCTTGGATATAAATTTGTTTTATGAAAAAATAAGCAACTTTTTATTTTGCCGTCTGTCTGACGTCATGTTTTTGTGTAGATGATAACTCAAGAACGAATAATCCGATCGACTCGAAATTTTCAGTAAAAATCAATTTTTAATAAGGGAAGATCCCTATTGTCAAAAGTAATCCCCCCAAAATCAAGAAAGTTATAGGGGGTTAAACTTTTTAAAAAATCGAAAAAAGCCGAAAGAAAATTCCGATTAACGTAACTTTTTTTAGGAAAAATTATTTTTTTTAAACTTAAAAAAAAATAAAAAGTATCATTTTCTATTTTTTGGTTTCTGGCAAACAGAAAACTTCTGGTGCATTAAGAATAATTCTACATATAATAATAAATATTGTGCTTTATAGAGCAAAAAGTTTGTTCTACCGTGCTATTAACAACTAAATAAGTGTTACTTATTACTTATTTAAAAAAAATGTTCATTATTAAAAAAAATATGAACTAGTAAACTGTATGTATGTATGAACAATAACAGTTAATAATTATTATTATTAAATAATAATATACATTTTATAATTATTGACAATAAAAATCGATGAAATAAAATTTTAATGGCATATAGACAATGCAGGTTGTATATTGCAGATATACATTTTATAGTATAGCCATATTTATTTCTATTTATTTTTTTCCCTAACTTCAAAGTACCAAAATAGTAACAATTTTAAAGATTATTTTTTAACGTTTTTATCAACCAATGATTTAAAAATATTTCTGGCCACGTGTTTGTTTCTGTCCAATCATATTATAGCTATATTGGGAATTTTCTACTGTACAAAATTCTAGTGAGAATCGCTGTAGTATTTTGTTTTTCAGTATTTCTCTTTTACAGCAAGATTTCATACCTAAAACGAATTAATAATTAAATATAAATTATTGTTATTAATTTATTATTTACCAAAATTACCTCAAAATATTCTTTATATAAAATGTAATGACAGTTTTTATAGGTTGACTTTTATGAACATGCTTGCAAGCATAGCGCAGTACCGCGCTAGTCAGTACTGCAGTAAGTGACTAAACTATTGACAGAACTATAACTTGCAATTTAAAAATGGACAAAAAGGTTTTAGTTTAGCAGTTGAGAATGTAATTAAATTAATGCCTGTAAAAATATTAAGATAAGTAATAAAACAATTTATATTAATTTGCGATGAAAAAAATATAAAAGTTGGTTTGACATATTATAAATCGTTAAGAAATAATCTTCCGAATTACACATAATTCTTCGAATTATCGGGAAAAATTAACAGTTTTCATTAAAATCTGCTGCCAAAGGAAATAATTACTCCAGGGGCATGGCCCCTGCAGACCTCCCGGTCGTAATTATTTCCAGACAGCAAATTTACATGAAAACAGTGAATTTTTCCCGCATAATTATCAGCCTCTTATGTAATTATATATGAAAATAATATATAGATATATTAAATTTGCAACCAAAAATATTAGTTTAAAAAAATCTTTACATACCCATAATTGTAGTAAGAATAAGGAGGCCCAGGGCCTCGACTAGATATAGTTGGTGATGATATTTTTCTGATCCTGGGATCGCTGAATTTTGTACTGCTACAGCCGTTTGTAGACATTGTGATGGATTCATTGCTGTCAGTTCTGTAACTGTTGTCTTCTTGACTCTGGAAAACAAATTATCTGTTATTTATTTAGCATATTACTGGCTGGGAAACCCATTCAAGAGTACTTCCAGCAACTGAGATGCCTACTAACCCAGGGGACCGATGGGTTAGTAGAATGATTTATAATAAGGGTAGATACATTTTACACTAGATATTAAGCATCTTAGGGGTAGGTACCCCATATAAAATGACATTAAATGTTAAATTAGGGTTGTACAAAAAATTTTTATTTACTTAATGTTTTCTATGTGTCATGATTAGAACGCCCTTAGAGTAAAAATTTATATACACAACCCCAAGTGGTACTTTTAGGGCCCTAAAAGCCCTAAAATCAAGCAAATATCGATAAAATTCGTATAAACCAGCCCTAGTGTTTGTAATTTATAAAATTTAAAAGCCTTGATATCTATATTTTTTATTTTCGAGTATCAAAATAAGCCTGCAAAATCTTAGCCTGGTCAAAATTTTCTAACCCGTGCTAACAAGGCCCCGAAATTGCCCCTAAAGTCCAAAAAACTGCATTTTCTATTAATTTGTGCTACAGACGAATTATAAATATTGAATAAAAAAGTTTATGCGTCACATTTCTATGTAAACCTATTTTAGTTATTTTAAAATATTACGATAATCTACGCAACGAGTATGAGGCCAAAGCGCTAAGGGAAAGTTCAAGTATTACGTAACGCAAATTCTACCAAAATTCATACACTTCATACCCCAGTTCTCGCATTATTATAGATTATAGAGCTTTCATATTTTGGCTACCCCCCCAAATAGGGGGTGTGTTAGGGGGGGTAGCCAAAATATGAAATCTCTACAGCCTTGAATAACGCGAGAACCGAGGTATGAAGGGTATGAATTTTGGTACATTTTGCGTTACGTAATACTTGAACGAATGCTGCGACCAAAGGGAGGTAGTACAGCTAAGTGGCCTAAGTGCGTGTAGATAGCTACCCTCCACCCTAATAACCATAATAACCATACTTGAACGTTCCCTAATTTTAACATCAACATTTTAACAAAAATTGCAAAATTTTAACCTAATTTTTAAATGGCTCTTAGACCCCTAATCGTTGCATATTATCATAATATAAAAAAATTTACTCTCGGGGCGTTCTAACCACGACAAATAGAAAAGATTAAGTAAATTATTTTTTTTACCACCCTAATGTTACATATGTGTGAGGTTTATGTTACTTTATCCAGCATCGCTACTCTACTAAGAGGCTGTTATGTCATTATGCCACCGAGCTAGAGGGGCGAAAATTCGGTTACATAATTGTTGAACAGCCCCTTTTTTTTATTTTAAATAAAGAATAAATAATATCTCGAATGACTAGACTAGACTAGATTGTAATATTTAAATATTGTAGGGGATATAAAATATAAAAATATAATGGAAAACTAATCTTTACCTTTATCTTTATGCCACATTTAAATGACAAATATTTAAATTTCTTTCTGAGTAGGAAATTGGTAACTTATCTTAAAATAGTGTATTTTACGTTTATGTTATTAATATTAATATATATATATATATATTTTGTAGAAAACCGCTAGTTGTTTTAAATATTCCGGTGAAAATTTCTAAAAGAGTGTTTTTACTATACAGTGCGTTCTAACGGTGTATAATAAAGCTCAATTTGGCAAAGAGCTTATGAAAAAATACTTGTTTTAGTTTTTTATAAGCACATGTAAAGTGTGCTGGAATCACCCGATTAACTTTTCAATTAAGTTAAAAAACGCTCGGATAGGTCGATTTTTATTTTTAATTTCACAAATTTTGGTGTAAAAAAAGTTATCATAATATTTACCCCCTTGCACCCTCCCATTCCATTTTTTTTTTCAAATAGGAACCTACCCCTTGTGACACATAAAAAAAACAAACAAACCAACCACCAAAACACAACCGATCGAGTGTCCCTAATTTTAACCTCTTGAATGAGGTGATATTCTTACCTCTGAAATTTTAAGTGTCGCCAAGCTGTCGACTGATATGTCTCTTGGTATTTCAGAATATTTCAGCATTTTCATGTCATGGCCGCGATGAAATTTTTGGAACTGAAAAGAAAAAAAAATGTCGTCATTAATACAATACCCATATTTAATATAATTTAATAAGAAACGACCTAAAAGATTACATACATAGGGGCACGGGTTTTTTAATGAAGTTGCAGGCAGGCCGGCGTTTGCAATTTTCCAATTTTCAGCACTGAAAAAAATGACCTCTCTGAAAATTCTGATGACTAAAAAAAAAAAAAAGGTTCTCACCTCCGAAAAAACAAATTTACCCCTCTGAAAATTAAAAAACTAACAAAAAAGGTCCCCACCTGAAAAACAAATTTAACCCTCTGAAAATTGAAAAGTTTTATGACTAAAAAAAAGGTCATCACTTGAGAAAAAACTTTTGCTGATATTTTTTTACGACTCGAACAGGAAAACCGCCCCTCTAGGCTCGTGCCCTGAAGCAGGGGGTTCACTAACCCGGAAGATAATATCTGTTTTTAACTAGTTTCGAGCTGTTTAATTCGAACTTGGTATCAGATTTTTTCATCACACACAGTTTTTGAGATACAGTGGTATTTTAGCGTTAATTGTAAAAAAATATTGAGAATAATATGGAGATGTTTTTTTTACCCACAGTCTTCAAATAAGTTTAATAATTAAATAACAAATTCTAAAAAATGTATACCCCCTTTACAAAAATGCTTCTATCGAGCTTTTTTATGAAAAATGTTACTTATTGTATGTTTTTAGCAAATACCATATTAAAATTTTCTTAGTAAAATATTTGTTAAAAACATAAAATAAGTTATATTTTTCATAAAGGTTGATACAGGCATAGTTATCACTAACTAATCTAAGCAATTCTGTTCTTTTTATTGGCCAGATGAGAAGCCATCTTTCTTTTTGGCCAATCAAAAGGACAGAACGGCTTAGTTCAGTGAGTGATAATTATGCCTGAATCAGCCTTAAAACAGCTCTATAAAGTTCTAGAATTTAACTTATTTAACTATAGATGGTTGGTAGGAAAAACCTCCATATTATTCGCAATATTATTTTACACACGTAAAAGACGAATCGTTCACCGCAGAATCTAGCACATGCGCACTGGTTTGCATATTTTTGTTTTGACGGATGTCATAAGTGGCTACCGTTTAGGCAGTTATAGTTTTATGAAATAGTTTAATTTGAGTGGGGTTACGGTGCGCATCAGGTCCACAAAAATGAACTATATTTTTGCACTGATTTCTGGTTTTATTACTAAAACTTACTGTGTTGAATATAATTAGGTGCGGAAAATCCAGTTTTTTTGTTAGAATATATAGCAAAAGATTGTTAGAATTTTGTTTGATTTTTTTTTAATGGGGGCGTTGGTTTACGTTAACAATGGTTTGGTTTGGTAGTTTGCTGGTTTGGTGTTTTTTTTTTTAATGGGAGGCGTTGGTATACGTTAACAATGGTTTGATTTGGTAGTTTAGTGGTTTGGTGTTTTTTTTTTAATGGGATGCGTTGGTTTAGGTTAATAATGGTTTGGTTTGGTAGTTTGCTGGTTTGGTGTTTTTTTTTAATGGGAGGCATTTTTCAGATACGATATTTCAGAATTTAGAAGGCGATATATTTTAACAATCAAATGTTTATTAATAAATATTCCGCAAATTTTTTTACAAAAATACTATTAAAAGCGAGAACTTTTAGCCAATTAAAAAAAAACTGTTAGCTCGCAAAGAAAAAGTAGATATTTTTGTAAAATTCTGCAAAAGAATGTTACATAACCTTAAAATAATTTTTGGCATACGTCAAAACAAAAAAAAGAAAATCAGTGCGCATGCGCTGGATTTTTCTCATTACTGCGGTGAGTGAATCGTATTAAAAGCTAAAACCACTGTGCTGTATCTCAAAAATTGTGTCTGATGTAAAAAAAAAACTGAAAGCAAATTAGGAATCAGAAGGTCGAAATTGGTTAAAAAATGCTATTATCTTTACTATTAACTATCACACATTTAAATGACAAATATTTAAATTTCTTTTTAAGTAGGAAATTGGTATTAACTATCAAAAAAAAGTGACCCTTGGTTAAAAGTTCAATAAATCGTTGAAAATTTAAATAAATGTTATCACAATTATTTTTCTAAAGTGCGTCATTTATTAAATTAATTATTAAAAGGTCAGTATAGCGAAAGTATGAATATGTAGCAGAAAATAGTTATTATATACCAAGGTAGAGGAGACATTTTTTATAGCCGAGCGTTAAGAGTGCGAGGCTATAATAGTCTTCTCTGCGTAGTTTATATATTAGCTTTTTCCCTACTAGCACTATTTAACTATTTTTATTCAAATAATGAAATAAATTATTAACAGAAATTATATTTCTTGAAATTTTCATAAAAATCAAGTAGCCTTGGAATGACATTTACTCAAATAAATACTTTGAATTGAGGTTTAAAAATGTAGTTTTTTTTTATTTTTTTTCATAATATTTAGCTAATTATTGATTGTATTGATTGGTAATAATTATAAATAATTATATTTAATAAATAAAAAGTTATTTAAAGCTATTTTCTTAGGTTTAATTAGTAAAAATTTCACAAAGACCTGAAACATATAAAGTGACAGAAATCAATTGTTTACAAAATTTAGTCCTACTACGAGAGAAAAAATTATTATTGCTATAGGTGAAGAAAATTGATATCACAGTCTGAAAACATGATAAATAATGGTATGTTCTAAAGCTAGTAGTAAAAAATACATTATTTAATACATAAATAAATCAGTAGAAATATCTTAGATGAAAACCTCAAGAGAAATTAAAAACTTTAAAAAAAACAACACACTTTAAAGGAGGTTTGGAAAAACACTTTTTCAATATAATTAAAATAGTTATTTATATACCAAGGGACTAAACTGGCTGTTTTAGTCCCGCTGTATGAGTGTTTCCTGAGCGAGCGTAGCGAGCTATTTTTTGCACGACCAAACATAATTTAGGTAGATAGATAAAATTAAAAACCATGCGTCTTAAATCGGGTGGTTTATTTTCGTAATTTAATCAATATGCCTGTGAATTGCAAAGTCAGTTTCACGGCTATCGCGATTTCAATTGTTTTTCCAATATGGTTGACACAAATATTAGTTCGAAAAAATTGACGAAGACGATAAATTTTAATTCATTTAAATAATGTTATTTTTAAAAGGTTTTCTTTGTTAAAATCAAATCGATTTGTTTGAATCGTTACTTTATTACAAAACATCACCAAACCTAATTTTTGTACCATTTTAATGTTATCATGGTGGTCGTGATTGGAAGAAGAACGGCAAGTTTAGTCCCGAAAATAAAAGCGTAAAATTAGGTTTTAGTCTTTAATTTTACACAGTTTCCACCACAAAACTAAACTTAGTTTTAAAATTATTTAATTAGTTTTAGAAGTCATTTTTTTTTAATTGAACACTATCTGGGGTCCTCCCACGTCACTAAAAATTAGTTACTAATTTTATTATTAAAATATAATCACTTCAAAGATTGGGAGTAGATTTTGGTATCTTTTCATTGAAAGAAGAAATTTTATGCAAAATATTAAAACTCTAGCAACTTGCATGTAACATTGTTTCAAAAGCAATGACAAAATATTAAAAACTACATAAACATTTTAATCAAATATGACTTATTTCCTCCCAAATTGGCCTTTGGCCGCCCGATTATTTGCGCCCTTATCGTGTCATTTATTATAAAAATGTGTTGGTATTTCCAGCAGTAAAGGTCACAAGTTTATTACTATTGCGACTTTTCCAGTCAAATAATGTACAGTTGGACCCACACAAAACGCAAGATTTAAATATGCTAAAATGTCAATTTTACTAATTATTTTATAGTTTAAGTAAGATTTTAAGAAATAGGTTAGATTAATTTGAAAATTAATTGTCAGTTTTTTCAAAGTTTATTACAGAAAATGCATGCGAATAATGTCGAATATTAAAAAAATAATAATAATAAATAATAAGCTGAAAAAACATTTAGAATATTTAATCAAATCAAAAATTAAAACACAATATTTAGTAAATCTTATGAAAAAATAAAATTTTGAACTCTACTAACCAAACATATAATTTATGAAAATTATGATTTTCGTTTAAAAAAAGGTTTTTCCGCAGGTTTTTTTTCGCTTTTTTAATCTTGGAACTATCGATGCAGCGACGGGTGATGGTTTTTGACCCAGGAAAATTTGTATTGTTTATAGCATGCACCGCTTCTTGTAAATGGTTTTCTCTCAAATAATTAAGTAAATTTTCATCCTGCATTTCATTCGATATCTTCTTTCTTTCCGAGTCTGCAGACCCTTTCCTCGCCCATCTATTTTTTCTTTAATCTTAACCATTATTCTTTTTTTTATGATCTTAACACAACTCTCCGAAACACTAAATAACCCTGCCACAATTAAAGGTCTCTATAGAGATCACTAGCCACAATCACTTCGTTACATCCTGTTTCCAATATACTAATAGTTTGAGATTTCTTAACATTTCTTAACGCATTTCTAATTACTTTATAATTATTATAAGTAATTTTGACAAATATTGTCAACATGACAACGGCTTTGTTTGTATTGTAATTATTGAATTTACGCAACTAAATTTTCAATCTTGTTTTTTTTTCGGATTTAACTGTACATTGCAATAGGTCTGTTCACTTACACTCATGTATAAAAATTAGGGCACAAATACAGTCGAACAAATTCTTTGTCATGTATAAAAATTAGGGCACAAATACAGTACTTATTTGGTTGGACGAAAAGTGTACTGTTTAACTAGATTTATTGTAATTTTAACAGTCTTGGGTATAAAATACCTTGTAAAAAGGTCCCTTTATGACTATAAATAAATACAAATACAAATACATGGGTAAAACTACCGGGTCATAACTTGCATCAAGTCACATGAGCATTGAGAGTACGTAGACTATGTACTACTATGTTACACAGCCACTTGTTGAATTAGCCTAGTTTTCAGATACAAGTTGTATCATACAACAGTTTAAAACTGAGGTATTGATATGAAACATATACTTATTTACTTGAAATATGGGATTAAATGACATCTAGCCAGAAAAACAAAAATAAAAATTAATAGTAATAATGATATTAATGCAATTGTTTATAATAATAAACAATATAAATATAGCTGACTAATACACTGGTAATTTCTCTGAGAAGAAAATTGACCGAAAATGACCATGACCACTAAATATAAACAAACCCTAATATACGAGGTAATATAGGTGCTTAGTTGCTTTGAATATCATAGTATATTTCTTGCACTTTTAATGTATGTACACTATAGTCATAGTAAACGACTTGCAGAAAAACTTTACACTATGATATTTTAAGAACGCTTTGACGTAGAGAATTGAAATTAGAAACAATTTTAAGTCTCTGTGTCAAAGCGTTCTTGAATTGTTTTTTCTGGAAAAACGAAAACATTTTGAAAAAAAAAACATGAAAATCGAAAGATACTTTAACCCCTAATAACTTTTTTGTTTTTGGGGATGTTATTTTCAAAAATAATAGGGATCTTCCCCTCGTAGACTAGATTTTTTCTGAAAGTTTCGAATCGATCGAATTATTCTTGAGTTATCGTGTCCAGAAAAAACGTGACAACGAATGGACGGACAGACGGACAGATATTTTCAAAGTTTCTTATTTTTCATGACACACAGTTGTATCCTAGAATTGTTTGTCTTTGACGTTTTTTGCAGATTTTGGGAAATTCGAAACTACCTTAAAATACTATTCATAAAGTATCAAAACAGTTTTATTGTTAATAATAAACAATTATGCAATATAGATTTTTCGTTGGCATAGGTTGTAGAACCCTTGTAGACTAAGTTGCAGAGAATTCAGCGAAAGTTCAATACACTATGCATATTAATTTTGAATCATTTTTATTTATTAACATTATGAATACACTGAAAAAATGTCGCACATAAAATAAAACTGGTTCGAATGTATATGTCACAGCCTTTTGAAGTAATTGGCCGTTTCATGAAAAGGCTGGACGGTTCATGAAATGCTACCACTACCAAACCAAACCAACCAACCAGCCAACCAACATCAAATCATCCAAACTTCATGAACCGTCCAGCCGTTTCATAAAACGGCCAATTACTTTAAAAGGCTGCGACATATACATATATGAAAGTATGTGGAAATAGTATATTACATAACTAGTGTGGAAAGTGACATATTTCACGCGAATGGGAAAGTTTACGAACAAGCCGCTAGGCGAGTAAGGAAACCCCACGAGTGTATGAAATACACTTTCCAACGAGTTATGTATACTATTTTTCCTACGATCCCGAAAAAATATGAAGTTTATTTTAATATTTTCTAATTTTTATTAATTTTTAAGAAAAGCAAAGCACAAATAAATTATAAAGAGCATACAAATTTATATATGTAGGTATGTCAAACAGGAAATATGATTTTCATTTAGCTTTAGTTTTTTTGGTTTTATATTTAATACAATACATATCTGTTTAATGGGTTGCCTATTCCTAAATAAATGCAAACTTGATTTACTTATTAAATTAGATTTCTGTGGTTATGCTGCCATATAAGACAGTAAAATTGTACTGTTTTACTTTTTATAAAAAAAATACTGCGTATGTTAATGTTTTTTATGTAATGTAAGTGCCTATTCACAAGCTCGCATAAGAACATAAAACATAACAATGCGATGCCGTGATTGACTTGATGGGCGACCATGTATCTTGTAAGCCAATCACGGCATGGCATTCTTATGTTTTATGTTCTTATGGAAGCTTCTGGATATGCCTTTAAGGCAACTAAATACAAAAATTAAGTAATTTTTGTAAGATCTAGACTGTCTAGACTAGATAGTAATGGTCAAAATAGTAACGTTATAACTATAGTTTTTATTTTTTCTTAAAATATATAAAAGGCTGTGGTGAAAGGTGAAAAATGGTTTATAAAACAAGGTGAATAAAATTCGTAGAATCTACGAGGTAAATATTTAAATAAAATTAGGAAAACCTCCATACATAAATATCACACGAGTCTGATATAAAAATATCAAACTAGTGCGATATGAGGCGTTTTCTAAAGAACAAAAGAGTGTGCTAAATGTCATTTTCATAGAGGATCGTAGGAAAAATACATTTAAGTGAAATAATAAGTATTCGATAAAACGTTTTATTGAATAAATGAAAAGTCCAAACAGTTACTGACCACTCAAAAATTCAACCACTTAACATACGACTTCGTGGGTTATATTCTCGATGGCAAAATGTTATTTAAATTAAGGTGGGTGAGCCAGTTATTGTCATGTTCCGAATATTGCCACTTCCTCTTAAACTTGTTAGTTCGTCCTCTGTGTCAAAGATGTCGCTGCCATGTTGTATCTGAATCCAGTTAGTAATGTCGTACACAAAAACGCAGTTCGTGTTTCGTGCTCTTCCCCTATAAAAACTTTGCTGACTGTCGCAGGATGGCTAGCATCGATTATTGCAGGGCAAAACGTTATAAGGTTGGCACAAACATGCACTTTCTTGGCCTATACTGTGTTTCACTCAATAAAAAATCGAAAAGGTAATTTTTTAAGATTGTTGTCTAAGTAGCTCCTAATATTATCATGCGAAGTAGTTAACAACAAAAAAAAAATGAAAAACACAAAAACAACAAGAAAAGAAAGTAGCGAAGAAATCAGAGAGGTCTGAATCTTGGTTCTGCGTTTTATTCAAAAAGAATGGCCAGGCCGATATGAGATTGTAATCCAGTGCGTGGGGCTTTGTAAAAACGACAAATTGTTATTTAAGTGTCCAAATTGTACCGCTGGCAGTACCCTGGCAATATTTGGGAAATGGGTTCCTAATATTGTCAGTATGCGATCTTAAAAAAAAAACAATAATATTTTTTGAAGCTCCTGCAGTTAGTTTATTTTTTACCCATTAGAATAAAGATATATTATTTACATAATCTGGAAATTCATCCAATCTTTTTTATACTTTTATAGTCCCTGTTTGACATTCTCCAATGTCATTTTTAACTTGTTTATTACTATTTTTTAAGTTTTAAATTGTGTTTAAATTGTATAATTCTTTAATTTTAATGTAAATTCTAACTTATTAAAATGTTTTTATAATATTAGTAGTATCTGATGATGTTAACGTAAATAGTTAACGAAACTGCAGTAATAAACAATTTTATCACACGTGAAGTTTGACTAAAATAAAATAAAATTTAACCTAGATATATTATTTGTTAATACAGTAACGTTTCAGGTGATTACAAATAAATTTGAATGCAGTAAAAAGTTAAATATATTAACATAGCATTAATTAGCTCATCCACCTTACTAGTACTAAGAATTTGTTACCGTATGAAATACTGAACGATGTTGTATATTTTGAACCCCTTGCAACTTTACTTATTGAATACAATTTGTTACAGTAAGAATAACAGAACAACCTTATATTTTACTATAACAAGTTGTATTCAATAACTAAGGTGCTAGAGGCTCCAAATATACAAAATCTTTCAGTATTTAACACGGTTACAATTTCTCAGTGTACCATAAATATTTGTCGATAATCTTAGTAATTTCGTACATATTTTTGGGATATTCTAAAATAGAATTTGGGGTAGTAGTTAAGGGGGATATAGTTTTATAAAAAGGCATGTTAAATTTATCATGCCATGAAAATATCCGGTGAAACAGTACATAGTAATACATTAGTATTGAGCAATCTAGTATATAGGTACTACAAATTTTCATTTTAACATGCCCATTATAATACTATTCACAGCGCCTGCGCTAGAATAGTATTATCGAGGGACTGACCGCGAGGAAATCTTTTGTACAAGCCAAAGGAACTCAGGAGGAACTCTGGAGGAACTCCGGGACAAAGCTTTTTTTCGTGAATTCGTGAAGGTAATTTGCCAATTTTTGCTTCGAAGGGGTGCCAAGTTTAGTAGAAACTGTCAGGGACAAAGTTGTTTTTCGTGAAGGTAATTTTGGGGCGCCAATTCTTGTTTCTAAGGGGCGCCAAGCCTTGGTTGAAACCGTCAGGGACAAAGCTTTTTTTAGGGTGCCTTATTGGCAGTAGTGCTTGCATAGCAGTAATTTCTGCAGCTTATTTGCCAAAAATTACCCCTTCCAGAGAGGAACTCTTAAGGAACACAGGAGGAACTCCCAAGGAACTCTGGAGGAACTCGAGGAACTCTGAAGAAACTCTGAGGAACTCTTTACAAAAAGGAACTCTTTTGTACAAATTTCAGACGCGGTCAGCCCCTCGAGTATTATACAGTAGTTTCGAATTTTCCAAAATTTTCAAAACTCGTCCTGGGCAAAAATTCTTGGATATAAATTTGTTTCATGAAAAAACAAGAAACTTATTTTTTTATTTGTCCGTCTGTCTGTCTCTGTCTGATGTCACGATTTTTATAGACATGATAACAAAAGAACTTTAATTATTGAATACAATTTGTTACAGTAAGAATAACAGAACAACGTTATGTTTTACTATAACAAGATGTATTCAATAACTAGGTGTTCCAAATATAAAAAATCTTTCAGTATTTAACACGCTAACAATTTCTCAGTGTACCATAAATATTTGTCGATAATCTTAGTAATTTCGTATATATTTTTAGGATATTCTAAAATAGAATTTGGGGTAGTAGTTAAGTTGGGGGATATAGTGTTATAAAAAGGCAAGTTAAATTTATCATGCCATGAAAATATCCGGTGAAACAGATGTACATACTGCCCTGTTAAGCTGAAAAGTCCTATCTACATAGGTTTAACATATACAGATAGGACCTTTCAGCTTAGAAAGGCAGCATAGTAATACATTAGTATTGAGCAATCTAGTATGTAGGTACTGAAAATTTTCATTTTAATATGCCCATTATTATACTATTCACAGCGCCTGCGCTAGAATAGTATTATACAGTAGTTTCGAATTTACCAAAATTTTCAAAACTCGTCCTGGGCAAAAATTCTTGCATATAAATTTGTTTCATGAAAAAACAAGAAACTTATTTTTTTATTTGTCCGTCTGTCTGTCTCTGTCTGATGTCACGATTTTTGTAGACATGATAACAAAAGAACTTTAGTTATTGAATACAATTTGTTACAGTAAGAATAATAGAACAACGTTATGTTTTACTATAACAAGATGTATTCAATAACTAGGTGTTCCAAATATACAAAATCTTTCAGGATTTAACACGCTAACAATTTCTCAGTGTGCCACTATAAATATTTGTCGATAATCTTAATAATTTAGTACATATTTTTAGGATAATCTAAAATAGTATTTGGGGTATTAGTTAAGTTAGGGGATATAGTGTTATAAAAAGACACGTTAAATTTTATTATGCCATGAAAATATCCGGTGTACTGCTACATAGTAATACATTAGTATTGAGCAATCTATTTATAGTATGTAGGTACTATTTTTTTTTCATTTTAACATGCCCATTATTATACTATTCACAGCGCCTGCGCAAGAATAGTATTATACGGTGGTTTCGAATTTTCCAAAATTTTCATAAATCGTCCTAGACAAAAAATTCTTGGATATAAACTGACAAAATTTTGTACACCTTTAGAAGGAAATCTTTAAAGATTACCTCGAGTTTGTAAGATTTACTCCGAAAAGGAGGAAATTTTAAAGATTTCCTTCGGATTAGCTCGTAACCTTCAAAGATTTCCTCCAGATTACATCCAATTTGAACACCTTTGCCGTTTACCCTTTGGATATAAATTTGTTTTAGAAAAAAAAAGAAACTTTTTTTTTTATTTGTTTGTCTGTCCGTCTCTGCCCGATGTCACGATTTTTTTAGACACGATCTCAAGAACAAATAAACGGATAGACTTGAAATTTTCAGGAAAGATCAAGTTCTATGAGGGGAAGATCTCTACTGTTTTTTAAAAAAAAAAAAACTTTTTTAAAAATTAAAATTTCGTTTTTCGCAAAAAGAAAAATGAAAAAAAAAATATTTTTCTTTTGTTTTTTTTATTTTTTTTTTCAAATTTTTTTCCTTTTTCAAAAAAAATAAACTTTTTTGGATTTGGGAAAATGCAATATACCATTTAACGCGTATAGTATATAATGGAATGCGTAGCATTACATATTTTTACGGCTTGTTAGGTTATACTACCTTGCTTATTTAAAAAAAGATTTTGGTGTAACAACCAGTCACGTTTATACACAATAACTATAGTTTTGATGTCAACCAAATTGACATCAAATAACTTAATAGCTTTACGATTAAAATAAGGTTAAATTATCTAATTTTAGTCCATTAAAGTCAATTTAGTACGCGAACTAAAGATTTAGTTCCTATTGTCCTAGGCCAGTCTAGATTGCATCATTTCTGTCTACTGTTTCAGAGCGAGGGCCAAGTGTGACGTCCCACCAAAAACTGACCTACTGAAAAGACTTTTTAACATACTGATAAGAAGAATTTTTTAGAATAGTTTAATCTATCTATTCATATTTTGGCGGTCGGAATTGCTTCATGGTGTTACCATAAGATGGCAGCACTGACAAATTGTAAACTCGCAGTGTTATATTTCGCGACAAAAGTTGAATATCAAGGACAGTCATGTCAGATTTCGATTTTTTGTACAATAAGTTCTATAAAGCTTATGGTAAAGCGCATCCCGAGAAATCAAAACAACCTGTGCAAATTGAAGTTAATAAATTATGACTTAATTAAGCTT
This sequence comes from Brachypterus glaber, assembly GCA_958510825.1. Lineage (NCBI taxonomy): Eukaryota > Metazoa > Arthropoda > Insecta > Coleoptera > Kateretidae > Brachypterus > Brachypterus glaber. The sequence goes on from OY294045.1 coordinate 13,815,995, forward strand.
AATTAACCTCAAAAAAAGAAAAACTGTTGTTAAAGATACGGAACAAGAAATTAAAAATTAGCAACAAGTCGCCACGGAAAACAAGGCAACATTGTTATGAAGCTGAAGTTTGTACTTTAGAAAACTCGCCGCAAGCGGCTTGTTTTCTAAACTTGTACTCGTGCGCTGAAAAAGTGTTATGGAATAAGTACTTCAATATACTATTTGAATTTTCGATGCAAAAAAAAAACGTTGCAAACTTCAGCTTCCTCCATTGTGACGTCACATAGGCGGGAGTGCCTTGTGTGTGTGACATTTGGAAGGGGGGGTCTAAAATCACCTAAAAAGGTGTGACGTATTTTATGGACGACCTCTTACAGACCAAAACAAATGAAGACAAAACCGGAGAAAGAGTGACCACGAAAGTGGAATCACATCTTATAAGAAAAAACGGTATTTCTGAAATACCCATATCTCGCTTATTGGCGAAGCCAGGCAGTATATTGATAATTTTTTTGCTTAGTGAAAATAAATTAAAAAAATAGGTCACAGAGTCGCTTTTTTGGTTAATTAGGAGTTAACAACTGTGAATAATACATCAGCAATACTGATCGATAGTAGACGTAGCCCTATACTTTTGTCACCTGGTATGAAAGTATTTCAATATTATGTGTATTTTGCAACTGGCTAAGTACCCAAATCATGCTTAATAAGTACTACTTACCCTGGACAACAGAAATATCGGTCGATATGGTTGTTTGTTTTTTTAACATCGTGCTATTCTACTTAATTAAGCATCCCCTAAGGGAACGTTCAAGTATTACGTGACGCTCTAGGGGGGGTCTCTAAAAAATTACCAAATTTTGCGTTACGTAATACTTGAACGTCCAGGACTTGTATGAGTAAGTAGTAGAGGGAACCACCGGCTTATAATGACTTTCGAACCAGTTTATAGGGAGTGTCCGCTTCACTTATCGCCTTTGCCAAATTTCAATTATTAATTAACTGAAAAGGGCAAAATAGCGCCAGTGAGAATCGAACTCACGCTTGTCATACATTGTCTTCTCTGGATTCCAAAATTTATGAAAATATGTTTAAGAAAATTAATTTCAAAATTAAAATTATTAACTAACTCCTAAAAAAGTATACTAACTAGCATAGTATACCAGAGAGTATAGGTACTATTAAATTGTTTTCCAAAATTAAAAAGAAGGTACTCTAAATTCAAGCGACATTGAACTTAAAATAAAAAACGTTTGGGGCGAATAGAAGATCGTTAATAACACTAGGCAACAAATCGCAACTTTTTTTTTGCCCCGATCGGAAAGTAAATTTTTCTTACTAATTTGAGGGCGTAGAATCCGTATCTAACCTTTGAAAAATTCCAGCACCTAAAATTTTTGAGATATAAGTCCAGGAAATAATGACTTTTTTTTCATAATCTTAAAAAAATATAGGATTTTGAAAATTTTAGGGTATATTAAAAAAAAAATACGAGGAATTTAAAAATATATATGTCAAGGACCTACTGTCACAGTAAGTACGCGAAAAAAATAAAAATCTTAAAATGAAAGTGCATAGTTTACTTAATTGCTCATTTGTGGCAAAACTATCAAATTTGTATAAAAAATTTATGGGACTTAATTTGTAGATTATAAAATTATCTGCATGGCGATAAGCTTGTCCCCTTAGGCACCCCTCTCCTTACCCTCCACCCCCACTTAGTTTTATCACAGTATCCATTTTTTTAAATATTTTTTTTTCATAATATCCCTATTTATTCTAACTATGAATTTAAAGTTTCCATGTTCTGTTGGGTATTTTTTAATATTGCGTCGCCGAATCGAAATTTGTCAGAATATATTTATCTCCCATGAATTTAGAACAAAAGAGGGCTAAAATAATGATTTTTTACCACTTTTATCTCATTTTTCTCAGAAACCTTAGGTAATAGAAATATTCTGGAGCCAGATTCGGTCTCAGCGACCCAAAATTATGACTCCAATCAGAGCAGGATCGTTCAAGTATTACGTAACGCACGTTAATGTTAATGGTATGCGTTACATGAAGGTTGACCCCTTCATGTAACGCATACCATTTTTGGTATGGCCAAAAAATGCGTTACGTAATACTTGAACAGACCTTTACAAGTATACCCAATAACAAAATAAATTACAAATTAAAATTTCAGAACCTTCATTGACAATTTATACAAAAATCGTAAAAAGATCATTAAAAACAACCAAATTACGATAACGATCAAAAGTAAACGATGGTAAAATAAAAAGTTTTCCCCCTTTGACATTCCAAAAAGAATGTCATCCGAAAACTTTGTGTAAGGCTCGGTGGAAGGTCAAATTTTAAATCATTAAAAAAACCTGCTTCGTTCCCGAGTATCACCAATTTTTCTAAAATTTTCCGGGCAGGCGGTCTGACAGGAAGCTTTTCTGAGTATTGAGGTATTTTGCAATAAACCAAGTAAAAGCAACAAAAAAAATCTATTTTTTTAAAGTCGGGAAAAGTAAGTAGTACCCTGAACCCATTGATGAATTACAGAGGCCCACGTCCACGACCCCTACACGTCTGGATTTTGCTCTACAGCCGCACTATGCCACCAAACGAGAAAAAAGAGACCAAAATTATTTTATTGTGTATTTCAACTTAAAATGATTAGTAAGACATATATATCTTTTTTAATTTTTTAATATTTTCCATTGAAGAATTTTAAGTAAAAAGAAAAAAAAAAAACGGAAAAAAATTAACCAAAATTATTTTATTGTGAAGTTACTCATTTAAATTAGTAAGACATAAAAAATATATTTTTAAATTTTTTAATATTTTATTAATAACAATAATAATAAATTATTTAATGGAAAATATTTAAAAAATAAAAAATATATTTTTTATGTCTTACTAACTAATCATTTCAATGAAAAATATTAAAAAATAAAAAAAATATTTTATGTCTTGCTAATCATTTAAAGTTGAAATACACAATAATATAATTTTGGTCACTTTTTTTCCCGTTCGGTAGAATAGTGCGGCTGTAGAGAAAAATCTAGACGTGTAGGGGTTAAACTGAATTCAGATTAGGTTCAGCGGGCAAAAATACATGGCGCAGACCACTTTTGTTTTTTTTTGTGGGCCTGTGTTATTTAGTTACTGAAAATTTTATCGCAGTTTCACAGCAAAGGACACGAAAAAAAAACAAAACTGTGCTTTTAAAAATACTTCCGTCTGTTACGTTTCCATGTTCGCGAAATAACTCAAAAAATGAATAACCGATCGTCAAATTTTCGGGAAAAATAAATCTGGGACACAAAGTATATTAAAATTAAAAAGAATTTCGTTTAAAAATAAGAAATAAGAAAGTTTTGAGGCGCTAAACATAAAAAAAATCAAAAATAGTCGAAGAAAACCGACGATCAACTTTCAAAAAAAAATACTTTGATCTATCGCAACATTTTTTTAAAAAATCCCTCCAAAAACAAAAAAGTTGTAGGAAGCTAAAAATGGAAAAAAACGAAATGTGCTATCAACGTATTTTTTTTTTCAGGAAAATTTAGCTTTTTTAAAAGATTCAATTGTACCAAATCTGAAAAAAAAAACACATTTAAAAACAAACAAAAGTTATAGGGACTTTACTTAAAAATTAAAAATTTCCCATGCTATCAAGGAATTTTTTTTTTTCAGGAAAAGTTAGCTTTTTTAAAAGATTCAATTGTACCAAATCTGGAAAAAAAAATTTAAAAACAAACAAAGGTTATAGGGGACTATACTTAAAAATTAAAAAATTCCCAATACATTTTAATCCCAATACATTTTAATTAAGTTTAACTTAAAACTTTACCAGAAAAATTAATTCCAACTGCGAGGAGTATACTAGGTGTTAACTATTATTATTTTTATTATTATTATCATCTTGTTAATACTTACAATCACCCAAACCATAACTTTGATATCTTCTTGAAAAAAAATATCCATTCACTTTTTATCCAAAAGGCAACATTATCACTTGCTTCGCCGAAAAAATTTATTCAAGTTCAAAAAAGATAATACGACAATAAAACAAAAATAAAAAAAATAAAACAAAAATTAAACAATCATCAATAAAATAAACAATCGATCTGTAGAATTGCTACGTGCCGGGTCTACAATACACGTTGGTTCAAATATGGAGCAACACTATTGTATGGAAAATCTAGCCGGCTAAGCGCTTGCACACCGGCGCACAGTGTGCGATTTTTCCAATCTTTAGTCACAATAATAACTAGGTCTCGTAAACGAACGAGCAAGGGTGGTCCATTTTTTTAATAATTTTTATTTGTAGTGGTTAGAACGCCCTTAGCGTATTTTTTTTTATAGAAAACCCTAAGGGGTATTTTTGGCCCTAAAAACCCTTAAATCACGCAAATATCGATAAAATTGTTATAAAACCAGCCCCAGTGTTTGTAATTTTATAAAATTTAAAAGCTTGATATCTATATGTTTTCTTTTTAAGTATAAGAATAAGGATTTTATAAAATTACAAAAACTAGGGCTGGCTGTATACAAATTTTATCGATACTTGCGTGATTTAAGGGTTTTCAGGGCCCCAAAAATACCCCTTACGGTTGTCTATATATATTTTTACTCTAAACAGCACAAATAAAAGAGATTTAAAAAATAAAAAAAAAATTGACCACCCTAATAGGGTATATCAGGCAAACCTAATGTAAGGGATTCTGTAATGGAAGTTGAAGAAAACTGTGACGCCACTTTTTTTTTCATTTCTTCTTCTTTGGGAAAGAAATGAGTTTTTTTGATTAAACATTGTTAAACATACAATTTTAGAATTGTATAAAACTTTACGATATTTTTTGTAAAACAATTTTAAGTACCTTTCAATTTTTTTAGGTTAGAATTTATTTTACAAGAATCGCGTCTGAAGTTCCCTATTGAAAATGAGGGGTTTGTGCACCATTTATACCCGCGCAGACCCGTTTTAATAGGGTTACGCGTAAAATTAATAAAATGTATTTCTAAAAACCCCTTTTTCGGCTATTTGTGATTGAATTTTTTTCTTGTTGTAATTTTTAATCTTTAGTATTTTGATACTTGGGGAACGTTCAAGTATAACGTAACGCAAATTTTGATCAAAAGTCCAAAAAATATGATTTCCGTAAATGTCCGGGAAATTTGTGACCACGATAACTAAAGAACGCTTCGGGCTAAAGACTTCAAATTTGGACCACAGATTGATTATCCAAATTTCTAGGCTGGGATTGTTTTCGTAAAAATCGGGTTGGGGTAAGGGGGTAAAATGGGGTAAAAACAATTTTTTTCAAAAACACATTTTTTTCAATTTATTTTTCGTTTTACGAAAAAATTAACTTTTTTTGAAAAAAAAAATTTTTGTTGAAAAGCTTTTGATTTTTTTTTTATTTTATGGGAAAGTATGATTTTATGGGAAAGTATTATTTTGTTGGCAGCAGTATTTTTAACTGGGTGACCCTCAAAGGACCTTGCTTCCTTCTTATAAAAAAGACATTTTATTCAAATTTGGCACAACTCCCAAAAATAAAAAGTTTAGGTGCTAGAGCACTTAGAAAATCTTGGGCAAGTGGCTTCGGTGAGATTTGGCTGAAATCTGGATATATTATAGTTATGTACAATATGTATGCACTACACTATGTTAAAATATCAAAAATATTCCCATCTATTCTGGACTATCTGATCAAAAAGGTTTTTTCAGACACTCTTTCTTTGGGAACTTTTTTTCATATCATTCTTTGAAATTTTGGCACCTATTTCTGAATTACTCTGTATATAAAAGCTAAACAAAATACATTCAGTTTTTGATTCAGGGCCAACAAATCCTAGCTATGCCTACCTGCATCACCTTTGTTTTTTTTTGCGCTGTTGGCGCCTCCCAAGGCGTCGGTTATTGCCATTTAACTAATTTTACATTTTATTAGGTAATATCTAAAAGGAAAACATTGGAAATATTGCATTTTTTAAGGGTTCTTTTGAATAAAAAAAAGTCGTGACCATGATGGAAAAAAATATGTATGTGTGAGTTAGACCCGGTTCCGATTGGTTAAAATGCAACTTTTGGCATTTGTAAGGCTTCTTCGTTTCTAAAAAAGATATCGATATGGGGTTTTTACCATTAAGTTGTTTATTTAAAGAGTTGCTTGAGTGCCTAACGTCGCCCTTTTTTCGCTTTTAATATATTTGACTTGAAAATTAGCAAATTTTACGTAATTTTAACCATAAAAATCTCCTTAAAGTAAAAAATTTAAAAAAGGCAACGTTAGGCCATCTTATATATTTTATTATAACTGAGAATTTTCGAATCAAAATGTGGTCTGCAAAGACGAAATATGTGAGTCATAACATACAGGGTGATCAATAACTGGCATGCCAAAATTTAAGAGGTGATTCTGCATCCAAAAATATCAAAATAAGTTCCTATAAAGGTTGGTCCGCAAATAAGCCCTAAGGGAGCTACAGCCCTTTAAAATTGTAATAAAAATAAGGTTTTTAATTAATAACTCTGGTACCCTAGAGTGACGAACTTTTACATGTATACTAGTATTAATAAGGGAAATAAGTTTATGTTAATTTATTTTTTTGAATCTATCCCTAGACGGAAAAATGCTTTAGGCTTAACACATTTTTGCCCCAAACTTTTTTATGTGTACTTTTTTTGGCTTTTTTGTAACAAATGTGGATTCCTTGTGTAAAAATACATAAAAAATGTCATATAGTGTAACACTGTAGGAGCAACCGTTTTAAAAAAAAATCAATTAAAAGGAAGTAACATTTTGTGCAACCAAAAACGTTACTTTTTAAAAGTCTATGAATCCTTTAATATTAAATTTAGGTGTTTTGGCGAAGAATACTTTTTTGTTCAGTTTTAAATGAAGAATCACTCTGAATCATTAAAATTTTATTGATGTTTTTTTTGTTCCCCATTCAATATGTCATCTTCGAAGCGCCGTAGCTCCCTTAGGACTCATTTCAGGACCAACCTTTATAGAATTTTTTTTTTCATATTTTTAGATGTAGAATCACCTCTCTGGCATGGCAGTTACTGATCACCCTGTATATAATTTTTTCATCAAGGACCCTTATAATAAAGAAAATCAATTTTGTCTTTCCAGACTGGATACAATAAACACTGTGCGTCGAGCACATTACTATTGTTAGTACGAGTAATTTAGCGCAACACGCTGGAAGGGGTTTGTCCCCCACGGAAGTAGGTACCACAAGTACCCATTGATGGTGCCTAGTAGGCACTGCCTACCTAAGTGCAGTACACTATGGGTGCAATGTTTTATTTGTATTGATAAGAGACTCATTGTACCAGAAATAAGTACCCATTGTTAGTACCTAGGTAATGCGACTAGGAATCAAAATTGTTTATCAAACAGTTATACTGTTTTTACTTTCAGGTTATCCAAATGAAAGTGGTTATCGCAAAAAAAAAAGGTTTTTGAGATTTTGATGTCATTCAGCGTAGGTGACGCGAAGGTGTCACATGTTAGATATTTAAGGTAAAAATTAAAAATGGCGTAAGTTTTTCGCGCCAGCTGCATCAAGTAATTTATGTAAAAATGTGTTTGTTAAGAAAATATTATTAAAACTACAATCGTTAGAACTTTTGATAATGATTTTACAATGGAAAGTTAGTATATGTGATGTAATTATACCTACACGTTGACTTGTCCTATATCATGTACATGATCTATTGGAATGAATAAATTATTATTATTATTATTATTATTATTAATTTAGTGGTTGAATCTGGATTAGGGTTATCCACATGTTTTTGAGGTTATGATAGAAGAAATTTTATTTATTTGAAACAATTTTAACACTTGTATCTGGTCAAAAAAGACGATAAAAATAGTAAATAACGAATTTACAAAAAAATTGTAGAGCAAATTAATTTGATAATTTATATTGGAGGATTGGTGTAGTGGACTACCGCGTAATATTTGACGAGTTTACTACCCAAATAGCGTGAGTTCGATTCTCACCGGAGCGCCGATTTGCCTTTTTCAGTTAATTAATAATTGAAATTTGGCGAAGGCGTAAGTGACGCGGACACTCCCTATAAATTGGTTCGAAAGTCAATTAAAGCCGGTGGTTCCCTCTACTACTAGCCCACACAAGTCCTGGACTTAGGGGATGCTTAATTAAGTAGAATAGTACGAGGTTAAACAAAAATGTAATGTAATGTAATATAAAGTTAGTTCAAGACCATAAGTAACCAAAAGGTCATAATTAATGAAGAGAAGAAGAAGTAAACATTTAAGAAGTCTTACAGAAGACCAGGCCAAAAGAAGGCGAACCACCTGCAGAAACTAACAAGAGAGCAGCGAGCTGGCCAACTGACAAAGGCAGAGAGAGAGAGAGAGAGAGAGAGAGAGAGAGAGAGAGAGAGAGAGAGAGAGAGAGAGAGAGAGAGAGAGAGAGAGAGAGAGAGAGAGAGAGAGAGAGAGAGAGAGAGATTTTGATTTACCTGTTTAGGTTTGCATTTATAATCCATAATAGATTATAATCTAATATAATATATAATATTAATAATTATCTATTTTTTAAAAGTTATCCTTGCACAACTGTTACATTATACAGGGTACAGTGTCTCTAACTTTTGAACAGCGTAAGATATTGACTTGAAATTTGGAATAGGCACACAACTTGAAATAAAGTATCTTTGGCCATAAATTGTAAATTTTTATAATTTATAATGACACTAGGGATGCGTTGGGGGCAAAATATTAAATGGAAAGGGGGGTTGTGTGATACATCAATTGAAAGGCATTTCAATTGTATATTCAATGGTATTTTTGATTTCCAGTTTCCAGATTTCCAGCTAAAATACCGTCAACTGGGGTTACTTCGGACGATGTGGGTGACTTCGGGCACTTTTTCGCAAAACCCTCTGGAGCAAAACACGCGTGAACCACCAGACTAACCTCAAAAAAGTGATAAAATGTATCAACTTCATAACTTTTTTGAAGTTATTAACGAAATGCGATCTGACCGAGTCAAACCAACCCCGGATTCGGATTCAGCGACCCCCAAAACCTATAGAAATGTTTGTCTCGTCTGTGTACAGCTAGTCAAACTTAGGATGAGACGTAGAACTGTAAGAGAAAGTATTCGGAGGAAGAAGGATAGGCGATACGCGCACCTCTAACAACTGGGGAATTTAGCCGCTGTCCAATGTACACTAGGGGGGCGTGTCCACTTTTAAAAGCTCAAGTCTCATCCTAAGTTTGACAAGCTGTAATTATTTACGGCCGTCAAAATTACTTATACCTATAAAATATTTCCGCTAAACATGTAGGTCATTGCAATAAAATGGAAGACTATGTCATTTAATTGGATTTAATGAAATCAATACGATAAAAATTTTCGATAAATATCTCGTATAATGAAAATATTAACGCAATCTATTTAAATTAGATGCAATTTACAAGATAATGCATTTTTATTAGTTAACGCTATATACCAAACTACACGCTTTTTTAATTAACAATGTTATTTTAGCATGACCTAAAACCATATAAATATTTTGTATTACTTAAGAATCTGTACATGTATCCTGCCGTCAGTAGTTGAAAGTCAACCAATATTTTTTATCGAATTGTGTTTTTTTTTGCATTTTGGTTTTTCTTTGTTTTCTATTGACACAAGTTTCATAGAGAACTAATAGCCCGTTGTGTGTGAAGATTTTGTACTTGTTTTTGTGTTTAGTGAGCTGTTTTGTGTATTCTTTACAATGACGTAGAGTAAATCTGAACAAGGCTTTAATCTGCGTGAGTGGCTAACATGGGTGAACTCCATTTTGAACCTAATTTATTGCGCGAAAATTAAATTGCCAGATTGTGACTGGATATATTACCAACCATAACAAAAAGTCACTAGAAGTTACAAATTTTAACGGTTTTACGATTTAAAAATTACGTACAAAATGGTGGATATTCTATGATGTGACAGACAGCATTCTGAGTGTGAGTAAGAAAAAATATACTTACCACGGTGAAGAAAAAATACGCCAGGGTGAAACCAGAAATTTGGATGCGCAGAAGATCAATGCGCCTTCTAGATGTACTCTTATGTCTATGAGTCTTTAATAATTTCACGTATAATGCACATTTTTTGCTCAACTGTGATAAAATCCAAATATAACATTTTTAAAGATTTTTTTTTAGAATTGAAGACACACATTTATGTTGTCCAACGTATTGTCACCATTCGCAAAATTCAAATTATCTTTTTGAGTGTAGTTAATAATGTCTTTGTTCATAGCAGAAAATGCATGTCTCCACCAAGTCCTATTTTTGGTTAATCTGATTTTAAAAACGCTTTAAAACTGTCGCTTCGTGTAAAGTTCGTCTAGACGTTGGTACTCTAAATTAATGTTTGCGGTATACCTTTTTGCATTGCAGATTTATTTATATTTCAAAATGAAGAAAATAAACTGTGTCTGGTACACTATGCCATTTCAAAGGTCACTGTTTTGTAGTTATAAAGAATAGTGAGGGGGAAGGGAGTAAAAATAGTTTAAAATAGAGCAGTATAATTAATCCCTTATTTCTTTATCCCTAATTTTTTGATAATTTGCCAGTAATAATCAACAATGAGAACCATATTTTCTGATTAGATGACGATAAATTTTGGCTTAAAAATATAAATAATATATATCATTCAACCAAACTTTTTATCATAAAAATAAACAACCACACATTTTACTTTCCCGTATCTTGGGGTTTGCAAAAAGCCCTAATGGCTAATGTGGTGAGGGACACACAAAAAGGAATATATCAGATTAGTTGTTTCAATTATGACAGATGCTAAATTATTAGTTGTTTCAAACAACGTGCTTGGCTTCTCCACCCTTGCTAGTACTACTTCCCCAACCTTAACAGATAAAACTTAAAAAAATATTTACTTATTGGACAACAATATTTTTAACAGCGAGAAACCTTAAATTTATTATCTCAAAATAGTTTCAAGCATTTATTGAACAAAGTGACTAATCGTACACATAGTTTAGCATTGTATCTATACATATGTAGGTAAACATAACCTAACTTTTTTTTTAATCGTTGGTTTACGCTGTTTTTGTTTTGGCGTTTTTAATGCAACTGCGAGGGAGCGTAGCCCCCCTATTCAAACAAAGAATTAAATAAGAATATATTATTTAAAACAAACCTTACAAACCTTTAAATGACATTGTGTCGCTCTCTTTAATAAACATCACTTTTATGAAGGTTTTATGTTTGTTTTTATTATTTGCAGTAAGAATAAGTGCCTATTCACAAGCTCGCATAAGAACATAAAACATAACAATGCGATGCCGTGATTGGCTTGTATCTTGTAAGCCAATCACGGCATCGCATTCTTATGTTTTGTGTTCTTATGCAAGCTTCTGGATATGCCTTAAGTAGACATCGTATACCTGATTAAGTAGGTATTTGAAATTTTATCAAAATATTATTCTTGGCAAATACCAATTAACCAAAACATTTAGATTAGGTTTAAAAAATGAATGATACGAACAGTATTGGACCGTTCAAGCTAGTCCTGAATACAATTTAAGGTTTAATGGTCAAAGCAAACAACCACTGGTAGATTGAGGTCTAGGCTATTGATAACCATCAACCGGAAAATCGCAGCAATCGTTTTCGAAAGATACTGAAGTTCTTAGTGATTTTTTAAGGGATGATATCGTTTTAAAGGCGAGTTTTGGGCTAAATGAGAAAAATATGTTTTTTTTAAGAGTGCAAAAATATGAAAAAAAAAAAAAAATAAAATGGTAAAAAACTTTTTACAAAGTTTATTTGAAGAAAAAATTATATAAAAAAAAATATTTTTCATTTTTGTGTTATCGTAAACCTGACAACAATGTATCATTTAAAACTCGTCTTGAGCTAAGTGACTCTTTAGCCTAATGTTGACAATTTAAATTCTTTCAATAAATCCACCTTTTTGTGCTTTTGATTATAACCTGGATATATACATATTATTCTGCAGCTATTAAATGTATTGGGAAAATAATTTTAGTTTTGAGGTAATATATTCGTGAGTTAAGAGAAGAGGAATGGGTTGAAACTTTGCCCTTAGCCCCACAGAAACAATACTGCTTAGTGTTCAATTGACACATTAATGTGCAAAGTTATTTTTATTTATTTTTTGATTAAAAACTAAATATTGTAACCTTTGCTTTTAGCTCGGTTTACTAAATTATAACATTTTATATTGTAATGGTAGCCCCATACAATTAAACTTGTTTAATTTACCTGTTTGTTATTTCCTAGAACGTCATAGGTATCATTTTTAAGTATTTTGTCTCATATTATGTTTATGGGGGCCCATGTTTAGGATGGTATTCTCCGAAAGCAGAATTTCTAAACATGCCACAATCGTAGGATCACTAGGAGCACTGTCAATTCTTATTCTAGGCTTGGATTTCCATAAATATACATTAATTATAAAGAAAAACTAAATAAACTTCAATATTTAGTTTTCAAAATTAAACCTAACCTCACACGTCAAAAATATTTGGTCTACAAACCAAATATATAGCTTCAGGCTTCTGTCGCAAGTGGTGTGCAGGATTTGGCGCATAGATGTGGCTAGTATGCAGATTTTGTAATATTTTGTAAAAAGATTATTTTAAGATATTTCGGGCTTAGTTTTATTTAGAGCATTTAAAATTGCTTTAAAATGTATTGTAAAACGTATTAAAATAGTATTAGCTAATTTTGCTTCAGTAAAATTGTTTTTTTTTTAATTTGATAAGTTGCTAACTTCATGCCAGGAAATCATATTTTTGATAATTATTGAAATTTAAACAATCAAAGTTAATTATAATAATTCTTAAGCCAGTTTAATGAACCTTTTAACTAAAAACAATTAATTTTCAAAACAAATAAAATTAAGTTTTTAAGATTTGTTTTTGACAGATCGAAGCTATCTTCATAGCGTCCTTCTTGTTAAAATGGGCGAGGCAGCAAGTCGCAATAAGTAGAAAGTGTCTAAAAACTTTTTAATTGGTGTATTTCACTTAATTAAATGAATGTTAATGCTTGGTTTAAGCGTATTCTATAATTTAAGTACAAAATGGATAGATAAAACACTCCTAGGTAAGCAAATCGTTATTTTTGTGTCATGATCGATTTTAACGGTTATATTTTTTATGTAGGAATAAAAAACCTTTCTACAAGAAACGAAATTGGAAGCCACCGGTTTGGCGAATAAAACCGTAAGTTATCCATCTATTCTTAATTGTTTTTACTTTATTTTTAAGTATATTTGGAATTAAAAGGGTTTCCTTCTTTTCCAATTATAGGGTCGCACGCTGAGACGCTCGCTGAGTCGCACGCTGAGACGCACGCTGAGTCGCACGCTGAGCCGCACGCTGGGCCGCACGCTGAGTCGCACGCCGGGTCGATCTTCGATCGATTTCTTGGTCGTTTGTTTGATACGATTTCTGAGAAGCACATAATTAGTAGAGATGAAGCTTGGTATCCTGTATTGTTGGTTCTCTGAATGTACCACTCCTGTTATTCGTTCTGGTTAGTGGATTCTTGGGGTTCCAATAGTTGGAAATCGTCATATGTCCAAGGTGGGACACATTTCCTTCTAGTTAACTGCCAAGGTGACTCTATGGATTTTTAAGGTATTTATCAAGCATATTTGTATTGTTCCGTTTGAGATTCCAAGCGAAAAACCAAATGTTGTCTCCCTTCATGGAGCTGTATCATCACCGGATTATTTTGTAATTGTAAATTGATATCGACTAATGTATTTTTAAAATGTTTAATGTATGTCTAAGATTAATTTTATGAATAAGTTATACTTATTATCGGCCGGCCTTAACATGAGTACTCATTATTAAAGGTTAAATAGATTATTAAAATTTGTCTGTAGGATCCAAATTTCCATTAAAGGAAAACATTTGCTAATTTACTTGCTCTGGAGTGAATATCATTAAATAGTTTACTTTGGGGTGCATACCAAAAAACCTGGAAATGCTATTTATTTCAGAGAAAGTTCACATTTGTGCGGCACGATCCTACGGATAAAAACTATTGTAACATTTTGTTATCAATCAATATTTATTTTTTTTTTGTCTCACTATTGTTAATAAAACTAATAATTAATTAACTTTTTGGGCATTATTTGTCAATCTATTTTTCAGCTGTGTTTTGTTTTGATATAAAGCTTATGCCCCCTCACTTGTCTATTTTAGACTGGCGCCCACAAATATAACGACTGGTTATAATCAAAAATTATAAGGAACTCCACCCGCGACCCACGCTCTCCAAAAAACTTTAATAGCTCCGTGGTATGCAGCCTTTCTCCTTGGATGTTTTATAAATTGTAGGTTACAATTTTTTAACACCAAGGCAAGGGTTACAAATTATGGCGCCCAACGTTATTTTTGGATTTTAGAGTTCAATTTAAGAAATTTTTGATTTTTAATTTTTGCTTAATTTGTAGTAAAATTTTTGTCGTTAATTCTCCCCACCCTCCTTCTCCATTATAAGCTTTATACAAGACGGACTATGCTGTGATTGGGAAGTAATGACAAAAATAGTTGTGGTAAATTTTTTGGTGATACAGCTGTTTTTATTTTTTGGGCATTTTCTGTGTTTGAGTGTATTTGAATAAAATTGAGATATTTTTTCAAATCGGTAATTGATAGACCAGTTACGGTTTATGATTTTTTTTGTGTTTCAAAGTTTTTTTTTACGGTATAGCCAGCCTGTGATAATTTTTTTATTTTGTAATTTTTGGGAAATTTATTAAATATGGATCCCAATCTTTTGCTGAACCATGAGGTAAATTATGAATTGCTTATCAGAAAAAGGTCTACGCGGTTAGATATTGAAGTAAAAAGAAAAGCACTTAAGAAACTGTTATTAGATAATTTTAATATTTTTTCGGACCCAAAAATAGAAGTTGAAAGAGAAAGGGCGGAAATTACGCAAAGTCAAATTGCTTTATCTAGATTAATAAATGAATTTGATAATTTAAGTGAATCTGCTGGGGGGGATCGTAAGAAAATTGACTCTAGAATTTTTCATGTTAAAAATAGGTTAAATAATGCACCTTCTTATAGAGCGCAGGATGAATTAGAGACTTTTCAAGATTTTGTTGATGACCACCAAATTAGATTACTTTCATATGAATGTGATTACCTTGAAAAGTTAGAACAAAAAGTGGATAACGCACAAACGGTCACTGTGTCTAGTTTTAATTCTGAAATGGTAACTAATAACTTGGTTAATTTAAATAGTAGTGGTGTTAGCAATATTTCGCAGGGTAGTGTACCGGTATATAAGTGGAAAATAACTTTTGATGGCAATTCAAAAAATACTGTTAGATTTTTAGAAAAAATAGAACAAGTTAGGTTGGCTAGAAATACTGCTAAAGAGGTTTTGTTTAATTCGGCCGTTGATTTATTTACAGATTCGGCTTGGGATTGGTTTATTTCGGTAAAGGATAATGTTAAAAATTGGGATGAGTTAATAACTGCACTTAAACAGGATTTTCTTCCAATGGACTTTGATGATGCAATATGGACAGAAATTAAAAATAGGAAACAAGGTTATAAAGAAAGGGTCTCGCTATTTATTAGCGATATTAGAAATTTGTTTAATAGATTATCGGGTAAAGTAGATGAATTGACAAAAATTAAATATATTAAAAAGAATTTGTTGCATTGTTATGTAGGACCTCTGTCTGTTATAACAATTAATTCAGTTCAAGAACTTTTATCATATTGCAGAAATTTAGAAAATGATTTAAAACCGTTTAATTATAATCAAACCAATAATAGCAGCAATAGTAACAATTTTCAACAAAATTTTAAGCCAAAAGTACAAATTAATGAAGTAAAGTGTTGGTCTTGTAACAAATTCGGTCACATAAAAAATAATTGCACGGAAAAACAGATAAGATGTTTTGGTTGTAATAAGATAGGTGTAATAAAACCTAACTGTCCAGATTGCAAGTCAAAGCCAGTTCAAAACAAACCTTCTGTTTGTGAATGCAATAGTAAATCAAATAAAGGGGCGGGTAATGATAATAATCAGGCAAAAAACTAGTAAGTTTGGAGCATGGTGTTGGCGCATGCTCTGTGAAGTCAAAAGCCAAACAAAGTTTTTTTGATAAAAGGGACTGGGATCAGTGGAAAAGCAAAGTAAGTAAATTTTTTAAAGTTTCAAGTAGTAAAATTAAAAATGGGGTAGTTTTTAATAATACGGTTGAGGATTTTGGTAAGGTTGAAAAACCAGTTCAAATAAAAGGGAGTTTAGCGAAAAATAATTCGGTTGTAAATAGGGTTGAAAGGCCAGTGCAAAACATTGCTGTTGTTGCAGAAAATAATGATGCGGTTATAAATAGGGTTGAAAGGCCAGTGCAAAACATTGCTGTTGTTGCAGAAAATAATGAAGCGGTTATAAATAGGGTTGAAAGGCCAGTGCAAAACATTGATGTTGTTGCAGAAAATAATGACGCGGTTATAAATGGGGTTGAGAGGCCAGTGCAAAACAATGCTGTTGTTGCAGAAAATAAAACTTTTGTCAAAGTGGTTAAAAAACCTGCGCAAAGTGGTAGAGCTTTTGCGGGAAATAGTATCCATAGGAATAAGGATATTATTTGTGATTTTAGGGTTGAAAGACCAGCGCAAGTCACTGATTGTGTTGCGGAAAATAAAACAAATGTTGTTAAGGTTAAAGAAAATGAGAAAGAGGTTAATGTAGCTCCTTGTTTTGTTAAAGTAGGTAATGACATTAGGCCTTATGTAGATTTTAAAATATTTGGGCAGAAATTTATAGCAATGTTAGATTCTGGTGCAAATAGATCTGTTTTGGGGGCTAAAGCGCTGCACATTGTTAATAAATTTAATCTAAAAATTAAAATAGACAAGGATTTAGTAGTTACAACTGCGGATGGGTCAAATCAAAATGTTTTGGGAACGATAGATATTCCAGTCACATTGGATGGAATAAGAAAGACAATACCATTCATAGTGGTAACATCTTTGCAACATAGTTTTATTTTCGGTAGTGACCTATGTAGGGAATTTGGTTTGCAAATAGACTTTAGAAGTAAAACTTGGTTTATAAACCTATAAAACAAAGACAGTATGCTATGAGTCCTTATGTTTTACAAACTTTTAATAAAGAATTAGATAAAATGTTGGAGTTAAATGTAGTACAACCCTCTACCAGTCCATGGGCTAGTCCTCTAATTCTAGTTAAAAAGAAAACTGGTGAGAATAGAATGTGTTTTGACGGTAGAAAACTTAACAATGTAACTAAAAAGTGTGCTTATCCATTGCCACTAGTTGATTTTATTCTAAATAGGTTGGGTAAAGCAAAGTGTATTTCCAGTATTGACCTTAATTCTGCATTTTGGCAAATACCATTAGAAAACTCATCTCGCGAAAAGACTGCTTTTATAGTACCGGGGCGTGGTTTATTTGAATTTGTTGTAATGCCTTTTGGTCTCTGCAATGCTGCGCAGACTCAACAGAAACTCATGGATGTACTTTTGGGTCCTGAATTTGAAGAATTTGTGTTCGTTTACCTAGACGACGTGATAGTGGTTACTGAGACGTTTGAGAAACACGTTGAAATTTTGAATAAAATTTTTGAACGGTTAAAGGCGGCAAATTTAACTATAAATTTGGAAAAGTGTGAATTTTGTAAAAGTTCCTTAAAGTATTTAGGTTTTGTATTAGATAACAAAGGGCTTCGTACATGTCCAGAAAAAGTACAATGCATGATTGACTTTCCTAGACCTACTACGGTAACGGAAATAAAAAGGTTCATGGGTCTCTGTAGCTGGTATCGCAGATTCATTAATAATTTCTCTACTCTAATTGCTCCCATCAATGCTCTAACTCACGGTAAAAAGAAAGCAAATAAGGTCATTTGGAATGATGAGGCTGAGAAAGCATTTGTAAATATAAAACAGGCATTAGTTTCAGCACCTGTGCTAGCATCCCCAGACTTTACAAAGCCTTTTGTCCTACAAACAGACGCTAGCAGGGTCGGCCTGGGTTCAGTACTCACACAGACGGTTAAAGATAAAGAGGTAGTAGTTGCCTATGCCTCAAGGACTTTGACAGCACAAGAAAGAAAATACACAGTTACAGAATTAGAGTGTTTAGCAGTTCTTTTTGCGGTACAGAAATTTAGACCTTATATTGAGGGCGCGGAGTCTTTCACAGTTATTACTGACCATTATTCACTTTTATGGCTTAACCAATTAAAGGACCCAGTAGGCAGACTAGCAAGGTGGGCAGTTAAGCTGCAACAGTATAATATGACTATAATGCATAGAAAAGGCGCTTTAAACGTTGTTGCAGACGCACTTTCGCGTGCTCCTGTAGAGATTGCCACAATTGAAATTAGTGACAATGACCTTGAGGGTGATACGTGGTACATAAATATGGTAAAAAGGGTGGTGGATAGCCCTGATAAATTTCCTGAATTTCGTGTAAAAGATGGTTTGTTGCAAAAGCATATACCGGTTGATTTTGGTTTCCATACGAATGTTCCGGATTGGAAAATAGTAGTACCTCGGTCTAAGAGGCTGGCAATATTCAAAAAATTTCATGACGAACCAAATGCGGCACATTTGGGTCATTTTAAGACGTTGCAAAGAATTCGGCAAATTTATTATTGGCAAGGTATGTCCAAGGCAGTTAAGAAATATGTTAAGTCTTGCATAATGTGTAATTCTCAAAAAATTAACACGAAGGGTCGTACTGGTTTAATGGGAAAACCGAAAAGGGCTTATTTTCCGTGGCAAGTCATTTCAGTGGATATTTTAGGACCGATGCCTAAAACAAAATCAGGAAATTTTTATTTACTGATAGTGTCTGATTATTTTACGAAATTCTCACTTTTGCATCCAATGAAAAAGGCAAACTCTGCTACGATTAATAAATTTGTAGAAAACCATGTGTTTTTAGTATTTGGTGTGCCTCAAATAATTATTAGTGATAATGGGTCTCAATTTATCAGTAAAGAGTTCGAAGTACTTTTAAAGAAATACAAAGTAAAATGTCATTATAATGCAAAATTTCATGCTCAGCATAATGCAGTAGAGCGAATAAATAAAGTAGTAGGAGCGGCAATGAGATCATACATCACTGATAATAATCATACCACTTGGGATGAGGAAATACACCATATTGGTTATGCTATACGCACAGCTGTGCATGAAGCAACTGGATATGCCCCAACATTTTTAAATTTTGGAAGGCATGTACCGATCAGTGGTGATTTCTACAAAGATATTAATGAAGTAGAGGATGTAAATGTGAACAATTTTGACATAAAGGACTATGCGGAAAATATTTCTAAACTGCCGGAGATATATAAAGTAGTTAGGGAACATCTTAGGAAAGCTTATCTTAAGAATGCTAAGAGTTATAATTTAAGAAAACGCCCTGCGGACGTTTATCATGTTGGTGATAAAGTTTGGAAAAAGAATAAGGTATTAAGTGATGCGGGAAAACGTTTTTCTGCAAAATTGGCACCTAGATATGTGTTGTGTTTGGTTAAGAAGACCAAGGGTGGATTGGTCTATCAATTAACTGATTTAGATGGTAAAGATCTCGGTGACTGGCATGTCAAGGATCTTAAGCCATATGGGGATACTTTGGATGATGTCGATGATTTGAATGAAACTGAAGCATAGGTAGTATGTGTTGAATGTAGCGAATGGGTTTCAAAAACCGACGGGTTTTCTGAATGAGGTGTATGAATATTAGCGTGGTTTTATTCCAATCATAAGCTGGCATAGAGTTCTGCGTACGGGAATATCTGTGTTTGGCGCAGGCGTTATTTGAAGGTATCTCTGACAATTACCGATTGTGACGTACTTTATGTACTGTTGATACTGTGGTATCACTTGATTTTGGAATATGGTGTTGGTCTGAGTGATATGTACTGTTAGTTTTGGTATTTGGGTATCATGTTAGGTTATCGTTTTTTCAGGTTAGGTACATACATCAGATCAGCATTGTAATTAGGTTTTTAAAATTCCCGATTGTGACGTTTAAACTTGGATGGACCATTTGATGAAAAAAATGTTCCATTGTGGAATTTTAGTGTGCTTTCTGACGCTAAAGCTCAGTTGTGTCAGTACTAATTGTTTAGTTCACCAACAGGCGATAGCCATGGTTAGAACCCGCGATAGGGTTAAGGAACAGGCAGTTGACAGAAGCACCAGGGTGCACATTATATCCGTAGATAGAACAATTTTAACATAATGTTAATTCCCCAACCTGCTCTCCGTGATTTTTTAGAAGTTAGGTATTTTTTCTGTATGTCCTGGCTAACCCCGAACTTCAGATGAGTACCGGTTTGTTTTGTCCCCTTGCGTTCAATGTATGTAATTACATCTTGAATGGCAATAACGATTTTAGCAGGGATCGTTCATAAAAACCTAGGCTAGTCTTTTTTAGTAGTTAAGTAGTTTTTTGTTAAGTCTAGTCATATAACGTTAATAAGGTATATACCTTGAGTACGTGCCGTACGTGTTGAGACAGTAAAAAATATTTTTACTAAAGTAAAAATATTTTTCCGTAAGTTAGGGGGGTGTGTAACCTTTGCTTTTAGCTCGGTTTACTAAATTATAACATTTTATATTGTAATGGTAGCCCCATACAATTAAACTTGTTTAATTTACCTGTTTGTTATTTCCTAGAACGTCATAGGTATCATTTTTAAGTATTTTGTCTCATATTATGTTTATGGGGGCCCATGTTTAGGATGGTATTCTCCGAAAGCAGAATTTCTAAACATGCCACAATCGTAGGATCACTAGGAGCACTGTCAATTCTTATTCTAGGCTTGGATTTCCATAAATATACATTAATTATAAAGAAAAACTAAATAAACTTCAATATTTAGTTTTCAAAATTAAACCTAACCTCACACGTCAAAAATATTTGGTCTACAAACCAAATATATAGCTTCAGGCTTCTGTCGCAAGTGGTGTGCAGGATTTGGCGCATAGATGTCGCTAGTATGCAGATTTTGTAATATTTTGTAAAAAGATTATTTTAAGATATTTCGGGCTTAGTTTTATTTAGAGCATTTAAAATTGCTTTAAAATGTATTGTAAAACGTATTAAAATAGTATTAGCTAATTTTGCTTCAGTAAAATTGTTTTTTTTTTAATTTGATAAGTTGCTAACTTCATGGCAGGAAATCATATTTTTGATAATTATTGAAATTTAAACAATCAAAGTTAATTATAATAATTCTTAAGCCAGTTTAATGAACCTTTTAACTAAAAACAATTAATTTTCAAAACAAATAAAATTAAGTTTTTAAGATTTGTTTTTGACAGATCGAAGCTATCTTCATAGCGTCCTTCTTGTTAAAATGGGCGAGGCAGCAAGTCGCAATAAGTAGAAAGTGTCTAAAAACTTTTTAATTGGTGTATTTCACTTAATTAAATGAATGTTAATGCTTGGTTTAAGCGTATTCTATAATTTAAGTACAAAATGGATAGATAAAACACTCCTAGGTAAGCAAATCGTTATTTTTGTGTCATGATCGATTTTAACGGTTATATTTTTTATGTAGGAATAAAAAACCTTTCTACAAGAAACGAAATTGGAAGCCACCGGTTTGGCGAATAAAACCGTAAGTTATCCATCTATTCTTAATTGTTTTTACTTTATTTTTAAGTATATTTGGAATTAAAAGGGTTTCCTTCTTTTCCAATTATAGGGTCGCACGCTGAGACGCTCGCTGAGTCGCACGCTGAGACGCACGCTGAGTCGCACGCTGAGTCGCACGCTGAGCCGCACGCTGAGTCGCACGCCGGGTCGATCTTCGATCGATTTCTTGGTCGTTTGTTTGATACGATTTCTGAGAAGCACATAATTAGTAGAGATGAAGCTTGGTATCCTGTATTGTTGGTTCTCTGAATGTACCACTCCTGTTATTCGTTCTGGTTAGTGGATTCTTGGGGTTCCAATAGTTGGAAATCGTCATATGTCCAAGGTGGGACACATTTCCTTCTAGTTAACTGCCAAGGTGACTCTATGGATTTTTAAGGTATTTATCAAGCATATTTGTATTGTTCCGTTTGAGATTCCAAGCGAAAAACCAAATGTTGTCTCCCTTCATGGAGCTGTATCATCACCGGATTATTTTGTAATTGTAAATTGATATCGACTAATGTATTTTTAAAATGTTTAATGTATGTCTAAGATTAATTTTATGAATAAGTTATACTTATTATCGGCCGGCCTTAACATGAGTACTCATTATTAAAGGTTAAATAGATTATTAAAATTTGTCTGTAGGATCCAAATTTCCATTAAAGGAAAACATTTGCTAATTTACTTGCTCTGGAGTGAATATCATTAAATAGTTTACTTTGGGGTGCATACCAAAAAACCTGGAAATGCTATTTATTTCAGAGAAAGTTCACATTTGTGCGGCACGATCCTACGGATAAAAACTATTGTAACATTTTGTTATCAATCAATATTTATTTTTTTTTTGTCTCACTATTGTTAATAAAACTAATAATTAATTAACTTTTTGGGCATTATTTGTCAATCTATTTTTCAGCTGTGTTTTGTTTTGATATAAAGCTTATGCCCCCTCACTTGTCTATTTTAGACTGGCGCCCACAAATATAACGACTGGTTATAATCAAAAATTATAAGGAACTCCACCCGCGACCCACGCTCTCCAAAAAACTTTAATAGCTCCGTGGTATGCAGCCTTTCTCCTTGGATGTTTTATAAATTGTAGGTTACAATTTTTTAACACCAAGGCAAGGGTTACAATATGACACAGTGATTTACATAGGCACTTCTTTTTAAGCAAAAATATACCACTACCTACCTACTTACGTATTTGAAATATCTTCTCTATTTATTTATTTTATTTTATTTATCGACCAAAGGTCAAAACAATATCCAGTAAAGATAAACCAATGATTTTTTTTCATATTTAACAAATAAAACATTAACTGCATAAGATGCTTGCATTTTTTATTAGCATTTTACAAATACACAGAAAAACAATTTTTAGTAGCCTGCTAACAAAACCTATATTTACTTTCATGACACTTGACACATGAAACCGTAACGTGCAATGTTGCTAAATCGTGCATTGACATATGTCAAAATTCGTAATGAAAATAATTAATTAAAGTATGTTCCGGGACATAAGAACTGAAATTTTGGCTATGTATTTTTTTTATGTATCTATAAGCATGTAAAGTCTTATTTTAGGTAAAAGTGACGAAAGGTGACGAAGGGGGGAGGGGGGATCAAAAATTGGTCAAAAATAGGTGACGTCATTCTTGAACAGCCCCTATAACTATTCTACCAATATCCACTGGTTGCTTGCTTTGATCATTCTTTGAAATTGTATTCAGGACTAGCGTGAACTGAAAACTGCATATTCGATATTATCTCGCAGGAATTTATTGAGCTCCAGACAGAAATGATGTGTGATTTGGCATCAGTCCACGAATCTATCAATACAAATGTTTATTTTAAATTCGCGATTGATATTAACCTTGGCCTTTTCGATCCTCCGTCAGCTGATTAAATGTGGGAAGCACACGCAGCTTGCAAATCGATTTTAAAGGAGGATTAATTCCAAAATCAGCTAAAATCAGTACAGTTGGACCCACAAAAAATGCAAGTTTTAAATATGCGAAAATGTCAATTTTATTATTATTATTTATTATTATTTTATAGTAAGATTTTAAGAAAGAGGTTAGAATAATTTGACATATTGTCAGTTTTTCTTTAAGTTTATTAATAGTCTCTAATAAGTTATTACAGATAATGCGTGAATGCGAATAATGTTAAATAAAAGTAACTGCTGTTATACACGGTGTATTTGAAATAGGGTCGGAAATTTTAACAGATGATTCTACATCATAAAATATGACAAAAAGTTCCTATAAACATATGTCTAAAAATGCGTCATAAGGGAGCTACGCCCCTTTGAAAGTGGCTAAAAAAATCGGTTTTTATTTAATAACTCAGGAACCCTTTGAGATATATCAACGAGGTTTTGCACGTCAACTAATCCTACCAAGGCCCGTTCTTATGTGTTATTTTCATGTACTTATTTCAACCAGGGGTGTGCGAAACGGGGGGGGCTTATCAGTTTTTTGTCCCAAACTTTTTTCTGTGTAACTTTTTTGCAATTTTATTTTTGAAATATGATTCCCCAGGTCAAAATACATAAAAAAGGTACTCTTATTGTAATACTGTAGGATTAACCGTTTTCGAGAAAAATTCATTTGAAGGTGAAATTCCACGGTTTGAGGACGAAAAATTAAATACTAAAATGTTGAAAACCATAATTTTGATGATGTAGGGCGAATGTACATTAAAAACTAAGAAAAAAACCTCATATACAGGTACTTCCAAAAATGAATCCTAATGGAGCTATGGTGTCCTAAATATGCACCATTTTTAACGGGCTATGGTAGCTTTAAAAGCGTTTTTTCGACCTACATGTATGGAAACTTTTTTTCTTAGTTTTTGATGTAGAATAACATTGCATCATTAAAATTTTGGTTTTCGACATTTTAGTATTTAATTTTTCGTCCTCGAACCGTGAAATTTCACCTTCAAATGAACTTTTCTCGAAAACGGTTAATCCTACAGTATTACAACAAGAATACCTTTTTTATATATTTTGACCTGAGAAATCATATTTCAAAAATAAAGTTGCAAAAAAGTTACACAGAAAAAAGTTTGAGACAAAAAACAGATAAGCCCCCCCCCCGTTTAAATAAGTACGTGAAAATGACATACAAAGATGGGCCTTATTAGGATTAATTCACGTGCAAAACCTCGTTTATATATCTCAAAGGGTTCCTGAGTTATTAAATAAAAACCGATTTTTTTAGCCAATTTCAAAGGGGTGTAGCTCCCTTATGACGCATTTTTAGACATATGTTTATAGGAACTTTTTGTCATATTTTATCATGTAGAATCACCTGTTAAAATTTCCGACCCTATTTCAAATACACCCTGTATGAAGCTGAAAGAAATAGAAAACTAGCAAATATAAAGGTTCTTGATCTGTAGAAGCAAGAAGTCTAACCAAGATGGTTATTTTTATGTTAATATTCCTTCTTTTTTACAAAATTAATGGAGAGCCCCTAGAACATGCATTTAATGTTCGAAAACTTGAAAAATTACGTTTTTGTGACATAGTGTCATTTACCTCCTTGGTCCAGATAAATCAATAAATAGTTAACTAAACAAACATTTAGAGAATATTTAATTATATAAAACATTTAAACACAATATTTAGTAAATCTTATGGAAAATAAAACTTTGAACTCCTTAGTAATGAAATATATAATTTATGAAAATTATGATTTTCGTTTAAAAAAGGATTTTTTGCTGCATAAAAATTTCCAATCTCGAAATTATCGATGCGGCGTCAGGCGGTGGTTAGGACCCAGTAAAATTTTTTACATTTATAACCTACACCGCGTCTCGTAAAGGTTATTCTGTTAAATAATTAAGTAAATTTTCACTTCCTTCTTCCCGAGCCTGCACGTCTTTTAACTGTTTCCCCCTGTATCCATTTTTTCTTCAACCTTAACAAAACTCTCCGAATCATTAAACTTTGCCAAGTATACTTGCTTACATCCTGCTTTCAATAACCCAATAGCTTGAGCTTTCTTAATCATTTAATTGATGCATTTATAATTATGTACTTAATTTAATCCTTTATTGATTATGTACTTTATAATAATTATAAATAATTTTGACAAATATTGTCAACATCACGGAAAAAAAAAATTATAGCTAGGAGCGCTATAACACACATACCAAGCAAATTATAATCGCTTATTATATAAATACAAGGCTTTCTCTTACAATTATGGCAGTCAGTGTAAAAATTTATATGAAATACTTTAATTGTTTAGTGAATAATAAAATATAACAAATAGTATGGCATTTATAGCTTAAATAGATTTAATTATTGTCCGTGCTAATAATTTTTATAATATAATAAAATTTCTGTAAATTTATAATAGTGCCTGTAATAAATATAATCGTGTCTGTAATATATATAATCGTTTCCAATTTATTTTTAACATTATTAGTTATTGTGTCCCTTATAATCTATAGCTTAAATCACTATAATTTGCCACTGTTACCAAATATCTTATAATGTATAGCGCAGAGCCCACTAATTTCTTTCCGTGATTGACCACTGCATTCTTTGTAAACAATTATTCAATTTACACAACTAGATTTTCTATCTTGTTTTTTTTTTCGGATCCAACTGTAACTATAGGAACAAAGGCGAAAATAAATGGCTGAATATAAGCATATGACTTATTTACAAGTGAAAATGGTAGCTCCACCATTGCGAAAATGTGTCAGTAGAGGAAAGTCGCCTAATTTCGGATACCATTTACAATGTATTCAATATTTAATACTCGGTATTACTTTTTGATATTTTTTTTATATAACCAGATACAACTTATTATAGCGAACCATGATTTATTATAAAGTCAATTTTATTACAGTTTATTTTTTCCAAAAAACACGGTTAAAAAAAAATCAGCGCATTTTTGTGCATTCGAAAAAGGGCTCCTAATTTCGGACATATCCGAAAAAATTTTTGCTTATGTTTCTTGTTATTCCTTCACATTTAAGACGTAATTTAATCATTAAGCGATTTTCTACGAAATACTATAGGAACTATAATTTTAGATTCCCAATTTCGAATATCTTAGTATCTTAGGTAATTTTCGTTTTTTTAAAATTGTTTATCTTAGTTTGTTGTATCATTATAAAAATAATAATTAATGGTTGGTTATCCTGAATAATAATTACCTTGCGGATATCCGAAATTGGGAATCAAATGCACAAATATGGTCTATCCGAAATTAGGCAACTTTCTGCTTTTTAGATTAGAAATTTGTAGAATGTTTACGTTTTCAAATTGCTTAATTATGAATAGTGGATCAACTTAACTAACATCATGACTTACCCAAGACAGAATCACGAACTTTTATAACGATTATTTATAAAATAAACAAGCATAATAATGCAACTGAGCACAAAACTGCCATTTGCAATATAAACGATTTGTGCTGCCATTTAAAGGGGAGAAGCTCTACCGTTATCATATTACAGGACGGATTTAGTTTGACTTTTGGCTTCACATAAAAGTAGGTTTCTGTTTACCTTTGCAGACAGTATCTTAAATACACTACTATCCGAAATTTGGAAACTATCCGAAATTAGGCGCATTTCCTCTACTACGTTTATCGACAGAAAACCCCCTAATGGTTTACATAATAGCTATGCATAGGGACCTAATTACTACTACTACTAAATTGACGTTACTGAATTAAAATAAGATAATCTGGACTTATTTTATATCATTTTT
Source organism: Brachypterus glaber (assembly GCA_958510825.1). NCBI lineage: Eukaryota > Metazoa > Arthropoda > Insecta > Coleoptera > Kateretidae > Brachypterus > Brachypterus glaber. Next base: position 13,843,426 of record OY294045.1, read on the forward strand.
ATACTTATTTTTTATCCTTTTCATACTTCACAGAAAAGGAGTATTATACGTTTACTTACTTTAAACCCAGGAAAAGGCATTTTTTTTCAAACTACTTTTAAAACTTTTAAAAATGTCCGTCTGTATATCACGTTAACTCATAAAAGAATAATCTGATCGGCTTCAATTTTTTAAGAAATATCAGTTTTGATAACGACACAAAGCCTACTGAAACGGAAAAAATCCCCAAAAAATAGAAAGTTATTGTATTTTAAGAAAAATCAGTTTTGATAACGACACAAAGCCTACTGAAACGGAAAAAATCCCCGAAAAATAGAAAGTTATGAGGGGCTGAATAAAAAAAAATAATGGTACAAGTGTGTCCTCGAACAACGTTATTTTTTCAGGAAAAAAGGTTTTATTAAAAAGATTCATCGTAATTACCAAAACATTCCAAATCTCCCAAAAACAAAAAAGTCATAAAAAATTGAACGAAATGTGCGATCAACGTCCTTTTTTCAGATACAAAAATATTTATATTAAAAGGAATAATCCTGTCAAAAAAATTACCCCCAAAATCGAAAAAAGTAAAAGTCCGATCAAGATTTATTCTTTCAGGAAAAAAAACTCGTATTAAATCGATCAATCCTGTCAAATTTCAAAAAAAACCTCCAAAAAAACAAAAGTTACAGGGCTAAAATTTCTAATAAATCCAACAACAAAAGAAAATACAAGGAATCAACGTGACTTTTGCAGAAAAAACACATTAAGTTTAAATCTGAGGACGGACATAAAAATATCAGTGCGTATCTTAATCTAGAAAACTTTGTTTTGCTTGCTTTTTTTCTCATCGAAAGAAAAATTCTGTGTGGCTGCCTTTAGAATTGAAGGCTCTAAATCGACTTTAAATTTTTATTTTTCAGGATTATGACCCATTTTTGTTTTACGACCGTCTTATGTTAACACGAGGCGACATTGGACGATGGTCGTAAAACAAGCAGACAACATACATAATAAATTTTAACGCTTAAACACTAAACGCCCATTCATAGTTTATTTTGGAAAATGGGATAGTTTCATAGACAAGGAAAGACGTCCAAAGCCGTTGCGGAAAAGTGTGATAAATGTGCCTTGCGCATCTGCGATAAACTTGCACATGCGCAGTATTATTGTTGTTTTTGACAACTATTGTTTAACCTTAGTTTTATGTCAAATAAAAATTGTAAAAAATGCAACAAAAAAAAATAAATATCTACGAAGAAACGTCGAAATAGTTTTTTTAAACTATTTTATAAGAATTTTTCGAGGTTTGTTTGAATTTCGGGATTTTGTACACATACTTTGAGTACACCAGGGATTGACCCTTTGCTCTTCATAAAGCAACAAGTCATGTTTAATGTCATAAACAAAAAAAAAACAATTAAAACACAGTAGAAGTCAAAAAATGAACAGAAACAAACGACGATCTGACAGTACTGACAGTATAAACAAACTACCAATAATTCGTCACCCCAGTATTGGTTTGCCATATCTCTATTTTCGGACATTTTTACTTGGGGATTTTTGCAGATAAGACAAATGAATACTGGGGTGACGAATTGTTTTAGGACCGACAGCATTTCACAGCTGATAGACATGCGTACTGCGCAAGGTCAGATATATTGCGTTACGTCATTTCGCTGCCCCGTTCTGTCACAAAATAATCTTGCGCAGGCTGGACTTTTAGTCCTCTTTTCTTCTCTATGGATAGTTTTCATGGTCAGTAAAACTAAATATTTTATTTTGGTTATTTAAAATAATAAAAGATCGTTTTAGCGGATATCAGTGATATTTATCATAGTAGGTAGGTAGGTGTTCCCAACTACAATAGGGACAGTTTTCACTTGTAATGATTACATATTTAAACTAGATGAAACGTTGCAAGCAACCTGTCAAAACAGCGGCACTATTGTACACTAGAGCCATCTAGTTTGCAAATTTCAAACTATGTGTTTTGTTTGATTTTAAATCCTGTATCTTTAAAACATTATATTCTAGCAAAAAACTGTATATAACATTTTTTATAGGGCTTAAAAAGAGCTTTTATTTAAAATATTATTTTTTGAAATCGGGTTATAAATATGTGAGATATGCTAAAAAAACCTTTTACTGCTTTAAACGCCAATATCTCGAAAACAATGAGTTTTAGGAAAACGTTGTTTATAACATTTTTTGACCAATTTAAAATTATCTTTTATATAAGTGCTAAATTAACCAAATACAATAATAATTGGTTTAATTATAAACAAAAAACGCTAAAAATAGGAGTTTTACCCTATTTTTACCCCCTTACCCCCAATCGTTTACCCCCAAAATCTAATCAGCTCTTCGGAATACGATAAGAAACAATATGCAAAAAACTGCAAGTCGATATCTCATGTAGAAATGGAGTTAGAGAGTTTACACCCACAGACATACAGACGGACGCAAAAATTTTTTTACTGATTTCGACTCTAATGGTCTAAAACGTCGAGAAATGTGAAAAAAACGTGGTCAAAGATTTTGACTTTTCGGCGAAGATTTCGATACATCGGTACTCTTAGTAGCACTAAGTGCCGATGTAATTTTAAAAGATTATATCAACAGATATACAGAGCGGCCTGGGGTTAAATATGCAGGTGAGTGAACCGACTTTCAAAAAAACATTTTTCTCAAAAATTGTTTCCTTTAAAAAAAAAAACAAAATAAAAAAATATATATTTTTGATCCCTTTGTCTGTTACCCCACCCCGATTTTTACTAAAACCAACGGTTCTCGAGTACACTGATTTATGTATTTGGATATGGCCAATTCCTTGAACCAAGGACACGTGTCTTTCCATATGTTCAAAGCCAAATTTTCTTGTTTCAAGGCTAGTATTTCTTTGAAACAAAGTTAATGTCAGTAAATAAATAGCGCGAATCTTCATCCAAAAACCCGTCTAGGTGACTCAAATGGAATACCTCATTTTCTCGATTTTGATATTTTTGTACGAGCACAATTATTACGTATTAGAATACCTAAAAAATTAATTACGGTATTTTATCAAAAGTTACTGAGGTCACGTGACCTTTCATTGCAAAAAATAAAACGATCGGCGGCCGAACATCGGCCTGATAGTTTTTTGTCTTAGTGTTGTAAAATAAAGTTTTGGTGATTTGAAAGTCAAACTAAATCCTCGTTCCCGGACACCCATTATACATACATATGTATACCTCCACAGGCTGTTGGTTTGGACTGTTGGAAGCAGTAAATTATAATACTGTACCATATGGGTGACCCATAATGTGTCTACTCAAACACCTGTGCATGTTTCATACATTTTACGCAACTTCCTAGACATAATAACCTACGTGAATCAAACGAAAACAAAAGATTTAAGATTAGCTTTCCCGTCAGCTTTATGAACATCTCTATTTACCAACATTTGACACAGAAAGTTAAAACTTAACTTTTAAGTGTAAAATATGGGTTAATTATACATTTTTTTGCCAAAAATTATTTGGCAAATCTATTTTCTCGTATCCTGTACTAAATACATATTAATTTCTGCTTTTTTGCTACTTTTTTTGTAAAATGATAATTAAAAAAATATTACCTAATACAACTTATTTTAGAAAGAATTTTTTTTTAATCTATTCAACCGCCATCTTTTAAAATTAAATTAAATATAAAATATTATTTTTTTTTTAATAAAAAAATATTTTTATTTGCCATAATATTCTCACGGTGGATTTGGATTGACATTTGTTTGGTATCAACATTCATATTTATTGACCAAACATTGATTTATTGAAAAATAAGGTTCTCACGAGATTACTTCCTATATCGATTACTGTTTACTACTTTGTAGTATCAAGAGTCTAAACTTCGTAAGGTAAACGCACTAGTCCGAGGGGCATGTCACAGAAGCGGTATTTCGTCCCTTCAAGAGGCGATATCGAGGCGATATTGATTAATGTAAAAGGCGATATTTCGTCCCGCAAATGACGTGTGACATGCCCCTCGCACTAGTCTTTGACAGCGCTCCAATTATAGGCTATATCAAAATTTATCACCAGTATTCGGCGTAAACTCATCAACGTTGAAAATAAACACAAAAACATAGGCTTATCGAATAATTTTGCCGAATATGGGGAAATTTTTATAAATCGAAATATTTGACGACTGTTACCCACAACAATATTAACTATACATACGTATATAGGTATCGGTGTTTTTCAAAGAAAAAAACGACATTCGATTTTTATCTTTTAAGAATACGAAAGTTTTAAATTTTTATTTGTCGATAACTTTTTTTTCCCACCATACTCGTTTAAATGAAATCATTAAAAAAAAATCAAGATAAACAGAAATAAAAATGTAAATATTTCAAACCTCACATACAGACAAAGCTAATGTAGGGGAAGTTTAAAAATTAAGGAATTCTGTAATCAAAATTGTAACAACCCGTAATGCCACTGTTTTTTTTATTAATTTATTCATTCTTCTTTGGGAAGAAATTAGTGTCTTCGATTAAACATTGTAAATCACATTTTACCATTGTATAAAACTTTATATACGATAAATTATTCTAAAAAATATTTACCTTTTGAAAAATTTTTAGGTTAGAATCTGTTTGACAAGAATCGTGTCTAAAGTTACGCGTAAAACTTTTTTCTATAAACATTTTTTTTTCAGCTGTTTATGTATAACTGTGTAAGTATAACATTAAATGTTATCCCTTACCCTCCCGAGACTAAACTAAAATAAAATAAAATTTAATTGTGTTTTTTTATATTTTCTATGCCTAAAAGAAGAAAAGAAGAATAAAAAAATACCATTTTTTTTTTCAGTTTTTGCTCGAGATTTTTTTTCCTTAAAGCCACTTTACACGGAGCAATTTGTGCGCAAGTTTGATGATATGCAAGTTTGTTGCAAGAATGATTCAGTCACTGCGCATGCATTCAGGCAAGTTTGAGGCCATTTTCGTGCCATTAAATTAGAACATGTCTATTTTTCGGCGATTTTCACGCAAGTTTTATGGTTATTTTCGTGGTATCAACCTGGAAAAAAAGTTACCAAATCGATTTCATTTTACTAATATAGTAGCAACTGCACATGTTATTATTATTAATAATAGGTCGGTCTGTCTAACTAAAAAACTTCCTTAAAAAAAGCAAATGCTAGGTTATGTTTTTGTCAACAAACGCAGAGACACAGAGACACGTCAAAATTGTCTGGTTGGCAGCACTGCTTACCTTGCAATATATAGCACCAAACTTGCGTACAACTTGATCCGTGAAAAGGCAAATCAATGTCCAATTGTCCTCATGCTATATCTGGCAGAAAACTTGCATAGCATCAAACTTGCGTACAAATTGCTCCGTGTAAAGTGGTCTTTAGAGTTTCAGGAGAGCTGTATTATACTGAATTAAATTTGCATATTTGTTCACATACATAGAAAGTATATAAAAGTATTTTGGATTAATATTGCCTTAAAAAAAATATTGTGACACCCTGGAGGGTAAGGGTTAAATGAAAAGAATTTTTCTCTTTCTTTTATAATTTTTGATGGACTTTTAGTTTTTTTTTTAATTCTCTACTTTTGTTTTTACAGATAAAGTTGATATCTGTAATTTTTACGAAAGTTTGCATAATTTTAAGTACTTGGGTATATTTAAGTATACATATACAAAGAAAAGCATGTCTCTTAAACAAAACATGCTTTTCTTTGTATCTTTGTAGGTCCAAAATATGAGGATTATGAATATGGTATTTTATTTGTTATAAAAAAATTTTTTACGGAATTTTGTTAAAAGATTATTTTTTTAATGTTGTATATTCGTATATTCTCTAACATGTAAGAGATGTATTGGGAAAACATAAGTTATTGGGAAATTCAAGAAAGTACTATCTATCATACCTACATATATTCTCACATTTCTTAAAAATAAAATAAAAAATAATTTATTGATTTCAAAAATAAACTAATTGAAAAATAATTTATAGGGATCTAAAAAACTGTGTCTATAAATTTTAAATTAACTCAAAGTTTTCTTCCGGTCTTCCCAGGAATGTCTCCATACACTCAGAATCGGTTTTGGTATTGGATACCGCAACATTCGTATTTACAACAAAAATAATCGTAAAATACGAATGTTTTCGTATTTAATACTGAATTTCGTTGCTGGTCCCTAGGTCACACACCGATGAGTATTAACCCTGTATTGCATATAATTTAAAATTAATTTTATTTGCAACTAAAAAAATTTTTGATACGTCTTTTGACTTGCGTAATTCATAAAAAATATTATTTTTTACGAAAACTGATTCTCCGTGTAGGAAATGCATTATGCAACTAATCCCTGATTAATAATCAGATATATCTGTATATGTTATTTACATTGTTAATACTAAAAAAAAAATCTTCTGAAGGAAGCAGAAAACTATCGCGTAGTGCCTATTAGGTAGGCAAAACTGGTGCTTGCAAAACTTCATAACAAATTAACGACATATCGTTTTAGACGGAAGTACAATTAATTTTAATCGGTATGTAGGTAACTGTATTGTATCAGCTGGACATGAAGATACACATTTGTGATAAAATGTAATTGCATGCTCTACACTGATAAAGGAGTTTAGTCCAGTCAAATAACGAAAAATTCCTATGGGCTGATATTTTAAAGGGTAGGATGGT